>VYZX01032535.1:27323-91865 GCA_013401335.1 Brachypteracias leptosomus
CTCCGGGAGTGTGGCTGGAGCCCTTACCAGTGAAGACTGAGATAAAGAAGTCATTGAGAACCTCGGCCTTCTCCACATCACTTGTCACTATCTCTCCCGTTTCCTTTTTGAGGAGACCCACACCTTCCCTGGTCTTCTTTTTACCATTAATATACCTGTAGAAATTTTTGCTATTCCCTTTGATCTCCCTGTCTGGATTTGATTCTAACTGAGCTTTTGCTTTTCTAACCAGGTCTCTTGCTACTCGGGCAGCTTCCTTATACGCCCCCCATTCCAGCTGTCCTTTCTTCCACTCCTCATAAAATTTCTGTTTGTGTGACAGTGAAATCTTGAATGTCAGTGTTTGTTGCCTTCCAATCGTGCCTCCCACATGCCAAAACCTGGTGTAGAATTAGCAAGCAAATCCAGGTCACTATCAGATATGACTCTAGGGAAGCAACCTGCCACAAAAATAAGTCAGAACATCAGGTGAGCACCATGCTCTTGGCTCTTGATGGCTTTTCAGAGATGTGTGTGGAGGGTCACAGTCAATTGCAAGATAACCCATGGCTGAGATGGTAAAGCAAGTGAAATGCTGGAGGTTTTCCTCATATTGTGTAGCACCTTAGCAGTGCTCTATTCTTCACTCCATCCAATTGCCTGTTGACCTCAGAACTGGAACAAAGTTCAGGGAAACTGAGGAAGCAGTGAGTGAAAGGGAGTAGATTCTAATTGCCCACATCACATTGCCCACAGTTCTTCTTTGGGAGTTCATGGAGAAGTCCTGGTAACTCAGGTTGGACTCACAATGGTGCCAGCAATGAAGTGTGGGAGAGGTCTGGCAGGAATTAGAGTTGACAGAAGGCAGAAAGCATAAGAATAGACAACGCCTAATATGCCTGGGGATCTGGTACATCTGAAAAAAACCTCTGGAGCATTTGGCGGGGAGAGTGAAATGGGATGGGGAAGGGAATACTGACCCAGTCAAGATGAAGTGATGCAGTGCTCTCTAAGGGTGTCCAAACAGGGGTGACCATCCCTAGCTTCTTCTTTCACTCAAGAAGACCATCTGAGCCAGCCAGAGGTCCCCAGTGAATATTGCATTGCCAGTGTGAGTTATAGAAACTAACGGTTAGCAGGCTGTTAGAGGTTTCACAGTTAATTTCCTTAGAATATTAATTACTTCTTTTGCCAAAGAGAGAAGGATAAAAAGGGAGGAGGAAGAAATAAAAACTACATGGGGTAGCTAATTTATTTTAAAAGATTGAGTCAGTAAGGAGATGGGTGAACTCTGCAGATGGCATTGCTTCAGTTAGGACAGAAAATTCAGTGCTCTCCTTCCATGTGTTTAAGATTTCTTTGAAACAAGGAAGCACATGCAAATAACAGGGCTAATCTGCAAACATTCAACTCAGGTCAGCAGTCTTTGCTCAAGAACTCTCACCAGTTGGAAATACTCGTAACAATAAAGATTCCCCTGGCTGGGGAGCCTGGCTTTGAGGTCTGCCTCATCTTCTACCCTTGCTTCACTCCCTACTCTCACCTCTGATCTTTTGCAATTCAGTGACAATCAGAGTTAATAAAAGGTGTGTCTGTGATTCTACAAAGCAATTTGCATCATCATCTTTTGTGATGAAATTTTCACAGGGGAAGGAGGAGCAGCAACATTTTGCCCAAGTTAAGGTTGCCTTGGCAATATACCAATAAGCCAGAAGCCCTTAATTTTCATGAGAGATCTGATTACCACAGCCTATATTTGAGTGCAGGAATGTGTCCTGCAGAAACTACACTCCTCCACCCCTCCACTCCCCGACTTCCATGGTAAGTCTAAAAGTAGTCTGTAGCTCACAGCCTTGCATTACTGCCACTGTCACAAGCACATGGACAGGCTTGGGCTGCCTTGATGAACTTACTGTACTACTACGTCTACTACAGAACACATGACATCTGCCTCTGCCTTACCAAAAACATCATTTTCCTTAGCTGGGTTGAAGAAACTATGCTGCTTTCACCGAACCAAAGTGGCCAGAACCTGCCAGTTGACATTAACTGTGTTGTATGTTATTTCAATGTGTGTCTATTATAAACAGATGACAACGCAACTTTCATTTTGACTAAAGGAACTGATAATTGTCACAGAGCTATTAAAACATGACAAATAAGCAATGTCTAAAACAGTTGAATAAAAAACTGTCAGAAACCTCTTTCTTCTGCTGTGCTGTCTAGTGCAACTACAGCAGCCTTGCTTAATAAATAAGGCTTCATTTACTTCTGGGCTTGTCTCAACACTGGTCTTTTACAAGCACTCGGAACAAGATCATTAAGCCTGCATGCATCAGCTGAAGACCTGCCTCTCAAATTTCCTTCTAATGCTGGGAAAGACCCTAGCTACACAATTGTACATAACTAACAAATAATTTTTCTCAACAGAGTGAAGTAAGCTATTTTGCAGTTCTGTATTGGAGAGTTTGTGTGCTGTGTATGAAATCTAGAGAGATTAAATTCCTTTGCTTTTTTATAGTTGGACTACTTGTAGGGCATGCTGCAATGCTGGCATCTAAATCTGCTTGGAGAGCAATGTGGAAAGATTACCATTGGAATATCCATTATCATGATAATGTATGGAAATCTGACACCTGTTAACAGAGCAGTGTGGGAAGGACATTACTGGGGCTCATAGGTAAAGCAGAGAGGGGATTTAGCTATCTAAGGTCACTAGAACAGAAGAGTGCGAAAAGCTGGAGTGGTCCTTCACTGGGAAGTCACAGTGGGGAGGCTGCTACTGCAGTAATTTGGGCACTGTAAGAAAGGGTAGCACTGGAGCCTACAGGAAGGGTTGTGCGGGCTGGCTGCCATTGCAGGCCTTTGCTGGACATGTTGTAGATAAGAGGGCCACACAATAAACAGATAGTACAGCTATCATTTTTGTTTTCCATAAAAAAAGCTGTCTTTCATATCTAGAGTGACTAAACTAAAATGTCTTTTCTCCATTCAGTCTTGATGCAAACTCATATCTGTTTCTGAAACAAATCTCAAGTTTTAAGATCCAGTTCAAATCTGAAGCTTTTCTTTCTTTCTGATCTCCACTTTGTGGAGAAGGCCTCTGAGTGTGGCAGTTTTACATATCAGAAATCTAATATTGTTATGTTGATCGTGGTTTGAACATAAAGCCTGAATTCAGATAGCAGGATTTCATACTTTCAAACAATGGCAGAGAGAGAAATAAAGGGAGAATTAAAAAGCTTTTAGTAATATAAAAGGTGCAATCTGGCACTGCTAAGGAGACAGATCAAATAACCTCTCGGTCTTTTCCATGTGTGACTTTTGCAGTTCCATTCAGGCTTTTCACAACAGTTGAGTGCCCCACATCAGGGCCAGGGTGCAGGAGTAAGGAAGAGCTCAGACTAGCAGCTTGACAGTTTGCCAATGCATACAGAAGCAATACGCACCTTTCAGTTAGTCATTGCAGTGAATTATGTTTTCAGTTGTACCTTGAGAGTGAATAGCAAATAACTTTAGACTGTTACACTGTCCAATCTGTTTCCCGTATGCACTCTTCTTTTCCAAAGAATACACCATACCATGCAGTAATGAGTGCGTTCAAATAACAATGGAAAGAATGACTCTGATATTCTCCTGAACTAGCTTCAAAGCTGCATATCCAGTTTTCTACCTTTTTTGGTCAGTCTCTTTGCACCATTTATGCTTGGTTTTAAACAGACTGGGTAGAGATCCCAGCACACCTGATCCAATTTTTAAACTCAGCTCCACAGAAAGGCAGATATTATGCAGTCACAGAGGAAAGAGTCACAGAACTTTCCCTACTCCCAACACATTTATGTTTCTTAAAACTATCCAAATGATATGTTGACATGAACCAGAAAACAGGGCACAAAAAGTCATATCCTTCTGTAACACTAAGTATTATCTCACATATGGGAGGCCACTTCCAGGCAATATATTGGAACTACTCACAAATCGTCTTTTAAGCACCTATGTAAAACCACTGAAACCAACAAAGGCCACCTGTGAAATGTGAAGTTCTCAGCTGAATCAGTCACATTCACAAAGCTGAGCTATAAAGTCTTCTATACTAAAAGTCCTGCAAACTAGAAAGATTTATTGTTCTTCTGGGGGGAGTTTTAGGCACACAACTTATTCTCATTGAGCTCTGAGTTTCTCATATTCTGTTTCTTCTCACAGTATGGACAGTCCTGTAGCCAGCTCATCTTCTAGTTGGATCAGCTGCCTTTGCTGTAACATCAACACTTGTTGGGCCAACAAGAAAGACAGTGGAACCAGATAAATACATAGGATAAGAATGGTAATACTGGTATATTCTTTATTTATTTTGTTGACTATCTCACTGGAAAACTGTGCATAGAACAATACTGGATAGATTTCAGCCCTGTGTACAGGGCCAGGACACGTTTGTATTTAATCCTCAGGTTGGCTGTAAGTGGGCTGTAGCTCTTGTGTTACACTTCTGCACATGGGAGAATTTTCATTAAAGAGAACTAAAGTTATTTGAGAGGAATGGGGATCTTTTTTTTTTCTTTTTCTTCTCATTTTGAAAAGGACCATGGAAGCCCTTGTGCTTAATGAACTATGAAGACAAAGAACGAAGGTTGCAACTATGGCACTACGTCAGAGGAAAGCTTTTACACCACTGCTCTGTGGTGTTTGAGTGGTCCACCTCCATGTATTGGTCGTGTTTGGACAGTGCCATTTCTATTCAGAAATGTTCCTGCTTGAGTGTCTGCTACATGCAGTGACAGTTAACAGAGCAGTGTGTCAAACACGGTGCCTGGCATGGAGCATTGGTCAGCCTTCCCACCCTGCTGTGAAAGGGCTCAGCTGAGTACAGTGGCTGTGATGACATGGGTCAAGGTTCCCAAGTGCACTTGCTGAAGCAAATCTATTTCTCCAAAAATAGTGTCTCAGAATAGGACAATCAAAACCCAACAAGTATGTAATTGAAAAACAAACCGTTAATTCTTTCAGATTTTTTCACTCCTTTTGGTCCAGACAGGGACCTGTTTTATCTATCAAAAGAAATTCTGTTTATGCAAGGGATGGATACAAGCCTTCCATACCTCTAAAATCCTCCAGGTCTTATGGACAGACAGGTCTTACTCTAACTGTTTTCACAGATGTATTTCGTCCTTAATACAAAACAAGTCTGGCTCAACCCTTTGCAGACCTCTGAACTGTCAAAAGTCTGGAACAGCGAGGCTCTAGGGTAATTACATCACATGAGAGGGGAGGAGGTCAGAGGGAATCATCACTTAAGAATGCATGCCCACATCCCAGCTCCTATACATGATCTGAGGCTGGGCATGTCAGATCATGCATGGAAGAGATGCACAGGGCATGCCACTGCTGGCAGACATGTGCTACTTAACAAGGTTGCTTTGAATGTGGACCCCTGTGGGATCTCCTCCACCGGCTCCAGCTCCAGGCTTGAGTGCTTCCTCTCTGCAGCCACAGTGCTGGCAACACTTCTTACCTTGCGGGGTGCTACTGGGAGGGATGGGTGCAGCCGAGGAAAAGCAGCAGAGTGAATCTCACTCAAAATGCTGCAGGCTCAGCAGGGCTCCTCTTGGTATCTACCAATGGGTCACGTTACTGCCATCACAACTGAAGAAATAATGACCAAGGTTGATTTTTCCTTGTAAAAACAGAGAAGTTTCATATAGTGAACTACATATTTCTTGTATGTTATTGGGCTTGCCAAATAGGTGTAATCTGTCAGCCTTCAGTTTCCTTTTACCAGCCAGCCCAAAGCCTTCTCTAATCTCCTGAAAATGCTGTGTCTTGTGTCTTATTGCTGAAAGATTAGTTTGTTTATGCTAGGCTAGAGAGGCTCTTTTCATGAAAATCTATTACCATACAGATTACTAAGTTCCTTATAGCTTCCTCACAAAGCAAATATTGTTCCCTCTTCCCTAGAAAAACACTGAAATTGTTAAGGGATTAGTGTACATTAAAGAATTAAAAAAACCCTCAACCTTATTGCAAGGAGGTCAGAGAATACATGAGTTCTTTGGGTTCCTGTGTTTCTGAGCCAAAGTACTGAAAAGCAGTTCTATTCAAACACAGAAAGTGCACCTCTCTGTGCTCTCAGAAGGGTGTTAGCAATTGCAGAAGTGTGGAAGAGGAGAGGAAATGTCGTGGTACAAGCTGAAGGAAGGAGAGGCAGTAAGATGAACAGTGCCCCTTCAACCAGCAAGAAAAAGAGGAAACTCCAGATCTGTTTCTGAACCACCAGCTCTCTCTTCTGTGCTAGCAGGATGCTCCTCCCACCCCCAGCTTCAGTTTAAATTTGTGTATCAGAGAAGTAAATGCAAATGCCTCAGGTGAGGACTAATTTGTACCACAGAAAATGAAAGGAACCTATGAAGTTAGGAATGAAAAAAGGACTTGAGAAAGGGCTGAGTTTTATTATCCTGCTCTTCATTTTGAATCGGGTGAAGTTCAGATACATTCAGAACTGGAGTTTTGAACAGACCCATCTCTGTTGTCAACTCACTTAACCTCTGTTGTCATGGATTGTTTATTATAGAATAGTGTGCGGAAGATATCACTCAAGGTAAAAATGTAGAAAAATGACTTGTGAGTGCAGTGTCTGTAACATTTTCATTGTTTAAAATGCTTTAAATAATATGCTTAAGAAAGCTGGGGATAAATACATGTGAAGATATACTGTTTAAACCACTGAACTTTAACCATGTAGGTCTGCACATTTGAACAGATAACCATGTCATAAACTCAAGCACTCTTAGGTTAAAGCAGGCTAGATTCATCAGCTGCAAACTCTTCAGCTGTGGACAGAACATATTTCAGCAAGTTGGAAGTAGTACAAAATGATCATGGTCTGAAAAAGCTTTTACCCTGCTCTGAGTTGCAAACAGAGCAGAATTTGGCCAGTATCAGAAGTTCTTTGAATTAATGTAATAACAGAAATATGGTGGGGTTTTACCTTTTATGTAATGGTCCCAAATTAATTTATAAGCATTATTTAGCACTAACTACAGCTTTGAGTTTATAAGCAGCTCTGATAGGGCCGTGTGAATTTCCCTAAATCACAAAACTGAGAAGGAAAAAAAGGAAAAGCAGACAGGGAAAGAAAAGCAAGAAAAGGATTGCAAGATCAGGGTCAGGATTCAATTGAGTCTGGAACATGAGAGTTTCATTTTCTATTCCTGCTGGATAATATTCTCTGTCACCATCATTCTCACTAATTTACCTGACCAACACAATTCCAGGTATACGTTGTCATGGCTCTACATAATATTATTTTTGAGATTTTTTTTATTTGCCTTTTTTTGAATGTATTTTTGAATGCTTACCAGGTTCAGTCAGGGAGGGATAATAATGTCTCCTCTCAGAGAAGCCCAAACTGTATTATCATACCCTAGGAACAGTTTCTGAATTCAGTTTCTCCTTAGATATTAGAATAGGCTGTATCTGTCAAGCCATCCCTTTTAACTTTCCCAAGCACTGGATGTTTGTGCAGTGCTTTACATACATATAATTACAATGACAAAATTGAAATATGCTTTAAAAGACAGTTTTATAATAAGCCTCTGGCTTGTTACTCAAGAGAGGTTACTTCAGTTTCTGGCTTGTCACAAGAACCATCCATATAGAAAATATACGGGTCTTTTCATATGGGAGAAAAATGAATACCAAGAACTTTGTAACTAAGATGTTGAGAGATGAGCATTCATTAAATGCTCTGACTAACAAATCAGGAAAATGATAGCAGACCACTGGTTACTATGAGAAAGATGCTCTTACAGTTTCCCCACCCAGTAATGTCTGGGTCCAAATGTTTGTTGTCTGTTGCTAGAGAGCTGTAACTTGACACAACCAGGCGCTGATGTCAGGTCTTCAGTGCTAATAGTGAGCTAAGATCTTGCCAGCAGTTATAGTTAACCTGTTTGTACTACAGATTGATAATACAAAACAAATTTAAGTCAATGTTTACCTCTACTGTTAAAAGCAAGAAGGGGAGAGGACAGCCAGTTGCTCCAAGAGGGCTTGATAGCCAAAGACTAATGTCCTTGTAAATCTGATAAATATCAGTCCAACTTCTCGTAAGAGCTCCAAGGTTTCCTGTGGGATTTCTTTAGATAAGAATTTGAAGGGCACTGGTCACTTCTGAAGGTACATTCCCCTCTCAAGGCTCAAGGTCTAGCATATGAGGAGAAACAACTTAAAAAATAAAACAAACAAAAACAATAAATCCAAACAAACCCAACAAACTATATATTCCTTCTTTGAATAGAGATGGCCTGTCTACACTCTCTTAGAAGAAGCATACAGTCAGTGGATGTGTAAAGCAAGAGGAACAATTAGACACGACAGTGGTGATCAGAAATAGAAAAAGCAATGGAACTGAAAACCAAATAAACCAACCCTGCTATATGTAGCCTCCTGAGTAAGGGTCGTGCCCTAAATACACAATACTGTCTGAAAGTAGTGCACAAAGTATTTAAATATCTAAAGGCACACTTACTACATGCTTGTAAAATATTTTCCAGATCCAGTATAATATCCTTTTATTTGTACAATATGTTCCTTTAATAAGGAAGAGATGCCAATCCTGAACCTTCAGTCAGAGGTGCTTGTCTTAGAGAAGGTTCCTGGAACCATCTCAGCTCAGGTTCAAAGGCTGCTCAAATGTTTAAGCTCAAACTAATCAAGTTAACTATGTTCGTGACAGATTATTTTCTCGCTTTCATAGGTCTCCCCTGGGGGATATTAGTCATAAACTCAGCAGAACACCTACATTGCATCCACACAATCGGAGGTAGATGTTAAAATAATCCCCCACCTGGGCACACAAGTCTGGTAACTGTTGAATCAGCTATGTAATTTGCATGTATAAATGAATTTTACATTCACAGATGGATTCATATGTGTATTATGGATAGTTATGAGGGGAATCTGAAAACTGTTCTATAGCATTCATTTCCCATAATGGGATTTTATCACATTAAATTATAACCATATATGTTAGATAGATAGATAGATAGATAGATAGATAGATAGATAGATAGATAGATAGATATGCACAGAACATATCTGGCTATGTTCATTTTACTTCTGGAGCTGTAACAATGCCTAGCCAACTGAGAATGGGACAGTGGAACTCTGCACAAGATATTCTTTGCTTGTCACATTTTGGGAAAGCAAGTGGGACATCAAGACTGGCAATTTTTTCAAACTCCAGTGGCCTATGAGAATAGCCGATTTCATATTTGGAGAGTTAGAACTTCAGTTTACTCATCATTGCAACTCTTACTCTATTTTTTGGAATGTAAAACTTCAGGTTATGCAATGTGCTATTCAAATTCTGTATTGTCAGTGCTCAGAAAGGAAGTGTGTTACCAGTCCCACTGGCCACTTATTGGCACCAAGTTGTTAGCAAAGGGTTGCATGACTGTTGGGTTTCTAGCACCAATCTTCTTTAATAATTATTTTTTTTTAGAGAATGACAAATAGTTGAGCTTTGCAGATAAATGTAGGAAAATAAGATGGCTTAAAGTTTGAATCTGCCAACTCTTTGTCAGTATTATCAGTTTCTGTATAACAAAAAATGAAAGTATTTTTGCATGATCAGTCCAGGATAAAACTGAGTGGTTATGATGACCGATAATTCACCTAAACCTTAGAGAATTTAACTCTCATCAATTTCTCATGTAAACAGAAATATCTTCCAGATATTCAGATGCTAAAATAATAACACTTTTCACTCTCATGTTTACTAAACAGTTTTCCAATACGAATTTCAGTTTCTATACAGCTAAGAATTGCAATAAAGTTTATTTTACAAGTCATACTACATTTCATGCCTACAGATCAGATTAAAGTCTGAGTAGCAGTAATGGCACATCTAGGCTTTTCAAATTCCTCTTAGGAACCACAGAGCTACTACTAGGAGGCATGAATGTGAATTTTCCTATATGCCTATAGGTGTAAGTTTATATTATAGGCTTATAGGTTTATATATTTGAATATTCCCTGTCAGATAAAAGAACATTAATCAACATAAGATGTTAGGAATCAAACAAACTGCCTGACTAAATTGTCCAGGGACATTTCCCTTACACTGATCTGGTTTTGGATTAAATGAAATCTGTTTACCTCCAATTCTATTACTACTTGGCCTTTAAAATCTTAATCTCAAAGATTCCCAGCAAATTTTGGGAAACCAGAAAGAGAAAAACCTGCAATACTCTTCTTCAGTTATAACACAAGAAAGATTTCAGTAATTTTTCCTTTTAGAAAAGAGAGCAAGATGATGCTTCTGAATTCATGGATACTCTACCTTGTTAATTTATGTTTTAGAGAAAAAATATTAATAGAAATTTAAGAATGATAAGATTCTAGAAAAAGCATTATACCAGGGAGCAGACATTGGTATAGGACATTAGCCAACTAGAAAAATGAATATAGGTGATGGTGACTCTTTTCTGCCTACTTAAAACTCAATTTCTAGTTTTCAAATTTCCACTTCTAATGCCCTATAAAGAGTTTGGAGACAAAAAAGTCTTTGCTACAGACTTTACATTTTCTTCTTTCCTGTTCTCCCACAGTATTTAATAAGAGACTGGCACCAGTAATTCAAATAAACTAAAATAAAAAGCTCACTATAAAACATCTAAGAGAGTCCTGTAGGTAAACCAATTTTAATTAAATAGCATTGACAATTCCCCTCAGTTCCAGAACCTCATGAGAACTAGAAAAACTATTATTATCCCTTTGTAAATCACTTTAAGATCAGGGTATGCTACTTGACTTGAAAATTTCAACCCTAAAAAAGAAAGTGTCAAAAAGAATATTAATCCTGTCCACTGTTATTGCAGAAGACGTGCTGTTATGGGTACTCTCTGTCCTTTGCTGGTTTTTGGCTGCTGCTAGCTGCCCTTGTTTTTACCTGCTGCTGGAATATAGCTTTATCATACAAGGTTGCTGTGTTATAGTGCTGCTTCCTAGTGGTGTGCTCCTGTTTGATTTAATTAGTTACTCTCTAATGTTTGTGCCATTTGCAATGTGTGAACAGAAACAGAAACTAGGGCAGGAAAGTCATTGACAATATAGACAAATCTACAAATTTGTATCTTCTTTTAGTCCCCTACTTCAGTCTTTACTATCTTCACATTTATTTTATTTTGTTATAACAATATACTGCATTTGTGTTTACCCCAAAAAAGCCTAATCATTTGGGAACCCTTTGGTTAACTAACAAGTAGGTACATTTTTTCAGGCACAGCAAGTATTTTTCCATCCAGCTCTGTCTTCACAACCTCATGATGTCTTTGATAGATGAGGTTGTTCATTTCTTTGTCATTTCCAGTGTGGACTATTTAGTATTAATATAATATTTTGGTCTGAGGCATGACTTTTACCAGCACAACGACATAGCTGAAACCTATAGGAAAAATGCAGCTGAAAAAAGAAGATATAATGTTCTGCTTTTCATATGGTAGTGAATTACCCCAGTATAAACACTTCACTGGCAATATATCTTCATCTCCACTTTAGAAGATAGTTGGAACACTCCAACTTCTGGGTGGAAATATGGTCCAAATTACTTTTTCCTGATTTCTTTTAAACCCAGTTGGCTATCCTGGTCAATGTGGAATTATAATTCAGTTTGATTGTGGATATATTTAGTTTAAGCATTTCCTTGAAGATAAATGTATTTAAATCCTTGAATTAATCTTAGATTAAATGTTTTGCTGCACAGGAATTTAAATAAATGCTTAAGAGTTCTGCTGAATCAGAACCCAGCGAGTAAATGAAATAAATACCTACATGCTTTTATAAGTTCTCCTTTTAGAGTACACATTCTCAAGCTCAAGAATAACTGATAATTCAGCACAAGGATTATTATATTTATTTTTAACCAAGAAAGATGTCAAATGATAGCATACATATAAAATAGTAACTGTTTTAAAGTGTTTATTATATTAAAAATATATTATGCTATTATAATAGTATCCCCCACTATATGTTAGATGAACAGAACTCAGAGAAAGAGTACACTTGTTCTGGGAAGGCAATGGTCTAAAAACAGATAGAAAACTTAACAAGAATTATAGGAAGGGAAATAGTATATGTGGGTTAATGATAAAATCTCTGGAAGGTGACATGATGTTGAAGCAAGGAGTGTAATTAACATTTATAAGATAACTTTATCTACTCAGACTTCAAAGGCAGAGGAAGATGAGAATCTTTGTGAAGATTACCTTTAAGTTTTTATTCTTCCTTGTAAATGAATTTTTAGGTGATCTTCAAGCACTAGCAGAGTCCAATGGATTGATTAGGGTGAGACAGACTGTGTGAATATGACAGAAGGCGATTGTGAAAATTAAACTGTTGAGAGTCGTGAGAAATTCTGAATGTAAAAGGGTTTTATTAGAAAATATACACTCATAAACCCCAAAATGTTTCACCAAAATATTTTCAGTGCGCTTCTGGTGAAATACAGGCTGAATCCACTGGCAATGTGCACCTTGTTCAGAGTCCAGCCAAAAGACCTGGAAAGTAATCAAGAACTTGAGCTTCCAGGTCCATAGCTCTGTGTCAGTGCCACAATGCTGACTTGGTGGCTCTGAGTCAGCCTCCAAGGCACACAGGTCTCCTGCTATCAGCCCTGCCGTGCCATATGAGTTGTTTTGAAAGCCAGTGGTCTACAAGTTTCCTTGCTTCCTGTCTTCCAGGTCAAGCACTGTAAGTACTGACAGTCAGCTCTGCTCAAGGACTGTCTCTGAGTGCCATTGCTAGAAATGTGAAAGTCTGTGTAAAATGAGGTCTCTCTCTGCTGGGAAGAACTCCCAGAAGTGGTGGGTGATCATATTGTACTATATCAGTATTCTCATTTGAAATGTGTGTGATACCAAACGGTTACTTAATTTAGGGTGCAGTGTGACATTATAGCAATGATGATCTAGGGGCTGGTGTCACTGAAAGAGGTGTTCACATTTCTCAGAGCAGTTCCTTGTGTGAAGTTACACTCATACGTCTATAAAGGTGCTAGACAAGTAAGTCTTATATTTGCATAGAAACTGATGTTAAACTGATGTAATCTGAGTGGACATAGCATTCTCTGTGTTGATTTCGCTTCAGTTAATTGCCTACTGACTTAAGCTAAATCCTTCCTATGTATGAGGGCGTATTCTGTCTAATCATTATAGTTTTCTGTAAAGAGGTTAAGTCTTCAAACACACTTTAGTGATTTAGAAGCCTAAGAATCCTCCTAGAGATTAGTTGCATGTCTAGGAGTCCCAGTCCTCTTGCAAGACACTAAAGCTTACCTTGAAAATAATATCGATGGTCTTAAAATGGCAAGAGTCTGCACCTGTGTTGTGCAGGATAAAGCCCTAGATTAGAAAACAAGTCCAAGGTAAATATTTAATTGAGGACAAACAATTAACAGTGCAGAGAGATCAAAGAGAGAACTTACACTTCTGACTAAGACTGTTTAAACTTGTCTGGCTGCAGGTTAGGAGCAGTGACCACTCTGAGGTCACCTTCACAGTCAGAAATGACAGGAACTTCAACATTTAAGCAATCTCAGATCTCCAGGCATAAGATCTATGGAAAGCCCCAAACTCCAGGCTAGTTACACATTTTCCATGCCTGGGGATTTCTCATGTCTCATTTAATAAAGATTTCCAACCATGAAAGCCATTGGTGATCACAGGTTCTTAAATTGTCAGTTATCTGGTATTTGCATTCCTTGTTGAGGGGAAAGAGCAGGGTGTGGAAAAGGGAAAGATGGCATGCAAAGTGAAACTGAAGTCAAAGAGAGATCTGTAAACACACAGGCTGAAAAGTCAGCTGCTAAACTATCCAGTAATATGGACACTCAGGAAAACTTAGGAATGGGGACTGGCAGTGTCAATACACTGAGAAAGCAAAATGTTAGCATGGCTTAAAACAGCTTCATGAACTTAATTTTCCTTCCCTGCCTTATACTTTAATTTGATTAATTTTAAATAACCAAGGAGATTTAATACTTTAATATTTTACCTCTTTTGGACATGGTGGTATCAGTTCAAAATCTGAGATACAAAGGTATCTCAATGTCCTATATTTTTGGCTAAACTTAAAGACCTCACCTTGTAATGTTAGTAACAACAATTTTAGCATTAATCCTAGCTTTTTGAAAGGCATGTATTTTTCATGAGGAGGGAAGATGATTTGAACAGAAAAATATCTAAATATCTACATAAGAGATATATCTACATACGATATACTCTTTCTGAGTCTTGCCAGTGGAATATTGTCAACTTGCTGATGGACCCAGTGGCCTGACCACACCAGCCCTTTACATTTTGTACTGTGAAGTTTTGGGTTTCTGGTTGAGGCTCTGGGACAGCTGGACAATGCTATTCCATTCAATGTTTCTCTCCAGTGCACTGCCTTGAAAATATTAACAGCAACAAGCTACTTTTCTGTCAATAGAAAGGGCTATTATACAATAAAATGACCAAGATGAAGGTACAGAAGGGCCTTAATGTAGTGAAAAACAAAGACTAATCTGTAGGTGAAACAGTGTGCAAAGGACAGAACTGATATTTTTTTACAGTTCGAAATGGAAAAGTCAGGTCTCCAAAATCATAATTAAAAAATTTCTATGTTTCTTGTGCACATTGTACAACTTTTACCCCCAATCTCGTTCAACTAGCATGTGTGCCAGCATAAGCGAGATGACAGCTACCAGGTGTCCCTAAGATTACAAAGTCCTACTATATTAAGGCCCTACCCCACAGTCAGCATCTCTCTCCTGTCCCATTGCAACTGTTCTTGTGGCAGGTATTCTTTATCTTTCCTTTTATCTTTGGATAGTTGATGTACATCGGCTACCCCAAGGTTAAAAGAAAAAAAAAAGATAGAAAAAGCAGCATTTAGCACTGAAGACAAGCCCTAAGGAGACACTGACAAGCAATCTGTCTTGGGGGGGTAATTTCCAGATGGATCCTGTGCAGAAACCACATTCCTGAAACTAGTAGATGAAAGCATGACAGCTGATACAGCTTAGATTTGTGATTCAGGCAAATCTGTGTTTACCCAGGTAGGATTAATGCTGATACCAGCCAGAACTGCAGCCACTTAGTGCCAGCAGTAAGGGTTCTGGGGTTGTCCATATAAAATGACTACTTGCTCTGCTGGCTGCTGTGAATACACCATTGATTTCTTCATTTATTTAAAAAATGACAAAACAAACACTCCCAATACAATCTGGGCTTTCATTTGTAGGAGGGCTGAGCTGTTTCAGACAGGTTATGGTAATTTGTCTGTTGACATTCTTCTGATGGACAAAATGCCTATTATAAATAGATTTGTTGCTTCTCCTGCTCTAGTGGCCTCTCGCCAAAAGTTTGGTCTGATTCTGACTTTAAGAGTTTGCTCTGCACATACTGTGCTCCCATATGCAGTGCAGCTCCAAACACTAAGAGAAAATTAATTAGACATACTAAGTAGAACAGTGAATTTTAGAAGGTTAAATCTTCCCACAGATGAGTGGATGAGATGGGAGACACATGTCCTTCTGTGGCTGGTGAATTCAAAGCTCATCAAGCTTTTAAAACCCACTTATCATGGAAAAAGGATGAAAATGGTTCACAGGCCTGCAAGTGGCCTTGGTAGTTTCAAAAAAAAAAACACAAAACACCTCAAAAAAGTGATTCTCTTTAAACTAGATCATCTCACAATCCAGGTCATATTGCAAACATGCAAATATTAGTTCTAGCACAAAGAAGGAGGAAGGAATATGAGGAGGGGAAGGAGGGAAGGGAGAAATTAAGACTAAGGTTGCCCAAAGTTAAATCAGCCCAAGGTGCCAGGAACCCTACTCAGAGTTTCAGCATATGCCTTTCAGGGTCTTACATGCATTTGCTTTGAGAGTGATGCAAAATGATCTGAAATTGTACGTGCTTGTTGAGCTGATCTATCTGTAATTTTAGTAATTGTATCAGCGAAGCCAAAGCTCATTCATTTCCCAGGTTCCCAGCATCCTTTCACTTACATCTATCACTAATGCACACTTTACCTTAAAACCCTTTACATGTTTAAAAAATGGGTTTCAGAATCAAAGCTTGCAGCAATAAGATGACACATAGTGACAAAAAGAGGCTGGGAAATTCCATTCCTTTCGCTGATCCCTTTGCTTATCAGTAGCAATCAAAGGTGGAGAAGTTCCCTGCTGTGCCAGGCACCAAACAGGAAGCCCGGGTGCCACTACAGGACCATGGCAAACCTCTTTGCAAAGGCTGCTGCACATGCAGACTGGAAAACAGAAAAGCATGATAAATTATCAAAACCTCTCACAGGAAGAGAGACTGGTGTTTTCATAGATCGAAGGCAAGTAAGAGCTACATAAGAAAAGTATGTAGTATAGCAAGTGGTCTGGAAAAGTGAGACTAGGAATTAAACTAAAAGAACAGGGGAGTATCTTTGATTTTATAGCCCAGTACTTACACCACTTTGAAGCAGATGGATTTCCAACTGCCTCCTGAAGAATTCTGCCTGCCCTCTGGTCTGACCGCAGTCTCAGGTGAGCTTGAGTTAGATGAATATTCAATCTGATTTCTCATGGAAATTTCTATATTCTTCTAATTGAACAAGGCTCTTCATGCAAGGTTCAGATCTGATTGCTGTGGTGATATTTAAACACATGCTTAAATGCATTGCTAAACCAGAGTTTATGTCAGTACCTGTTTTAGGCACTGCAGAAGTTGCACCACTGGGAGGAGCAGACCTCTGGATGGGAAAAGATGCAGGCACATGACTGCTAGCTCTGCTGGGTTGATTAGCACATGTTAACCACTTGGTTGGATGTTTATTTAAAACCATCTGCTCAGTTAATCTGGGTAACTATCTGAAACAACTCTTGAGGTCAGTCTTAAACAAAGGGATTGGACAGATGGTCAGCTTTGCAATGCAGGTAAAGCACTACAGGTTTGAGGAAGCAGATCTAATTCCAATAGAAACTTGAATTACCCACTTTTCTTGCAGTTATTGGATTGCTAGAGCTGTTGTATCAGTTCCCAGGCAGTGCTTCTAGTAACATAACCATATTAATTCATGCTGCTAGTAAGGTCTACCATCTGAGACCAAACATTAGGGTATATGCATTTGTACAATAGTTTCACTGCTCAGCTTCCACCTACCACCCCACAACTAGCAATTGCTGTCCATTCATCTGAAAAAGCACACCTGTTGGGGTGTGGACAACTTTGGACCCCTTCTAGAGAACATTTAGACTTGTTTTCTTAGTTTGCACTGCTATGACTGTTCCTATGGCTGTATTAGTTACTGTATCTTAGCTGAAGTGGGGTGAAACTGGCCTCTGAGGGCTGCTGTCTCAAAAGTACTGAATGTAAGAGAGCATCTCACTACTTCTGCAGGCTTTGTCTGGGTATAGTCAAGCCAACAGTTCACCTACCCACAACTCATTTTCTGTATTTACAAAAGAAAATTATAGCACATATCTGGCTCCTCAGTGGTGCATGCAATATATTGAGAAAATACATACACCTTTTAAAAACATTCAGAGAAACACAGATTGTTCTCCAGCTCTTACAAGGGTGCCACATGTTGTTGAGCATGGAAATCCCAGCAGAAAAGGACAAACTATGTTTGGTTATTTTGGTTGTCCTTGAAACTTACAGAAATGTGGGAGCCAAAGGGAAGGTTAATAGTTAGAAATATTTGTTCATTAATGAGGCTATCCGTTCACCTAAACACAGAAAAACAGTGTGTTTTTTCAGTAAAATTTGTTCTGAGTAATTTCATCAGATACATCTACCAGATGGCTGTCCAAATAATTGATTTTGTGGTTTGGCAGTCAAATAAAAATTTTTGGGAAAATTTAGAAGTTGAATCTTCTTGCCAAACACAAATTAGAAATTGATTTAACTTGGTATGTCTTGTTCTAGCTAACAAATATTTCATCTGAAGAATTTTCACAATAGCAGAAATACAAATATGTAGAGAGGGAGAAGTTCTCACAATTGCTGCTAGGACACAGTTGCCCCTTTATTCAGTATCTCAAGGGCTGTAGCACTTACATAGGACATGAGCTATCCACATTCAACTTTGTCCTCTGTCTCCATTGCTCACCTCCCAGGAAAGTGGCATAATCATCACATGTTCTTAAACAGCCACTCTCCAGTTATCTGCTGGTGCACTTTCCCTTTGGATAAACATTTGCAGCACCAGTGTTCCAGGAATTTTATCATACATCAGGTGGAGTCTTATTCCTGGACACTTTTCTGTGGTCTTTCTTTTCTAATATTTAAATGTTTTATGCAAAGTGGAGTTGTGGTGCTAAGCCAGGGCTTCTCACAGCCCAGGTAAGCATTCTGCTCCCAGGCTGTCCCAGTATCTGTCAAATTCTCCTTTATCTTTGTGGTAAAAGAGGAGGAGGATCAAGTTCTAGCCAAAGGTATCTAACGAATTCAAGCTGAATTTGTAAGTAACGTTGGGATAAATAATACAAATACACTTTGCTGAAAGTTTGTTAGCTCCAGTAATTTCTTTGCAAACTCCTGAGAAAGTAGCAGGTGTTATATGTATTATCTGACCCAGGAAAGCTCAGAGGATCCAAGGAGATGGATTGTGGTCAAAAAATTTTAGTTCTAACTGCATTGAACATGTGCAGCATATAATATCTGCACAAATATATGAGAGTTACATTAATTAAATATAAAACACATTCCTGGGCTGGGCAAGATTAATGTCAAATTTGTATTAAACTGACTGTCATTAAACACTTTTACACTTCAGATGTACAGAGTCGTACTACCTGAAAAAAATATGCTTGCAAATTCACAGGAATATAGCGATCCTAGTCTCTAAAATATGACATCTGTACTCCTATGATTAAATTCAAGAAACTGTGTAGACAAGACAAATAGAGGAGATTTCTAAGAGGTCACTTGAAAAAGATCTAAGAAGGCATGCTGTCTCATGTGTTGCTGATGATGCACTAAAAAAAGTGCCTGGAAGAAGCCGAGACAGTGTCAAGAATGCTGGCATAAGTAGATGAATGACCAGTGCCTTTGGGGCACTGATATTTCATTACATGGACCAAAATAGACAAGACCATCACATGCATTCACATGTATGGGGAATGAGGGAAAATCTAATACTTTCTTAATGTCAAGAATCTAAGCCAGGAGACTTCTTGAAATGTATTGGTAGATCACAAGATGAGGAGAAGAATGGACAGCACACAGTGGCTTTCATCTTTTTTACTCTTACAAAATTAGTGAGTAAATGACTGCTGTCTACTGGCACTGTCCTTAGACACGGGTTGAAACACTAACTCAAAAGTGGTATCAAGACCTTTCTACTTGGATGCAAAAGCTTTATAACTGGGGCACAACTTAGTGTTGTATATTCCTGGTGGCTAGTGGGTGCAAAATTAAAAACCCAACCAAACCAGCTTCTGCTTTCTGTAAAATTCTAGGCTGCTAACACTGTTCTTACAACAGAACGCAAGCAGCCAAGTTTGCAGCAAATGGGAACAACCTAGTCCACTGGCCAGCCAAAATACCTGCTCAGCTACAAGCAGGGAAGCCAAAGAATTTGGCTGGTTCCCTAAGAGGCTAGCCAGATTGTGAGCCCATTAGGCAGTCACACCTTTAGCCAGGCAGCCAACTTGCCTGACTTCTGCCAAAAGTTTTAAAGTGCCATTGTGTCTCCAGGGGAAAAATAAAATAAAATAAAAATTTATTAAAAAGTTACCAGTGAAAAAGAGTTATTTTCTGGAAAATATGTTTTGGTGGAAAAATTTTGACCAGGTCAAGAGGCAATTCTGTCTGTGGTGCTTAAATAGTCTCCATTGCCTGAGGCCTGGAATCATTACAAAATATTGCTGATGCCAAAAGGGAGGTATACACTGGAAATACGGTACATGATGTTGAAGGACTAACTGGTGAGGTAGACAGTAGTAGGACTCAAAAGTCTAGCCACAGAAAATGCACAGAAGCCTACCCTGCTAACAGCACTCCACTGAATAAGGAGTTCTTCATATTCTCATTACTAGCTGGTTTTACCCACGGGGCTAGAGGACTTGAGAAATTTTGCCTCTAAATATGCATTCTTGCAATACAGGGAAAGAAAAGCATTTGCTAATATTTACAAACTTCATACAGGTTATGTTTAATATGTTACAGGAGTACACCAAGAACTACATATATCTGAGGTATAGTTGACTCCAGCCATAGTCCAAAAGTTGGACATTTTATTTTTGTAAACCAACCCCTTTATTATTACTTACACTTGGCTTGTGTACTTGTGTTTCCTAGGTTGACCCTCACTTGAGGTGAGTATTGAATAGAAATCTTCTCTTCTCATTTGCTTCACTCAGTCTCTTCCCAAATGTTCCTTTCATGATGCTTCCATAACATGTCATAAAGATTTAATGGCTGCCACTGGAACTTTATGAGACTCAATAATCAGAAATAAAAAGGGCCATTGAACTGTGATGGGTGACCACTCACAGGCCTTTGAGTACCTTGGTACTTTCCACTGACAGAAGCCACCAGGAATATATGGCAGAGATGAGACACATTCTTTGCAGGGCAAATCACACAACCCTGACAAGCTAGACAGTAAAGTGCTCTGTGTCACTGAGAAACAGCAACTTTACCTTTAAAGAAAACCTTCACTAGTGCTAATCATTATTCCTGCCCTGACCAGAATTCACAAATCCTGCCACATATCCGAAGACCAGCCAGTTTTCAGCTCTCAGAGGAACTGCAGCTGGTATTGGAGCCTTTGATTTAGCCAAGGCAGACCTTGACAGTATCCCCATTTTCTTATTTATATAATAAAAATACTTTGCATTCCTCTAGCACCTTTTATCAGAGGATTGATCTCCTTTACAGACAGTAATGAATTAATGCTCACAATGCCAATGTAAATTGGGATTTGTTTTCCTTGTTCCACAGATAGGAAAGAATGAAGCACAAAGATGATGCAACTCTTTTAGAGAAGGCTTGTCAGAGCCAGGCATGAAATCCAGACCTCCTGATACCTGAGCTAGTGCCTTCACCTCACTATCATTGCCCTTTCAACTTCATGCTGTGCAACAGGCATTCAAGCTGGACATAAATGCAAAGAAAAGCTCCACCTGCTTTTTAAAACGGATGCCTGAACTCAAGGGTTCATAGCTAGACATAAGCGGCAAAATGTCCAGGACATCTTCAGGCATGAGATTTCAGAAGTTCTGAAAAGTGACTAAATAAGGATTAAGAACCACCCCGGTAATTCTGAGTTCTGAGCACTCTTTTCTTTCATAATATGTTTGAGGGTGTTCCTGTTCCAGTTTTCCTGTTCTTGTTTCTTCTTCCACACAGGGAGACATTGTCTATGTGAATCCACTGATTTGAGAAACATAGCTCCAGATCCAACCTGTAATGTCAACCACTTTTGGGCTGAAAGTTATTGTTTTTCAGCTCCTGTTGTTTCCTAAAATCATGCTTAGTGAAGAATTCTTGCAACTCCTACTTGTTTCATCCAGAACCACCACTGTCTACACTTAAAAAAAAAATATGTCAAGGATTTAAAACCTTCTATCTTACAACAAAGATAACTGTGAGTAATAGACCATTTTACAACACAGGGAGCTTTGTTTTGCTCTTGTAGACATCATTTGTGAGGTCAGCATGGGTTTCCCCATGACAACACTAAAGAAGAAGTCTGAATGCCACTATTTAGCCAGTTGGTATTTTTTTTTAACTGTGTTTACTTCTCCTTTTTCATAGCTAATGCTCTGTTCTGCTGTAACTTCAAGCCATGTGAAGACTGCCTACAGAATGAGTCTACTCCTATCAGCTACGTCTGTTTACTGAGATATGAGGGAGAAAAAACATCCTAAGCGTACTAAAATATACTATGAAGGCAATTCACTCTAGCTTGAAGGTTCTGTCCTTATTCTACAGAATCTGCTTTTCTTTTACATGAATTTCTTTAGTTGCCTGTCTGAATGGGCTTTCTGACATCAATATTAAACTGTATTTCTTGTAAAAATCTAAGAGTCAGTTTTTCTGATGTTATCTCTGACAGAAAAATTGTTGTCAGTAAATACACCAATAGATTACCATCCTTAAGGTGAGATTCAGGTGTTGAGGCTGGTGGCTGCTCAGCAGTGCTATACACACATACACACACAGAGTCCAGTCTGAGACCTGTTCAGGCATCCAGGCCAAATTCACAAATTCAGAGCCTCCAGGACCAAGAAAGCAAGTTGTCTGTAGTTAGGTGTTTGATACATAAATACTTCGTTTGTATCTGTACTAGTGTTTATGAGTTGCACTGAGTAGGTATGAAATTGTATAAGGACACTGATTCCTTGTCTTATCGTTTTTGGAAATCACTCTGATCCTAACATGTGCTCTGATCCTGGCTCTTCCTGACTTGTTCTTTATGTTTTCATTAATAAAAAAAGTGTTGCACCATATGTTTCTACAGCAAGTGGCCATCACAGTTACCCTATTCTTTAAAGTCTGTTTCGAAGTCAGATTTCTCCTTTAGCCCACTCTGGACCCCTCAGTTCATTCTACACAAAGGATCTGAGATTTTCAATCTATAACTATTGTTCAGGCCACAGATATATCCCACTACCCTCAGTTTTGTCCATGGTCCTTTTCCACAGATATTCTCACCACTTGTTTCCCCATTCCTCTCCTCTCTTGCTCATAAAAGCAGTCAATTAACCTTTGCAACAACCTGCCCTGAAACCACTCTTGGGCACAAGGCAGAGTGAAAGCCTCACAAGATGCCTCTCCATAACCAGCAATCATGATACAATTTTCTATAAAGCCACACTTAGGCTGGCTGTCACATTACACTGCATGAAGAACCTCTAACAGGGATTTAGTCTAGGTGGCTCAAAGCCCTTCCTTCAAGCAGAGATGTTTTTCCAGTCTTTTGGTTTTCCTAACCTGCCACTGATCCCTTTTTTCCTCTTATTCACACTGTCACCAGTTCTTGAACAAACCTAAGGTGAGACAAAACCTGGACTAAACCCAAGATGAATTCAGTGGCTTTAGTTTATATAAAGCCAAGGATGCCTCAGCTACACTTTGCCATGGGCAGGCCTCCTGAGAGACAGAAATGTCTCTCTATGGAGAGCACCTGTGTACATAGTAGAGCTCAGGCAGCAAAAATAGTCCATCTTTGGGACTGTGAGGTCAGATAGGCAGGTCAGCGTTAGCTTATTTAACCTAGGACATGAACAGAGGCATCTCTTTTTGGCTGGCAGAGCACCACACATACTAATGATGCAGTTCCTGGGCAAAAGAAACCAACAGGAAAAAATAAGCACATATTTTTCTTCAGGTGCTTGACTTCATGGTATATTTTAGTTCAGAATTTGGTTTTCCATCTTTCCTCATCTCTTTCGTACAGGTATCACTGTTTAGCTTTGAGGAAAATATTTTCTAAATAGTTACTATTCTGCTCATTCTTATTCATCAGTACTTCCAGCTTCTTTTGACTTTAAATCCTAAAGTATCTCCCCTAATACTGTGTGATATTCATAGACATAACAGAAATATTTTCAGACACTAATGATGACAATATATATGCCTGATTTTAACCTTGTTATGGTGCAGCCATTTTCCTTCCATGCTAATAGTCTGAAATGAACTTGTCTTTAAAAGCCCAGAAAATATAAGTACATTCTGGAAGATGAACTACAGGACAGGACATTCAGTGAAGCTGGGCAATGAGGAAGCATAACTAATTAATACAATTCCAGCCTCACCATACCTAATGTCCAAAGGGGCAAATAGAAATTTATAATCCCATTAGTTAACTGTGTTAGGTAATCATGATCCTGGGTTATATATATAGCAAAGGTATTTTCTTACCTCATACAGAGGGTTTGAAGCTTGATGTTTGAGTTCTTTCTGTGGAAGGCCACTCAGGCATTAATTCAATGTGCTGGCTAGAGATCCCCAGCTGTTGAAAATCAATGAGTGAAGGGTGGTAGTGACAAAATAATATTGTTTCTATCTTGCAAGGCAAGGTTGTGGGGCTTCTCAGGGACTTCAGCAGTATAGACAGTACTGGTCAGGAATATGCCATTTCTAACATGCAATTAGGAGCTGTAATCAATCTTCATACACATCTGGAACTGTGCAGAACACCTCCAGATCTTCTAGTCCCCATGTTTGCATTTCTTAGTGAAATGCACTTCATAAAGATTGAGTTTCTTCTAGCCAAACTATATGGTAATACTGAGCAAAGACATTCTCAGATAAATACCTGTAAATACGCTTGTCTCATCAAAATGACCATGTCATTCAGATGAATGTCAGACCATGAATGAATTGTCATTACCACAAGCCTTTTGGTTCTGCAAGACATCTTTTAATTTCACTTATCCTAGGGCATGTGTACACTAAATAATGGAAAGCAGTGCAGAGATTCCTAATTTAGCATCTCCAGGTGGCTCTGGGTGAAGGATAAATGCACAAGACAATTGCTGAGGTTCGGAAGCAATATAGGTGTATGACATACAGGCTGATAAGCCCTGCCAGTCAACAAGGCTTATTATGACCTTTTGGGACAGTCTGGATTTTAATAGCTCTGTCTAGAGCGTATCAGAGATTCCTTGTGAACAATGATGTTTGTAAGTAACATCCCTGGGAGCCGGGCCATGATCTGGGATGAAGCAAGATGCCACAAATTAGCAGTCTCATGCTGCTGAGTGCTGAGCAGTGAGGCAGCTGCTCCTGGGATCGCTCCACTGCCTCCCCAACAGTGCAGCTGCAGAAGCAAGGCAATGGCAGAGCTGGGCTGGAAGGCTGAGGAGACTGGGCTGGGGCGCTGTAGGTAGGAAGGTGGAAGAACTGAAGCATGACTGAGGAAACAGAGGAACCATAGCACAGTGACACAGTGGAAGAGGTTACTGAAGACTCAAATTGAGGTCTGAGGAAAACACAGAGTAAGGAGGGATAATTCCCTGTGTCTGTGTGTGTCCAGACTTTCAGCAGCTTCAAGTGCCTGTCATGGCTAAATGCCCTCCATCAACAGCCCTGAGCAACAATAGCTCTGGTTCCTTTTACAGCTCTCTGCCATGTGCCACAGACACCATACCAGGATAACTGCACTAAAACCAGTGCTCTTTACTGCAGACACCTGAGGCAAAATTCAATCCCGGGTGTTCAATTCATAGCATATGTTTTTCATTCATCCTCAGCTCTTCTGCACTCCTGTGGGTATGCCCTGGGTGCATGCTGTTTACCTACAAGGAATCTGAAGCATTCAGTGGCATACTAGCATCAGGGTGATTACTGCTATGCTGGAGCTGCCCCTTGGCTCTGATGTGATATTCTGTCTGAACAGTTGCCAGTGCTCTGGTCTTCCCATCCTCTTGATCCATCTGAGCTTTACTATTCATTTGAAACTCAGCTGAGGCCACACCATTTTATGTCAGTTTGAAAAGATCTGTGTGCATCCTATGAGATTCTCCTGGTTTCATCCACCAAATAGTAATGTTTTTTATGTGACAAGATAAGGATGGCCTGAAAAAGTCATACTAATTTCACCTGAGAAGAGAATCTATATCAGTATGGGGAAACTGATGTGGACACTGCCATCACAGGTTTGATAGATGAGTGCCAACAAAACTCGCTGCTGTAGTTCAAGACTGCTACTCCAGCTATTCCCTTTGCTCTTGATTGACTTGCTCAGTAGGAAGAAAACCATGATGGAGGTTTATTTTATTCCCCATCTCTGAAGAGGGACATAATCCCCATTCAGGCAGTTACTTTGATGTACATTTTTTTTCTCTCCAGTTTAACTTTGGGTGCTTTGAATAATTCAACACTGTTAACTGAAGAGACACTTTAGAAGAGAAGTGCATGCGTAGTAAAATAAGAAGCATGGACAGTATATATTCAAGCTTAGGGGGGCTCCCTTTCTTGTTTATGAAAGTTCCTTAACTGAAATATATGTGTCATGAAGTGCAAGAGCATCCAATACAGTAAGGGTCACAGGACTAACTAAACAAATTCTGTAGATTTAATCTGTACAAAACTGGTAGAAGTTTCTTTGGGTTTTCTTCTTGTCAGGTAGTCCAGGCAGAGCTGTAGTACTATAGTAACTGGGCTAGTGGGCATCCAGACACAATCTCAAGGCAGAAAGACATGGAAGTATGGAACTCCTAAAATGTAGATGCATACACCATGTTGTTAGGAAATCTCCAGAGTATAATTGAATGTGCTGATATTACTTCCCTGCATCAATTGCCTACCTCTGTACTCCCTTTGGGTGCCTAAACAAGGAAACTATACCAAGTTTTTCATTAATTATATGAAGATTATGAGAAAAAGATAAACCATGTAGGCAAGCACTTAGGCAAATCTCTATCTACACTTAAATTAACCATCAATATTCTGAAATAGGAATACCTAGATAACATATTACATTGTTTAAAATCTCTTCAAGTTACATGAGAGTAGCTTTCCCTTGCAAAAAAACCATGAGTTTCACATAGCAGTATAAATGAGTCACTTTGCACAATCTTTTATTGTCACTGATTTGACATTTTTTCCTTTTCCAGGCCCTCAAAATTGCTTTGATTTCCTGATTTTGATTTTAAGCTCTTTGGGGCAGAAATCATGTTCGTATGTGCTTGTACAGCAGAAGCGGGTCTTGCTGTATGACTGTGGTTTGTAAACATTACCACAATATAAATAGTACATTAATCATTAATTATATTGGTGATACATTGCTGTGTCTTAGTGGTAGCACTGTCTATGACTCTTTGGCTCCTCACAGAGATGAGGTCAAGACATTTCCATAATTAAAACATTTGTCTGAAGTCATAGTTGCTCCAAATCTTCCTGGAAGAGATTCAGAAACAGAGATTGCCATTGTATTGTGAACTTCAGTTCCCTAATGCAGCATTCATATTACAGATTGGCATATTTTGTGGAACTTCAGAAGATTAAAAGCTAAGGTATTAATTAGCTAAGGTATTGTGCTGCTAGCTCTCTTCTTCCTCAGACCAACACGAAACTCAGCAACATCCTCTCAGCATAACTTCATCTGTTTGCTCTTCTCCATTGCAAATCAGCCAAGGGGAAACACACCACTGAGAGAGCTCAGCAAGATGCCCCCAGCAAGAACTCTCTTCCTCAGGACCTCTCTTCAAACCAATCCACTTCTTATTGTTACTTCTCTCCAACCAATTCAATTCCTACTTCTTCTCAGACTGATTCAGTTCCTGGTCAATATATCTCTAGCCTCGCCCACCACCCCAACCATGACCACCTGGGGAAAGGCAGGGCGCCTCACACAGGTGGGCTAGGTTCTGTCTCCAGGGCCTTGGGGAACCACTTAGGGTTGTGACTCATCCATAGGTCAATTCCAACTCAGGGCCCATAGTCCAGGCACCAGCACTTCAGGTATGCACATTGTCATGTGCATCTATACACAACCTGATGCATGTGAGAATCTGAGACTGCTTTCTAATGATGATTTGACTTCCTATAGTGTACAAAAATGTTATAAACTCAATTTAACTTCAGGATAAACTAGCATGTTTGGTCAGCACCTTCACAAAATGTAAGAAAATGGCTAAAATTGTCTATTTGTTGTGTGAAAGAAGCTGGACTCCACAAATTTGGTGCAGATATATTCCAATTCTTGTGATAGCCAATGCCTAAAACATCAAGTTCACTGTTATTTGATCTGAATTTGATCTGATTTGATCTGATTGCCAAGGTCATGCAGGAAATATGTGGCAAAACAAACAAACAAATGAAACCAGATCTCCTGTCACTAAATTACTTTCTGAATTACAGCAGCTGATGGTGTGATCTATAACAGCATTTAACCACATACAGAGCAATTTAATTCCTCAACTACTTGAGGCAAATAACTAAAATCTTATCTAAACTGCCTAGGGACATATAGTTTAGACTGTGAAGCTGAGTTGCGCTCTTCTATCCTCTCCTCCTTCCTGAGTCACCAGACACTGTGGCCATGTACTATGAGTCCCTGTTGCTCCTTCCCACTTGTTCTGGTTTCAGCTGGGATAGAGTTAATTTTCTTCCTAGTAGCTGGTTCAGTGCTATATTTTGGATTTAGTGTGAGAATAATGTTGATAACATGCTGAGGTCTCAGTTGTTGCTAAGTAGTGCTTATCCTAAGTTAAGAGTTTTTCAGTTTCCCAGGCTCTGCCAGCAAGCAGGTACACAAGAAGCTGGGAGGAAGCATGGCGAGGACAGATGATCTGAAGCCAAAAGGATATTCCATACCATAGGGTGTCATGCTCAGTACATAAACTGGGGGGAGTTGGCCAGGGAGGTGGATCACTGCTTGGGCACTGGTCAGTGGGTGGTGAGCAATTGTATTGTGCATCACTTGTCTTTTCTTGGGCTTTATCTCTCTTTTTGTTATATTTCTTTTGATTACTATTATTGGTTTTTTTAAATTACTATTATATTTGAGTTTAGTTATTAAACTGTTCTTATCTCAACCCATGAGTTGTTGGGTTTTTTTCTGATTCTCCTTCCCATCCCACAGGGAAGGGAGAGGAGTAAGCGAGAGGCTGCCTGGTGCTTTGTTGTTGGCTGGAGTTAAACCATGACACACATGAGTTTTATAGTCCTGTCACCTTAGCCTCAAAAGGAGGGTAGGAGGTGTCGACCAGGAATGACCAATGCCCCATGACTGGCTGTCCAGGGAGCCCTGGGTTCAATGACCCTGAGACTGAGAAGGGCCAGAAAGTGACTGTGCAAGAAGGAGCCACTGGAACAGGCTGTTCTTCCACCTCACTTGTCTGCATTGAAGTGCATGACAGATGTCGAAGCTCAAGAGCTGGTTTCAGGTTCTGCCTCACAAAAGCACCTAACTGTAACTGAGTTAAGCTAAATTGAGTCAAGAGAGAGAACTTCAGACACATCCCTTTCTTCAGCATTTCCTGCTGCCTGGCTCAGTGATCTGAATACCAGGATGCCTGTTGTCAACCTAAACTTTAAACATCTGCTTCTGCTTGCTTGTTGTGTGGGACACCTCATTCAGAACCAGGGGTTCCCTTCCTGGAGGTGGGTACGTGCAATTTAGGTACCGAGTATCACGGGTCTCTAAACCTTTTTAGAGAGGGTCTTCTGAGATTCCCCAGTAACTAGGCACCATATTTCAGGTGCCGACAATTCTGCTTTGATATAGGCCATCTAGGAAGGACTCCAATACGCATAGAAGATGCAACACTTAATCATCAGGGGAAGCAGGAAGTTGCTGTGGAAGAAATGGCTGGCAGTCAGGGACTTAGAAAACCTTGATTGATCTTATTACTTCTTGCACAGTAAAGCTATGTGCAAATGATGTCTCAATGCCTCAGCTCCTCTGCAAAACAAAGAAGGGTACTGCTGTGTTCTACACAAGTGCTGTGAGGATAAACTGAAGTGTGGGGACAGGATGGGAACAAAGGTCAGAGGCAGAAGTGACAGTCTGAGTGATTATAAGTCAAATTACAAGAACCACTCACATGCATAGGGAGAAATTATTATGAACAAGCCCCACCTTGGATAAGGCATCGTCCAGGCACTGTCATGTTGCAGCAGTCTATCTGCTTCTGGGGACACACTCAGAAAAATCATGAGTAAATTCTTTGAGCTTTATGGGGAATAAGAATCCCCACACTTGATCTGCCTGCCTGAGCCTTTCCTTCCTGACCATGATGATCATCTACTACAATTTGAGTCCCAGTAATCCTACATGTCTTCATATGTAAATTATAGTTCTGACCCACATCACCCTCAAGTTGCCTCCATGGCAGGTGTCTCTAAAGCTTTGTCAGGTATCACCATGTCACAGGTGATGTCAAAATGTTGATCAGCAGAACATTAGGATCTGTATGAGTGCTCTTCCATCCTTATCAGGCACATGTTTCCAAGTCTCCTGAAATCAAGCAAGAGCAATTTAATTGTTTGTTCATTATTAGAAATAACATTCATCATCCAGTAGATGTGTTGATGTTTCTCAGAAGAGATCAAGTGTGGCCCTGTGTCTGGAAGGGATATGCCTAAAGTTTAGATGTCAGACAACCAGTGAAAGCAACAAAGTAAATGGAGGGAGGAAAAAGGTAGGACAAAGGGGACAAAGGTGACATTTTTTTAGCTGGACAGCTGGAGAAAGTGAAACCAAATTAATTTTCTACCACTTTAAAAGTTTGAATTTGGTAGATAATACTACAGAAACAAGGTTCTGGGAGAAGTCTGGAAGGAGGGATCACAGTCTTAGCAAGCAGAGACAAAGGGAAATGTTTCATGGTGGGAGAGAAAACAGAAGGGTGAGGTCAACAAAGACTTCTTACCAGAGAGACTTCATTCACAGCATGCAGACTGCCAACCTGCTCTTGCTGTTCCTTTAGAGGTAACCATCAAACTTTTCTTTAATAGCAGTCATCCATTTTATATGGATGTCTTAAATTCACATGCTTATCATTCTACAAATGTACTAGAAGATAATTAAACAACTCTAATGATCCTTGGCACAGTCAAGTATTTGTTTTCAAGATTTAGCTGGGTAAAGGTCATCAATTCTGAAAAATTAACTGCTTGATCTAATAAGGTCCTGCATCACCTCTCTTTTTGAAGTTGAACTTAAAGTGATCCTCAGATATTATTTATCTACCATTTATGTAAAATAATTCTATCCTGTTTTTCTAGTGGCCTACTTCAGTTAAGCTCTTTTGCAGCATCATTTTCTACACAGTATTCACCTTATCCCTCCAGATCAGTCTTAAAAATATTCTCTCTTTCTGCCACCATAAAATTGGAATATTTAGCACTGAAGTCCTGGAACAATAAGGTACTTATTCTTGTTATTATTGGAAATCACAGTGACATTACAGTAGTAGCAGAGCAGCCTCAGCATGCTGGGTGCCCAAGAGAAAATTCCTACTGTTGTGGAGGCTGGAATATACCCAAAAGCAGTGTGCTATGTTGTGCAATCTGGTTTCACATGCAGTCTAACTCTCTAGCCAGTACAGAAAGATAGGATAAAATGGGAAAAGTCTATGGTTTTAGAGCACTTGAAAGAGAAGTGAAATACCATGAAACAAGCATAGTTGGAAAGAAGAGGGTGAAGTATGTGATTAGCACAATAATGGGAAGAAATTGGAAGACCAGAATTGCACAGGCACAAAAGAAGTGCATGAAGAGAGAAAAGACTAGGATTAGGTGTATCGGAATATCATGGGTTAGTCTGTTTTAAAGCTGTTCAGACTTTAATTCTCCATCTGGTGGACAGCCCAGGTTTGTTTGATAGATACGCAGATGGAAACACTGATCAGTTCTGTCTGTCCCTGACAAGAACCCTGAAACCTAGACATATGCAGCAGATCTGGGAGGCCCACAATCACTGGTGTAATCCTATCTGAACTAGGAGTGCACTCACTTGCATGGGCTGTTGCAGGGTGCAGCTCAAAGTTTGCAGGTCAAACAATAGTTATCCCAGCTAGTGCATCTCAACATCTCTTTAAGGGAATCAGTATCAGCAACCCCAAATATTTCAGCTCCCACTCCTATAAATAACAGGAGAATCACTTGGAGATCACATAGCTTCCCTTATATTTAAGTGGTTGCCATAGCATCTCTACTGTAAAATTGTGATAGCTATGGCTACCTAATAGCTGTAGAACCTTTGTCAACAATGTTTCTCTCTCTGCTTAGAGAAAAGAAATAAGAATAGGAAATTAAGGTTGCAAGAATTTTCTTGAAATATAGCTAATACTATCTGATGAAATCCCATGTGTTTTTAGAAAATATCAAATCAGAAAAATTGAAGTTTATGAATACTAGGAATGAAGAATTGAAGTAAATGTTCAGGCAACCTTTATCCTGCCTCTCTTGTGCAGCCCCTGCTCCAGGAACAGCTCTCATACTAGAGGGTGTCTTTGAACTGTGCGGGGGGGTAGATACACTTGCCCTCCAACCAAATTCCTGGCGCACCTCACCCACAGAACACCAGATTTCTCATATTTGATAAGTTCTTTGCTTCTTTTTTCACCTTTATGCACTTGACACAATCTAATCCTAGATTCACTTGCCATTAAACTTGTAATGAACACACAGCTACAGGTCAACTGCTGATATCCTTATTTATAAAACCCATTCAATGCAGTGCTTAAGTGAGGAGTATAGGAGCCCTTGAAGATACACAAAGCCCTCCTTTGATCAAATGAGAGTCCTGTCCTCCCCCATTCACAGGTGGGAATGGTCCATCCAGATCACCTTTTAATAGGAATCACAGCTCTGTTGGACGGGCCTTGACTAATCCTGTTGGCTAATCACACATCCCACAGCCACCGCAGCTGGATGATTTGCACGTAATTCCAGTGCTATTGACAGAGAAGGGCGACTGTCAAGGTTTAGCAGGTATGTCCTTTAATCCTTTATTTCCCATTTTTTCAGATAAACATGCTCTAAGGGCATGAAATACCAGTGGACAGCTCTAATTCTGCATTAATGATGCTTTCTCCTAGTAAATACGAGATCTGTCAATGAATTTGTGAACCTCCCCGATGTGGGAGCTGGCCAAGGATCACGTCTCTTGCTCTTGAAGTACTAAAATGAAGCAGAAAGCTGAGCTGGGGATGCTGAATCATCAAAGCATCATCCTTGTGATGCAAGACCAGGGGAATTCAGAATGCCCTTTGAACTAGATTGGAACTAGAATTTGAATTAACTGGAACTGGAATTTGAATTAACATGGACTAAGGTCAGAGAGATTCTTTTTCTATTCTTTTTTTTAATGAAAAGACCTAAGCCCCAGGAAGTCTGTGGCAAACACCTCTCAGCACTGTTGTGTGTAAAGGAATATTTATCTCTTAAAAACACGCATCAATTTTTACATAAAAGTCTTTGGATGGGTTTCATGATTTAAAAGAGGAAATAAAATAATAAAAGAGGTTGAAAAGTACTTATTACAGTCCATCACTATTTTAAAGTTCACTCTGCTTTAGAAGAAATTACTTTTAAACTATATGAATGGTAGTTTGAGTTTCCTCTGTAGTACATCAGTGAGCACTTCAGAAGCTCTGTGGGCTAAAGAAATGAGAAACCAACTGTTCGGAACACTATAAATAGCCTCTTGCTCTGCTGTGTTTCCATCACCTGGCTGCTTGCTGTAGGCCTCTTTCCTATGAGTCACTGTGAGCAGGACAGTTTGCTCTGCTGAATTACCTACCAGAGCTCAGAGTGTGTAGTGAGCAACGTGTGTTATAAACGAAGTTATACGCAATGTGATGCAACCAAGTATTTGCATACCACTGAGGTATGTGTTCTATAAATAGATAAAAGCAAACAGACACAGTATTTTCCCTGTGGTCATATTGGTTACTTACTATAACAGGTGTCAGCCTCTTCAACAATTAAGATACCAACTAAGTTTAGAAATGGCTTGTATTTATTTATGTCAGGTCTGTGGGTAATATTAAGAAGTACCTACCATTAAAGGGCATTAACTAGCATTGTTTTTTCCAAGCTAAGCCTGCTATATGACAGCAGTACCCTTCCTGAGCTATTCTCCTGATATTTCATTTTTTTCCTTAGCACATAATAGAACATTCAGGTGTTGTTATTTGTTTTCCAGCTTTTGTGGGCATATAGCAAAAAGAGGGAGGAAAACTAAGATTATCACATGGAAATTTCTAATGAAGTAATATAAACATCTTTTCAGTAAATATACATTTGAGGTTAGAGAAAACTACCAAGAGTACCTCCTGGGCTTTATTCTCTGGTCTGCTGCTAATATTGAACATTCTTTGACAAACCCCTTGCCTAGCTCCTAGGGTGAGCTCCTGAAAGCACAGTCCTGCATTTACATCTTCCATCCTCCATCTCAGAGACATGGAATAGACTAGTCCTGGTATAGTACTATGAGATCATCTGAGGAAAAGAACTGGACAAATACACTCTATTGTTAAAAAAAAAAAAAAAAGCACTTTGCTTCTTTGCTCCCACTCCAACACAATAAAGAAGCAACAAACACTACAGACACTAAAATCATCTAAGGCTACTCTGAACACACTACAGTGTTATCAGCACTCACAATTTCTTTCCTATTTATCACATTTCAAAGTAGAATTGCATTTTAAAGCATTGCATGAAGTTGGTTAGTGGCTGAAGTACTTCAAGTTATTATGTTCTAATAGCATGTTAATTATCTAAAAACCATGTTAATATCATAAAGGCTGATTATGGACTTCATTTTAAGAACCCTCCAGCTAGTACCTGATTAGAAAGTATAGCTGTTTTTCCAGATATCTTTATGGTAAGTGAAGGATAATAAGAGCCTGTTTGATTGCTGTAAACTTTCAGAGATTTTGGGGTCTATCTGGATGCCAGGCAATCCAAAACTTTTTTCAAAGATGAACTGGTCCAGATTTAGTTCAGTCAAACTGAAAAAAAACCCCAAGAAAGATAGAAAGTGGAAGAAAAAAAGGGAGGGGAGAAAGTGAGACAAAAAATTGTTCTGTTTGGTTGTTTTGAATTATCATATCTGTCTTCCTCTTCGCTCCCCAGTGAAACTGCATAGGTAATGTCCTGCAGAAATAAATCATTCCCAGGTTGGATTTGCCCTGGGAAAGATTTAAACTTCTCTATGAAGGATGTGTGCCAACACTGTATTATGACAGTATAGAAAGAGCTTCATAGGCCCAAGCAGGAGATAAATTGGTTGCACTAAAATTAAATTCTTCATCTGAATCTTACAGAGGTTGAACAGGGGAAATGTTACAATCTCTTCTGCCATCATTATCTATTCATTTATAAACATGAACTACTGAAAACATTTTGTGTAATGCTTCCCTGCAGCAAACTTTTAAATCCAAGGAAAGATTAAGTCTTTTGTGAGCAAGAGTGGACAAAGAGAGATTCAAGCAGCAAAAGATCCACAGAAATAACTTACTAACACATTAGCTGGAGCACAATACCTTCATGAATGATTTAAAAGGGAATAAATGTGGGCTTCCAAACATCTCATGGTGGCATCCCTTCAGAAGCCCTGTTGTGGCTGTGTAGTGGGTCTGTCTGAGCTGATTTTCCCTATACAGCCCTCATGCTGCAGTACTGGGAGCCAGAGAGTGTTGATAACACACCCATGTTATGTTTAGCTGTGAGTGCCCACAAAACACCAAAGGTACCGGGGGGCAAGATCTGGGAGGGGATACAACCCGAACAGCCAACCCAAGCTGACCAATAGGATATTCCACACCATATGACGTCAGCTCAACTATAAAAGAAGGAGGACAGGGGGATTTGCAGGGAAGACGCTTGTCCTCCAAGCAACCGCTCCGCATTCTGGAGCCCTGCTTCCCGGGACAGGCCTGACACTGCCTGCGGATGGGAAGTAGAGAGTAACAGCTTTGCTTGCTTTTGCTCCATGCGTGCGCGGCCTTGCTTCCTCTGCTGTTTATTAAAACTGCTTTTTATCATAACCCATGGGTTTTTTCTTCTCCAACTTCTTCTCTCTGCTTGCCTTGCTGACGGAGGTTTTGGGGAGAGGGGGGGAGTGATAGAGGGACTAGGGGTGGGCACCGGGCACCCAGCCAAGGTAAACCCACCACAGGCTGACATCTGTCCCTCTTCCCTCAGCTTTCCTCCTGTACTACTTCATTAGGTCATACACTGATTTCCAAGCTATGATCATGGCACTTTTATCAACGCTTGCATTATCAGATATAACTTCAATGATATATAAATTAATTATACCTATTTTGTGTGTTCGGTGATACCTAAACCAAGAAAGACCATCACTGCCCTTTCCATTAATAATACATTTTTGATCAAAGATCACAAAGCCTACATGATAAAGTTTGGTTACTATTCATTCCCAGTAAGTTGAAGCTCAAAGCAGTCCATTGAGAGCAATAAAGTTTGCAGAGTTGCTTTGGGTTCTGCAGTCAGTGGCTTCCTCTCTGTGGCTTCACTGTGACTTGCGGAACTAAACTCCACAATCAGAAAAGATTGTGAAGTAGGTATGTTTTATTCAGCACCAGGCACACGGGGGCTAACGCCACCAATAACGTGTGCAAAGCTATGCAAATAATTACTTCCTTTTTATACAATCAACTAGTGCATATTCACAAGATTTCGAAACACGCCTATGTATATTCATAACCTGTCCCCACTTCTCATGCTAATTAGGTTCCTCTCATCTGTGGCTGCGCAGTGCTTTCTGGTGGTGGTCGCAGGGGGTCACTGGAGGGGCTCAGGGATGAAGATGCATCGTCTTCCTTGCTGAACTCTCTCTGACCCCAGTGTACTGCGCATGCCCGGTGTCCATTTGGTCTTGGCCCAAGACTTCTACTTAGTTCAAACTGGCCCCTTGGGGTGAGGTCCTTTGTTCTTAGGGAGTATCTCTGTAGCTTTTCTCCACTACATTCTTATAGGTAATTACTCAAAAGCAGTAGAGCGGTAACACAAAGCAAGGGAAAATTACAAAATGTACAGCACATTTGAGGTAGCTTATGTAGGATCTATGTAGCAAATGTAGCAAACTTAATCCTATGTATCAACTGGCAAACAAATTTTACCTCATCTCACAAAGCACAGTGGTTTCCTAACTGCAGTGTAAATTGCATGTGGCAGTTTTAGAAAGCTTTCTAGAGTAACTTTCACTTTGAGAAGTCTTTCAGATCCTTCTTCTCTTCCAAAACAGAGAAAAGAGGGCAATTATCTTCTTTCACTAGCAGCTTTCACAAAGCCTGTAATCAAACCAGGCACACTCTGGTAGATGGAAAGAGTTAACAAATCAGGTCCTCATTTCCTACCAAGGCTTATTTGATACCTGAAGTGATGGTGGTGTGTGGGGAAGGGGACTGCTAAGAAGTCCACAGTGGTGGAGGTAGTGTTGGTGATGCAGGAGTCTGGGAACACAGGAGAAACTTTGAATTTTTTACTGCAGATGTGCAGTTTCCAGATGTGAATGACATCCATCTCTGCATAAGGTATATATTGCCTGCATTTCTGTTTCAAAATATTTTCCAAGCTTTTTCCCTTCTGTTTCAAAATACCTATAAAACATCCTTCAGCTCTTCTCTGTCTCTGCTGGACTGGAGCAGTAAGCTCCTATCCCCATAGCCCGGAGCTGTGGCTCTGACTTAGATAGGGCTGGAGCTGCCAGACCTACTTCAGAGCTCCAGGATCAGGAGCCAGCAGAGAAGTGTCTGGCAGTGACAGCGTAGCTTTCAGCTGTGCAACACTCCTATCCTCCTAATGCATTTCACACTCGGCAGATTGAATTGCTTTCGTCTTCTCATTTATTTTTCAAACAAAACAACTTTCTCCCCCCTTTTTCTTGACAAAGGGTTTTGCCATATGCTCCAAATCAATTGTGACCTTTTTGATGCTTTGTTACCGCCTGCATCTTGGGCTGCATTAAAAAAAAAAAAAAAAGAAAAGGCATCTTAAGCATTTCTGTTTCTGCCCCAACCAAACTAAAATTGAAACATTCCGTTCATTAATTCAAGTGTTAATATGTCTTATCACTCCTCTTACTCTGTATATGAGCAACCTCCTTCACTAGAACTGAACCAATTCCTTGCTGTAACTAATGCATCTGACAGATTTTTGTCTTTCTGCATGGATGGTGGTCATGAATAGAAAGGAATTTGCTTATATTCATTCACCAATCAACATTTATTATTGACTTGAGATATACTCCTCGAATTAATTTGATTTAATGCTGCACTTCATGCAGTCCCTTCCTATGCACTGCCATTAGTCCTTGTGTACCCCACAGTCAGCTGGGCCAGGGGGCTGATCTGGGAAGAAACAAAACCTTTTTATTGGTAAAGCTCATTTTGAGCACGGGCAGTTCCCCTGTAAGCATCCCCTAGCGAGCATCATCATGGCCCAAAAGATAGGCAGAGGTAGGGCTGCCTTCTGCTTTCAGCAGCAGTGGGGTCTTAGATGAACTTCAGCCTCTGCCAGAGTCTGGCAAATAGCTTTTGGGCTATTATTCTAGGTGAAACTTAGGGTATAAGACATCCATATACCTCACTAACTCCTACTGAGGACATATTTACACCAGTAGAAGAGTCCTATATTCAGATATGGTGAACTACCTGTTAACTAACTGCACTGACCAAAGCACTTGTTTGGGAAATAATTGGGTGAATCCTAGTATATCTGCTGGCACAGCACATACTAGTGAGGAACCATTCCCCTTTCCTCCACCCAGATGATAAAAGTAATCTGCTGGGTACTTTAGGACGTGATTTATTTAGAGGGATGGGAATAAGAAGGCAAATTTTCAGAACATGAAAACTTAATTGCTTAGGTTTGACCCAAGATTTCTATCTCCACTACCCCACTTCATTCTCTTCCCCTCTTCCTCCAATGGTACAGGCCACTGAAGAGGTGACTCTGTATGTGGGGATGGGAAGAAGTGATGCCAGTGCAGTCTCTCATGCTGTGTGTTCGGTTTCGGTGTACCATGAGTATTGCTTTGTATTCCCCAGCTGAAATGTGTTTTACAGACACCTAGCTACTGGTTTCACTGAAACCTTCCAGTTATTTGGTATGTTTTTGGTTTGTTCGGTCCCCATGTGCAGTTGTTCCGGGAATGAAGAGTTGAATTTTCAAGCTCTATATTAATTTTTTATTTATCTGATATTTGCTGCGAATTGAATTTGTTCCTATTAAACTATTTGAATTTGCTGGTGAGAATTTTCATGGAAAGCAAAAGAGAAGGGATGCAAGCCCAGAAGAGAGAATGAAAGATAAAATCACACTTCTACTGATACAAATGCAGTTAAAACAGAATAAGAAAAAGCAGAGGGGAAAAAAAGAAATTAATCCTTTGGGTCATCTAGTTTATTTAATTCAGCTAATTAGTTTACACCCATAAAATACGACTTCATTAAGAAGATTGTCAATATAGGTATCCTGGTATAATTCTATTGATGGACAAAATCAATTTAAATGTTGGAATGAAAAGCCATAGCACATTTTTCCACTACTACTCCAGGTCTGCTATTGCACTATAAGAGCATAAGCAGCCAAAGTAACCTAACTTAGTTCAATTTGCATCATGTGATAGAAAAGTGTTTCTGTCACTTTTTAAATCATAGAAGTTTTTTAATAGCCTTAGAACTTGCCTTAGGTAATATGCATTCAATACTTTCCTTATGTTAGTCCTTGAAGACAGCATAGGAATGTTATATGACTGCAAATGGAAGAAAGCAGTTCTTCTGACGGGAAGGAAAAAGTGAGCCATTCACTGGAAAATCTGACAACAGCTGAGTATGATAGATAACACTTCAGAAGGAGATGTCAATTCTTCCCACCTCTTCTCTTCAGTTCAACACCCATCTTAGACCAGTTGATCCCATGGAGCTAAACCACACAAAACCAGACTTTGATTATCTTCCTCTTGCTATCTGGAGTGTTAGGAGTTAAGTTACTGATGTTTGCATAGTACTTTGGCTTCTGGACACACAGGCCCCATAGAAGTATTACCACTTCAAAGAGGTCAGCAGCTCAAAAAAAGAAAAAGCTGAATTGATATGAGTCAGTGAGGTGAATCTGCACTCATGTGAGTAAACAAAGGCAGACATTATTCAGATTCACTTCAGATTATTACATTTATAAGGCACAAAGCCCTGAGTAGCCATATTAATTCATTTAATTTCAGTGTTTGTTTCCATAAATTTGCAATTTACAGAAGATAAAGACTAAATATTCAACCTGATTAGATGGTGTGAGGTTTAACTCAGTCCTGGAGCTCAGTTTCCAGTTCCACAAATGTCTTGAGAAATCACTATGTCCTGAAGGCAATTAATACAATGTAATAACAGATGGACTGCACAAGTGTAAAGAGGGATCTACACCAGTGCCAATTATGCTTGCAATTTTCTAGATTCAAATTTTTAAATCTTGGTTTACCCTGGACATGTTATAAATATGTTGATTAGATGTGCTATGTCTTGTTTTTTACCAGACAATTGCTTATGGCATTAGGAGCCCTAGATGAAGTTGCCTGATATTAACATAAACTATATTGCTTCTCAAGCTAAAATTATCTGTGTGGCACTTTCAGTTGCTATCTCTATATTTGCAATAAAATGTGGGGAAAGGTTGTTTGCTTAGACTGTACCAATATAGTAAAAGCTGCAAAACTTCCTAGCACTAAGAAGCCTTTGCTCATTGAACCTCCTTTTTCCCAATGCAATGCCTGTTATTCTGGTGAGATTTTTTTTTCTTCAATGTAGATAAGGTTATATCATCCTTCTCTTGAGTGCCAAGTGGAGGGTAAATTGCAATTAACCTTTTGTTGGCTGAAGGCAGCTGTAGGGTGTGTCCCTACAATTTCCAATTTTTCATAAGCATCAAAGCTGGAGAAGGAAATGGGTCTCTGCCTGCTCCGTAAACAATAACAAACATGGAAGAGAAATGCTGTTTATTTGGTGCAGCTGGAAAGAATGAAGATTATCTTCTTCCTTTATCCCTTTCAGGAATTCAGACCACTGTTAGGTAACAAGAAAACTATGCAAATAATTTTCCACCTAAGCAAGCACCACTGATGCTGCAACTGGCTTCTTTACTGCTGCCAAGTTGCACAGGTAATGGATGAAGCTCTTATAGTGACCCCAGATCCACAGAGAAACTTTTCTGCTAACTGCACAATACAGATTAAAGCTTTTGAAGATGCTGAGCAGAGGAATATTCAATTATATATATATTTTTTAATAGGGCTAGCATAATTTAAGTGTTCAGCTTTAGGACAAGATTCATTGCTACACTATATTCCTTCTGTTGCTTAGAATACATTCATTTTTACACTTTTAGACATAAAACTTGGGTTTCTCCTCTTCAGGATGTGATTCTCAGAAGTGATGTTTTTAGGTTCTTAACTCTCCGGTTGCATTGTCCTTGGTAACCTGGGGCTGGGAGCTGCTACCAGTGTCAGGACAGCTGGACATTAAAGTCTGCAGTATGAAGCAGCATTATGCTTTGTAGATATAGCCTGCAAGCAATGATGAGGGTGTCTTCAGACTGATGGGTGCAGGTGGTCCCAGGGCTGGTCTGCTTGCTCCCCAAGCTGCCTGTATGTGACGCAGAAGTGACAGCCTCAGCATCGTACTTAGATCTGAGCTCAGATCCTCCACCTTTCAGCAAGGCTTATGTGCTAAGGATCAGGATCATGCTAACATGACTGCATGATTTCTCATTTGGTTCTGGCAGCTAGGAGAGACCATGGGGATAGCAGATGCATGGACGTTTGCACTGGACTGAAGCTGTATTTGTGGCTAACAACCTCAGTTCAGTACTTCAGCCGCTGTAGGCAACTTGGTAAGATACCTCTCCTCAAAAAGACTCTACAGACCATCTGCTCTATGCCCTACCATGTACAACAGATCTCTCCAACATACCCTATAGCAAACTTCTGCAGGGAAGGCTACAACACAAACTCAGTCATAGGAAGACATTATGGTATCAAAGGGTGTTACTAGTGCCCTGCGTTATTGCCCTATGAAGAATGGATGGATTGACAGCTGGATAGACAGACAGACAGCTACCTTCTGGCAGGTTGAATTGAGGGAAAGCTCCTTCTAGACCCCATATTTGGTAATTGATAGATCTCACTCAGATGCTGGTGGCATTTGAGTTTTCCATTGCCAGTATCACTGGGAGTAACAGGGCATGCCAGTGGCCACCTGGCCAAACTTGGGAGTCACCAGTAGACATGGAGAACTCCTCCAGCCAAGTGACAGAAACAGGGAGAATTCTGAAATGGGAAAAGAGAACTACAATGATTCATCCTTCATGAGATGGCTTACCTCTATGACATATAGGGAGAATTAAGGGCAAACACAGTACTTTCCATAATCTCCTGCTGATTTTTGAAGAATTTGAAACAGGGCCCATCTTACTTTCTGTGTGTGTACTCTCTGTTTGGCAAAATGGCACTCTGCTGCTAGTGGTACTGTAACACAACTCTGTATTGTGGTACAGCCCTTAAAACGCCAGTCATATTTTCTCCTCAGGACCTTTGCCTGATAGACGGTCTCACTATCACAGAATAGTCCACATCTTTTCCTTATCTCTCCTGAGTCAGCATGTCCAAACAGTAATTCAGACCCACCAGACCTCACCTTCAGCTGTGACTGGGTGTTGGTTCACTGGCACTATCTGACCAGGCTGCACTGTCATGATATGGGGATTTCAGCAATCTATCCATTTGGGGAGCTCCTGCCCCCATCTCACCCATCTCTAGCTGCTTGTTCACAGCAGCCCCTCCACTGCTGCTATGGGGCTGTGCTGGAGACCACAGCACTGAAATGAACCTCAGTAAAACCAGCTCTTTGAGGGAAGGAAGAGATGCATCTATTTGCAACCCATCTCTGTTCAGCAGACTAGCTCATGGCATGTCCCCACAATAGTTATGTCAGCATGAGAGAGGGACCAGTCTGCAGAGGTGTGGGGATGGTGCTTCCCAAACCACAACAGGGCAGGGACATTTCACCTGGTGCTGTTGCCAGGGTGCTTACACCGTTGTATTAGAGCCTCTGTTTTTCCTCCTATTTCGTCCAAATACAAGAGGAGGAAGGAATTGCTAATGGTCATCTTGCCAGCATGTGCAAATTTGTAAGAAAGAGGCAAAGACTTATTAAGGGACTCTTAGGTATTGCTAATTACTTCTTTTTGACTACAAATAGCCTAAGTAAATGTGAGCCTAATCTCCCGTTACTAGGTTGAGAATAATCTTGCATTTTGTTATAAGAGGAACAACTTTGCTCATAGTTTTATGTGGAGGGTTTCAGTAAACGTGGGCTGAAGTAGAATGCAAGAAAAATGAATTAAGCATATCTGGGTGTGAGAGTGGGAAGGGAATGGCAAGCTCTAAACAGGAAGTGGTATCAGTTTAACAAGTAGTATGATGTTGCACAGATTTAAACAGTACCATTCTACATAAGGACATTTTGACATTGGCTTATGTCTTGTTTTCACTGGATGTATGCCACAGAAGACAGATATAAAGTAAAACTGTATGTGCCAGTACTGGGGTTTGGAATGATCTAAAACACAACAACATCATAACTTCAATTTAAATACAGAAAACCCTTTGAAAGATGCATGTTTAATTCCCATGTATTTCATGAAACTGGATCTTCTTGTGGAATCTGATTAATTCTTGATATGGTTAGGACATAGCTTGATCTTGCATGAAATACTTTTAAGTAGTACAATTTAACCAGGTACTTGCATCTTAGTGCAGCTGTTGTATAATCTACTTCTATAGAATAACTTAACTAAAATAAATTTGCGGTCTGCTTTGTGCTATAATCATGTTTGGTGCAGTGTGTGTGAACGGAATTGCATGTCTGTCAGCTGAAAAACGCCAAAAAAAAGACCTACAGTATGGTAGATTTCTTGGTCTGTAATTCACAGGGAGAATGAGCAAATCAAAGAAAGACAGAAAATCACAGTATGCTATTCAGTGGTTAATTAACATACAAAATTGTTTTGCTTGGTTGATGGCTGCTGACAACTGTATGGTCACAATAGCTGGGTGGTCTTTTTTCGGCTTATATAAACAAACACTGCAAATTCTGATATGGCTGGACCAATGTGTCTGTGAGAATAAATCCCACCCTCACAAGAGAAAATACAGGACGCTTGCTTTGCTGTCAGACATTTCTCAGGCTGGGCTTCCCTGAGATGGTAATTCTGCTTTCAGGGTACATAGTCATGGATCAAAAACATTGTGGTCTCAGGATGCAAGGCGCTGAACTAACACTCTCTTAAAAATGTTTGGAAGAAGTAGCTCAGCAGGTAATGTCTGCTTTCCTGCAAATAATCTGCCTAAACCAGCACTCTGACCTCATGACTTTTTCATATCAAATGTGCACTGACACATGATCCTGCAGAGCACACAAACTGTGCTGGTATTGATGAACAAAGAATTGCAGCCTCCTTGTTCCAGCTCAGTTAGAAGATGATATAGTGCAGTGTTTCCCCCACTTTTTAGCCCAGACTTTATCTGAATTAATAAAGGAGTATTTTGCAGCAGAGTTCAGTGCAGAGTGGACACTGGGTCAGAAACCTCAGAGGTGAAATGTGGCTCACAGACTAAGAAAGGCTTACCCAGAAGAAGGAAAAAAGATGTCAAGGCAGACTTTAAAAGACTGTAGAAGGTAGGGATGGGGCAGGCCCCTATCTTAAACATTACATAATTTCTGAAAATAAAAAAATCCTGGAGCCGAGGACTGTCAGTGCTGGTCATTGTAGTTAAGATTCTGATTCCTTTTTGTTGGACGATCAAATTTACAATATAGTTTTACACTCAGGAGAATGGTTCTGCTATTTTGGCAGGCTCTTGGCACAAGAATGAAAGTTATTTCCTTAATATGAAGACAGCATGAGTAAAAATGCCTGAGATGGCGGAGGCTTAGCTTCACTGCTTGCTTTGGGGTTATTTGTAACATTAAGCACTTCACTGTCTGGGGTCCCTCTATAATCAATGAAGGGAGATAAGGACTCCTGCTCTCCATCACTTTGAAAGAGCTTATCTCTACCTAGTGACCACAGAGAAAGCCCAAGAAGATGAGCTAACTGACTTAGGCTGTAGTTCTACATTGCAAAGAGTTTCATAGTTATTATGGTTTAAAGGATCACCTCCTTCCTCTCCTTACAGACCCCTCCCCAGAGATGCCTTCTCTCATTTACACCCCATCCAGTGGCACGCTATCCCTCAGTAGTACAGCTGTGCTGTAAACAGCCTTGCTCTCCAGTGAGAAAATAACAAAAAGGAAATTATTTTTCGGATAGAGTCTTCCAATCTAGTTCACACAGTGACCACACAAGCAGCTCTATCAGCATAACTGGTGCACCTTTGTCAGGGGCAGAATAAAGCAGTAGAGGGAAGAAGCAACAGCAATGGCTTAGGTTAGTCATAATGTCCCACAGCACCTTAATCTGCCTCTGATCTTCTGGTGAACCCATTCATATTTCTGGTGCTAGGACATGTCTCAGCTATGTCCAAAATCCTCTGTCAGCTGTGGTTGAAGCTAAAGGTATCTAATATGAACCAAGTCAAGTGTCTAAAAATCCAGCAGAGCCATTTCAATCCCTGCACTGATGTGTCGCCTCAGGTAGGCATTTGCTTGAGAACTTCCTTTTTCCATATCACACTGGAACAATAACACTTTTCCAACTTATAGCAAGAGCTGTGACAAGGATAGAGGCTATCAGCTTAGTGAGGTTCAGGAAAGCTCAGAAAATCTAGAAGACTGTAGTTCCTCTGATGCCAAATTAATTGATAAGAGAATTCAGTGTAAGCGGGAGCCAAATTCTGCTGGCTGCCTATTAAAGTCAGCTTCATGACAGAGCTTTCTTGTGATGTGGATTTACTCTGTAACTGGTGATTGAGAGCCTCTATTGTAACATCATTCTGCAATAAGGCATTGGTTCCTTGGGGGCAGAAAAAATGGATGCTTCACATCAGTAATGAAAGTGCCATTGATTTTGTTGTTATTACAGTTATAAGGTCCCTTCAAACTTGCACACTGACACATGACACTGAAAATCAAAATCACCCTCTTAACTGGAAACAAGCAGTGTGCTGGAAAGGGGAGCAGAGTAGTGGGAGTCAACTGAAACAACTATGCAGTCATATTCTGAGATATTGCCAGAAACAAAGTTTGCAAGGGCTTTCAGGAAAAGAAAGGGAGTGATGGCCCAAGTTTGATGGTAGGCTCAAAATGTACCAGAAAAAAACCACCACCTTATACCAAAATTTTTAACTCTGCGAATGGAAAGGAGCACAAGCAATATTCAGAGGCAAAGTTTTGAGCAACAACAACAAAGTCCCTTGGCCTTCAAATCAGTCTGCAATTCAACAGCCAGCAAATACGAGTGTAGAGTTCTATCATGAGAGTAAATCTCTGGCAACAGATCTCCAGAAAGAATGCTATGATGTGCACCTTCTCTGCTTCTCAAAACAGTCACAGGATAAATAGGCATGTAGAAGATGCCAATTCTCAGCTCACAGTAGATCATGAAGATGTGGTAAAACATAAGTGGAGAGGAAGGGAAAAGGGCAGGTGAGATGCCATTACCTTTGTGGGTCTGTGTCACTTGACCAGAACTTGCACACAGGACTGATCATGCTGATGGAAAGACTACGCACCTGTACCCTGATACAGCAGAACAATTTATCTCCACCAGTAGACATAGAAGAGCAAAACTCTTAAAGTGGTCTCTGTTCAGTAGCTGGATTTCTATTTTCTGAGGCTGAATGGTGAGCTAGCAAAAATGCCTCAGGCACCACTGGCATTGTAAATAAATTGGCAAAATGCACCTCCCCTGTGAACTCTGGTTTAGACTCAGAAGAATCCATTTACAATTTATAGGTATCCTTGATGCTGCAACACCAAATTGTCCCCTAGCATTGTTTGGCCAATGGTTGGTTTTAATGGGAGTGGGAAGCAGAAGGCAGATCTAGTCACAGAAATATCAGTATTTAAACAACCACCACTGATCATCTATTTTAATTTAGTTTGGAAGCACATCCAGATTTACCCCAAGGAGACAAGTCATTGCCATGCTGCTGTGCAGAGCTGCTGCAGACATGCACTGTCCACCTGCTAGTGACCACTTCAGTGCAGAGGACTGGAAAAGTTATTGCAGCCTTGCTGTTTTCTCTTTTTTCCCAACTGAACTTCTGCTTGTGATGTCTAGCTGCCATTTTAACCTTATTTAATCTTAACGAATATGTTGGACTGCTTGCCTTAATTTCTTGCGATACTATTTTCTCATATAGACCTGTAATCTGGACATCATATTCAATGTGATTGTTTATTTCAGGCTGGCTGACTCTATGTCTTGCAGCTTCTCACAAATAGCTCCACTTATACAACTGGAGTTCTCTACCAGGTTATTGTCACCTCACACCTTGATAACTACCATTTCCTCTTTCCTTCCTTCTTTACTCTAAAAGTAATTTTTATTGAGCCCTGCTTAATTCTACACTGCTGGCTTTATCCTTACTTAATACTATAAGGGTTTCCTGGCTTTCTACAGCATGGTGCCTCATAAGGAATATAACTGAATATAACTTAGAGTGGAAGTGCTCAAAGGATTCATCTCTTACTAGCACTCCAATCCTGAGGGATGAGTTTTGCATATTATGTTTGCATTCATCCAGGCCTGTGGATTCTGCCTGATTAGGGAGCTTGCTGCCAGTGTTAGAGTTCAGAATCAGTGCTTGAGAAGAGACTGTTACTAAGAGTATCCACAGTGGTATCAAGGACTGAAAATAATGATAAAACAGGGAAGAGTTTAGAAAGATGAAGCATAAAATCTGATGTATCTTGAAAGAAACAAAAGCTCACTGTGAGCTCAAGTGCAAGGAATACTGCCCAGCACATACTGTCCAGCACAGCTCCCTTTGCTTATGGCCTTGTTACAGAACAAGAATGTCCACACAGAACACTAGCAGAGTTATTGCAGTTATGTAAGTACATTGATAGGCAAATAACTGTATATTTTTGCATAGACAACTCCTATAGCAATCAAATAACAAATGTTCAATCTGGAAAGAACCCCAGAGTATGAATACCATTGAACATCTGTATATATTATTGCTTCTGTTTCTTGAAACATACAATGTTTGGCTTTAATATTGCTTTCTACGTCTGTATCCTTGACTATGTAAGTTGATGTCTTACCTTTTTTTAATAAGCTCTGTACAATAGCGTAGAAGAGAGAATCAGTCAGGCTTTGGTTGAGAAAGAAGCGCAAGGCTGGAGAGGCTGTCCATGTGCAATGCACAGCAGGCTGACAGCTGAAACTCCAAGGCACATTAACAGGTGCGACTTACAACCACACTCACAAATAATGAAGTTGTTATGCATAGGCTGCTGAGGGTTTGATATTGATAGATACAAGAAGTAGTGTGAAGCATTAAAGGTATTTGAGGGAGGAGGAAGAAGATGACATGAAATTTTCTGTAACTCAGAGGCCAAAAACAAAAAAAGAGAAAAGCTTGCAAAGAATGAGAATTTTTAAGCTACAGAATATGTAGTATCAAGGTGACCACCAGAGATGCTGAAGACATTGTAAGTGAACTGCTAGCTCTTGTTTGTAGCATAAAGTTTATTACAGAAGGGAGCCTCTGCCCTAAAACTGATGAAACTGCCCTGTTGGCAGACGTACCCATATGCAAATATTTCCCTTGAACAGCTTTCTTTTCAGGGCTGCAGAAAATCCCCAGATTAGATGCATGGCAATGATGTCATTAAAACTTCGATGACCCAATCAAAGCCAAAGCAGAGATCTCACTGCCATGAGGGAACTTGCAGGTTCAAGGATCTGTGTAATCAAAGCTGTGCTGCAGCCAGGAGGGGAGGAAACTGGGCTCTGCTCTAGCATTGCACTGCCAGCCAGCTAAGCACAAAGTCCTAAGCAGCTGCTCTTGTGTAAGATGTCTGTGTTTTGGCAGCTTTTTATGCAGAAAATATTTGTAGCTCGTTTCTTGGGCCAAGAGATAAGATGAACAAGAAAAAATGAATTAACCTTTTGTTAGAGAGATGAATCATTACTAGTCTGTGAGGCTGCTAAAGGGGCTTTTCTGGATTCAAATTATGGGTATTAATATAAGGTGAAGTACACAGCATCATATCATCAGGCACGCTAGCTAAGCAGGATGACTGGAAGCATGAGTTAGGGTGCATGTAAGGCTCTCAAGGGAGGTGCATGGGCATGGCTCTTCACGTGACAGAAAAGAATAACAATGTTTTGAGAGCAGATTTTTTCATGGGAACACATGGGAGCTGAGGCTGCTCAGAGAGGACTAAATTTGGGTTTGGCTAACAGAAGGAAATGTGGAGTTGTGAAGAACCAGCCTTGCAAGCAGGACTGTGTTCAGACACCACTGGGGAACTGAGGTGAGCTAGCTGCCTCAAGGGCTCTCTGTATGGCACTACTTCACACAGAAGGTGCAGAAGGCAGATCTGGCCTCGGAAATCACACAGATCTGCCCTGTCACAAGAGAGTGACCTAAGGCCATTATTGTGCTTTGCAGAGTGCTAGCTGAGGCTGACATAAGACATTCAAAATCCTTGGGAATATGCCAGTTGCACGCTCAGTTTGCCATTTCCTCCAAGTCTGTAAGATGAACTGAAACACAGGCAAAACTCACTGAGACACATGAAGGAGTTTGGTCCCATTTCACATTCAAAAGAATTACTAGAGAAGTAACTTCTAGAGAAGTAAATTCTAGAGAAGTAACTTCTCACTTTTGCACTAGCACTGGTGCAAATGTCAGCTGAGGGACAAGAGGCACTTCTGTTGCCACTGTGTTAACTAGGCTGGTCATCTCAGCTGGAAAAGCTGGGGCTGTGTATGAGACCAAACAGCATACGAATAACCACCACTAATGGACTATTTTACACTGTGCATGTATATGCATATGTTTGTGTGGGCGGTGAATACATACAAGATGTTCCTACAGATTCTTGTAAAATGGAAATTTGAAAGTGGAATTGAAAGTGGTGAAATTACTGTGCATTGCATGAAAGTAATAGAAATGTTGTGCAACCAGATGTTTTTTTCTGTAAGTCGTTGCTATAGATTGGTATTGGCCTCACTATATTAGTAAAATTGTGCTTGCTGGTAAACGTCCATACCAAAGTAATGATACATTAAGAAGTACTGTTTTTAATTAATAAGTGTTTGTCTATCATGTTGATTTTATTCTCCCCACTATATTCACTTTCATAGAGGAAAGATTCTAAGATGAATGAGCTCCAGCATCAAAAGAAGATGTCAAAAGAATCTCTAGAGGTTAGCATCTTTTATGTGGATTTGGAGGTTTTAGATACTTGTTAAATTTAGGAGTTAAAAGAGAACAGCTTTGACTGATGATGCAATGCAATGTTGGGATTGCAGGAAAAGAGGATCATAGCAGAAGGCCAGCACACAGATGTGTCAGATGACACTGCATTCCACACACTAGAAGTCACAATCTCCTCACTGATCCATCAGCAGCATCGCTTTGGACTTCCTTACATTTGAAAGCATTCAGACACACTGAAAGAAATTCCAGCCCTTGCAAATAAATTTAATCTACTGCTAAAAAGCCAGAGAATGCCTTACAAAAGGCTTTGCCTCACTTTTATGCTAGGTGATAGGACCCACGTTATTCACCTGGAATCATAACCCTTCAAAAAACTGTAAGCTATTAATGGAATTGTCTGTTCCATTTAAGTAAGCATTTTACTTTCCTTATTTGTTCTAATGGTGTAAGGGAATTATGTTGTGACTTAACATTTATGTATACTTTCCTGACTGCCTTGTTATATTTTACTCTTTGGGAATACACATAGGAAAGAGAGCCCATGAAAGACAATTCAGTCCCAACACTTAAGTCACAGAACCACAGATTAATTCAGACTGGAAGGCATCTCTGAGGCCATCTCACCAGACTACTTGCTTATAGCAGGGCTAACTTCAAAGCTAGGCGAGGTTGCTCAAAGCCCTGACCAGTTGAGTTTGGAAAGCTCTTAAGACTGAGACTCCATAGCACTCTCTGGGCACCTGTTCCAGCACATAGCCACTTTTGGGATTAAATTTTCTTTGCTTGTGTTCAGTCAGAGTTTGCCTTACTGCAAACTGCATACATTGTCCCTTGAACCTTTTCTGATGCATCTCTGAGAAGAATCTGTCTCTGTCTTCTCTATAGTCCCCCTGCCTAGGTAGTGGGCCCACCTCTAAGTAGTGGAAGATGGCAAACAGCTTTCCTATTCCCCTTCTCTTTTAGAGGCTAAACAAACCTTATTGTCTCCTTCCATGTCAGTGCCCCAAATTATCCTTGTGGCCCTCTGTTAGATTGTCTCTTGTGAGCTGGACACAGTTCTCCAAATTCAGCCTTGTGAATAGCAAATTGAGGTAATTGTTCTGCTGGCAAGGCTCTTGCTAAGAAAGATCCTCTTTTTTGCCTCTCTTGGAGGTAGGTGTGACATTTGCCTTTCTTCTTGACATAGGGGACCTCATCCAATCACCATAATGTTTCAAATATGATAGACTGTTGCCTTGCAATGACACCAGCCAGCTCCCTCATAACCCTTGGATCCATGCCATCCCATCTCAAGGACTTGTACACGTCCCCATGCTTATGCTGATGCATTTATTTACGCAGTCTCTGACTTCATCTTCCCCTACCATTAGGAGTATTTGTCTCCTTCAAGCTCTGCCACAAGACAGAAAGCTCTGAGAGGCTGAAGGCAGACTTTCACAGTGAAGACTGAGGAAAAGAAGGACATAAGATCTTAATCCTTTTCTGCGTCCCCCATTAACAGGTCTCCTGATCTATCAAGGATTGTTCTGAACTGGCAATACATTCTCCAGAGGAGGCTTAGGTGTCTAAGTTGTGCAATAAATTTTCTCTCTTAAAAATCTGGACTCTTTTTGACATAAAAAAAAGCAAAAAAAAATTTGTGAAAGAAAAGAAATCAGGAAGCTGTGAATGTCTGCAGAAAAAGGGAATGAGTTACAGGCCCGAACAGACAGTCTCTTGCTGGGCTGTTACCAGTCAGATTATTCCTCACATAATCAAAAATATTTCCAAATTTCAAAAATTCAGTTCATAAAAAAAATAATCCATAATACACTGAAAAAAAAACAACCCAAACAACTCTTAATTTCTTCCCTAGACTGTAGCTCAACACAAAAAGAAAACACAGATATTTCATAACACAGCTGTAGAGTGAGTTTTTCCAGGTTAGTGAATTTGGCACTCTCCTGCCTCTTTGGGATCCAAATTAATGCTCAGGGCAACTGGCCCTACTCTGGATGTAGCGCTGAATGTGCTTCTGCAATAACGATCAGGAGTTAAGCACAACCTCCACCAGCACAAGTTCTTAGCATACAATGAAAATTGAACCTTAGATAATTTGCATCACTCATCTCAATGTTTAGGTTAACCCACAAAACCATAAGTCTATTGCAACTACACAGCCATGGATGCTGACTTAACAGACCTATGCATGCCAAGAGGAGCATGCTACTGCCCCAACACTGGTCCTTCTACATCTTCCGATGTCATGCAGGACATTCATGGTGCTGGGGACCTCAGCTGACACTCCCTGTTTCCAGAAAATTATGGTTAGGGCTGGTGTTCAGATAACCACAAAGCCTACAGCTCCAGGGATACTAGGGCTGTACAAGACATGCCAAGTGGAGCATGGCACTTCATCAACGTGGAACCCTCCATATCTTCCTATCTCCTCTGAGAAACCCATAGTGCTGGGGTTCTCAGTTGACACTTCCTGTTTCCACAAAATTAGGGTTAGGGTTGGGGTTCAGAGAATCACAAAACCTACATCTCCAGGGACACTAGGGCTGCACAAGGCATGCAAAGGGGAGCAGAACACTGTCCCAGCACTGGTCCCTCCACATCTTCCTATCTTCTCTGAGACACCGATGGTACTAGAGACCTCATCTGACACTTCGCATTTCCACTAAATTAGGGTTAGAGTTAGTGTTATTGTTCAGAGAACCACAAAGCCTACACCTGCAGGGACACTAGGGCTGCAGAAGGCATGGTAAGGGGAACATGGCAGTTAACCAACAGGGAACCCTCCACATCTTCCTATCTCCTCTGAGACACACGTGGTGCTGGGGAGCTCAGCTGAAACTGCCAGTTTCCAGAAAATTAGTGTTAGGGTTCAGAGAACCTCAAAGCCTACAGCTCCAGGGACACTGCACCTGCACAAGGCATGCCAAGGGGAGCACTGCAGCTCACCAACATGGAACCCTCCACAAATTCTGCTCTGCTCCGGGACATCCATGGTGCTGGGGCCCTCAGCAGACACCTCACATTTACAGGATTTTAGGGTTAGGGTTGGGGTTCAGAGAATCACAAAACCTACATCTCCAGGGACACTAGGGCTGCACAAGGCACGACAAGGGGTGCAGAGCACTGCCCCAACACTGGTCCCTCCACATCTTCCTATCTCCTCTGAGACACACGTGGTGCTGGGGAGCTCAGCTGAAGCTCCCCATTTCCACAAATTAGGGTTAGGGTTCAGAGAATCTCAAAGCCTACAGCTCCAGGGACACTGCACCTGCACAAGGCATGCCAAGGGGAGTACTGCAGTTCACCAATATGGAATGCTCCACATATTCCTATCTGCTCTGGGACACCCATGTTCCTGGGGATCTCAGGTGACACTCCCTGTATCCATTAAATTAGGGTTAGGATTGATTGTCTCCTCTGGGACACCCATGGTGCTGGGGCCCTCAGCAGACACTCCCTGTTTCTAGTAATTTAGGGTTAGGGTTAGGGCTGGGGTTTAGAGAACCACAAATTTTACAGTTTCAGGGACACTGGGGATGCAAAATGCATACCAAGGGAAGCATGATCATTCACCAACATGGATCCCATAGCTACCCAGATTAGAAATACCACATGGGAATGTGTAATGTTTGTCAACCAATTTAAGGTATTTATGGAATGCACGTGGTAGAGAACGTGTGTAGCTTTTGCTGAGTCCTGTGTGCATTAGGTGGAACTGTAAATGTGAGGGCAGCAATGACTGTTTTTGTTAAAACTGCAAATAATGACTTGCTTCAAGTGAAGAGAGGGCAGGAAAGCTACTATTGTTCCAAAGGGTGTTGCTGAGGCAAACTGCCTGGATGGCTCCAGTTAACAGTGCTGTTAACATATATTCCTTGCTGGAGGGAGGTATAGGTAGTCACAGTGTGACTGCCCAACATAGGGTTGCTTCCTAACACACATTCAGTGACTAGACTGAGAACTTCACAGCTTTACAAAGCATTACATTCCAAATCTTAGCCATTCCACAACTGCATCATGTAACATCCTTAATTTCTTTGTTCACACAATGAGTTCCTTCTGGATGCAAAGCCTGGAGTCCCCCTTCACACCTCTCCCAAGCCACGTACAAAATCAAACACCTCAGTTTAGTTTCACCTGCATTTAAGTACACTTTTTTCTTGTTGGAATGAATTCTCTGCAGTTGGATCCTGCAAAGTAATCAGGACCATCAGTTCCCACTGTCTCCAGTGAGAATGAAGAACCATCAGTGTTTCATGGGTTCAGCTATACTACATTACAGAACCAATACACTACCTGAATAACTTGTTGGAGTACTGAACAAAGATTTCCTCTGTGAAGAATTAAGATGAATAAGATTAATTTAATCTGGACAGGCTGGATCAATGGGCTGAGGCCAACTGTATGAGGTTTAACAAGGCCGAGTACCGAGTCCTGCACTTTGCTCACAACAACCCCAGGCAACGCTACAGGCTTGGGGAATAGTGGCTGGAGAGCTGTCTGGCAGAAAAGGACCTGGGGGTGCTGGTGGACAGCCGGCTGAACATGAGCCATCAGTGTGCCCAGGTGGCCAAGAAGCCCAACAGCATCCTGGCCTGTATCAGAAATGGTGTAACCAGAATGAGTAGGGAGGTGATTGTGCCCTTGTACTCGGCACTCATGAGACCGCACCTTGAGTACTGTGTCTAGTTTTGGGCACCACAGTATAAGAAGGACATTGAGGTGCTGGAGTGGGTACAGAGAAGGGCAACAAAGCTGGTGAGAGGTCTGGAGAACATGGCTTATGATGAGCGCCTGAGGGAACTAGGACTGTTTAGCTTGGAGAAGAGGAGGCTTAGAGGAGACCTCATTGATCTCTACAACTACCTAACAGGAGGTTGTAATGAGGCTGGTGTCAATCTCTTCTCCCAAGTAACTAATGACATGACAAGAAGTAATGGTCTCAAGTTGCACCAGGGGAGGTTTAGATTGGGTATTAGGAAGAAGTTCTTTAATGAAAGAGCGGTCAGGCATTTGAACAGGCTGCCCAGGGAGGTGGTGGAGTCACCATCCATGGGAGGTGTTCAAAAAACAAGGAGATGTGGGACTTCAAGACATAGTATAGGGATCAGGGAGATGTTGGATAAAGGTTGGACTTGATGATCCTAGAGGTCTTTTCTAACCTAAATGATTCTATGAATGCTTTGTAGAAAGGGAGGAATTTTGGGTACCAGGTAGATCCTCTGTTCTGCAAAGAAGCACAGCAATGCACTAAGCTTTCTCCCTTTGGGACCATGGAAATGGATCAGTCTTATGTTTTTGATGTGCTTTATCCAGATTTGTTCGGCACACCAGCAAGCAGGCTCTTATTGATTTCTTCTCAGTTTACAGTTCTGTCATAATAGGGTCAAATTTTTCACAAGGGATTACTTAGCCTCAAGGGACAGACAGGATAGGAAAACAACATGACATTTTTAAGAATTAGACATTGCTTTTCTGCTAATAGACTGTGCAGTGAAAACACGTTTCATTTGCTTTTAGAAAATAGATGGAGACAAAAAAAAATTTGAATCAAGCAGAAAAGAATAAGATTTGCTGGTAGCAAACAGACAGCATTTTTCACCTCCTGAAATACCTAGCATGCTATTTCAAGTAGATATGATAATTATGAGCACTATGTCAGTGCCCATTGAGATAGAAGATGGGAGTCATATTGTCTCTCACTGGATAATTAACCTTCCATTACCATCCAAATGTGTGGGATGAGATAAGCTGTGTATGTGGCAGGTGGGAGGAGCAGAGCAAAGAGGATCAGAGATGTGTGAAGGCAAGAAGCTAACTGATATTCAAAAAAGAGAAACAAGGGTCCAGTAAAAAGACATACTTCTGCTCAATGTCTCCTCTTTTCCCTATGGCAACACAACATCAGAAACTAGGATCTTCTCACCCCCCTCAGCTCTACTTAACACTCCCTAGCAGTGTTGATGCTCCAGCCCTCTTTATTTCCTTGCTAAATCTTGTCATTCTCCCAAAGGAAATGGGCTTTCATTTCACTTATAAGTAAGAGGCCAAAAGCATAAATGTATTCAGCAGTAGAGATCTTCTAGGTTTTTTTAAAGCATTAAGTCATCCGACAGTTGTTTCATATCTAACTGAAGTTAGATATGAAAGGACTTCTGAAATACCCATTAACCACTTACCTGTCTTTTCAGGTACATATATACCTTTAAAAATGAGATACAACTGACCCATCTCTAAAAGTGATATAGAAGCTTAAGACTATGCCTTATGGCAGGTTTCCAGGGAGAAAGGTCATAGGAGTTAGACTTTAAGCATCCTTAGGTATTCAGGTGTTTGAAAACCCTTTGTGGGTCCTGACTTTCAGAGAGCCTGGTAGGTCAAGCTACCTGCTCAGCCAGAAACCTGAACCTGACTGTTCATAGATGGAAAGAAAAAATGGCTGGTATAAAGATGACTGCATAACATTCTCAACTCAGGGCTCTTGCTTTGGCCAAAGAACAGTTATGCCACCTCTAACATGGAGTATGCTACCTTCTCACACTCCTTAAAGGTTTAAGTGGAGAATCAAATGTTGTTAAAAGGCCCATTTTATACATAGGAGATGCTACATGCAGATTCATTTTGCCTGGCTAACTCTGGATCGAGAAAGGAGGCCTTTCACAAGGACTCACTTGGCTTGACTTTGTGTCTTCAGTTTCCTGGGTCTGCTTCATAACAATAAATTCAGGGTCTATAAAATAACTCTGGTGTGTTCAATATATTAATCTTGTTGAAAGCACAGATGTCCACTTCTTCAACGGAATAATAATAATAATAATAGCTTGTCTTCCTTAGAGACTGGAGTGGTGTGAATAAAAGAGCTCTGCTAGACAGCAGGGTATGCCAAATGGGCATATTTTACTAGATGAGAAAAACAGCTTGTCACTTCTAATTGTTCAAATTATGTGTGATTCAGTTCTTCCTGCAGTTACTTTTAAAATGTTTTTAAGAGGGTATAATGTGCAGCTAAGAATAAAAAGGGTGTGAAATTGTTAGCTCCCCTGGTAGGTAGGTGGTGATAATGAACATTTCATAAAGTTCTTGTTAACAGACAAATCTTTATAGTGCTTAGGACATCTCTCATAACATTAACAGTCTCTCACTGAAGTAAAGGTTCTTAAGGAACATAGGTTTTAATCTGCTGCTTTTCTTCTTTTCTTAATCATGACATACAGAAATGAACTAAAACTCAAGAGTGAGGGGTCAGAACTCCAGGATACCAAGAGTTACGTTGGTGTCCCAAAATGGCATTCAAAATTGCTGGTTGGGACCCCAGTGCATGGTCTGCAGCTGGCTCACAAGTCACATAGTGTGCTCAGCACCGTGCCAGTCTCTCACCATGAGAATAGCTGCAGCAGACACTTGGCTTGTGTGGCAGACCTTGTAACAACAGGTCTCACTTCCACAGCATGGTCCACAAGTCCAACATTTAGGAACTATTGGCTTAGACCTTTTCTGGCCTGTTAACTACTCTTGTCCTTATGTGGGCATATAAAAGGCCTGCTAAAGTAGCCAGATTTCTTTGGAATAAGAGCTTGTGCTGATAAGGAATACTTTGGGCAAGATTATTTAGCCTACTGAACCACTACAGTTAACAGCCACATTTCAGCCCTACACCTCTCTCTAGTGTGTGGCAGGGCTGGAAGACCAGTGGTCCCTGAATCAGATGGCCATGCCAGACAAACTCTTTTGTTCCAATGCAGTTTTAGAGCAGAGCTTTGCTTCACCAGTAGAGCTTAGCTTGTCCCTGTGACTTCACCTGCTGCTGTTTCACTAGACCATGGCTGTGCTTACAATATCTGCAGACGTACAGGTAGCAACCTCTGCATACACCAGAGCTGTAGCTACTGGAACTTACGTAGCAGTGCTTGAACTAACTTCAGCCTTGTTACCATGGGTGCAGGCAGAGAGTAGCTTGGATGCCAGCAGTATAGCTGTGGCATGAAAGAGCTCAGCATGAGCTAGCTGCACTAACACTTACCCAGCCTCACAAGTGTTACACCCACTGCTGGTTGCAGGGCTATGGTGACTACAGGTGGAAAATCCAGGAGCTTACTTTTAGGTGAAATATTTGCTATTGAGCTGTTCTTTCTGGGACACAGAAATCACTTTATGGAGCAAATAATGAAACCTGGAATACAGATGAGATGAAGAGATAGAAATAGCAGTTTGGAGCGCAAGAATTGATGGGAACCTCAAATTCCATTCAGGCTGTCCCAGTGCTCTTGGAATAAGACTAACTCATAGTGTGGATAGGGAGCAAAAACTGTCACTGCTACAGGGAACATCACAGCCTCATACATGCAAGTGGTCACAGGGCTTTCCTGCCTACACATCTGACACGGAGGCATTTACAGGCTGAGTGTATCAGTCTCGTAAACATGCTGTAGTCTGACTAAAGGGCTTTTTTTGCTAGGCTCCTGCATGGCCTTATCCTGATGACCTTTGTCATTGTTCAACTAATCAACTTAGTGGATAATCAGAGCCCCTTCAGCCTATGCCATTCCTTACTTTTCTGGCAGGTATCTTGCAAATCTTGTTATTGGCATTTTAAGTGCAAGATTCCTGCAGGCACCAGAGCTTCTGACTGTAGGTCTTGCAAGTTGTGACTTCTCCAGCATCCTGCAAACATTATTTCTTTTCTGATTGTGGGTTCTGACACTACAGAGTTCACTTCACAGGGTGACTTCTACATTTGTACTGACCTTTTGTGGGGGATTTAATCCTCTAGGGGAGCTTACCTCATCAGCTTTAGCTGTTTATGATATGAATCTGTACCTGAGGTAGCCATACTAAGCTCATTTTAAAAGTACCTATTTCCCTTACCTATAAAGTGAGATATATCTGCTGTCTTTTCATCAGCAACTTGGGAATGAAATTAAACGAATACCTTGTTTTTCTCTCCATTAATTACCAGCGGCACTTAGTATCTCATTCAGATCAGAGTGTCTACATTGGGTCTATCTCACTCCATATGACTCCCTCTGACAGGTGCTTGTAGCACCATCTGATTGTAAGTTTGTTTTCATTGACATAACCAGAACTAAAAATCTCATCAGTTAGGTTTAGTTTGAGGTTAACGATAGATTTTCTTCCCATGACCAGCTTTTCAGGGTATTGGAATCATCTGAATGGAAAGGATTCTCACGGCATGGGAGTAGACTAACTTTAAAAAAAACCAAAACCCAAAAAAACTGCCATGGCATATTTCTTTAAAGAAATCTGGATTGCATGTGTTTGGAAAATATATATTGCTGGTTAAACAATATTCTAAGACTGGAAGAACTGTCATAGGGACAGGATGTCTGAGTCTTACTCCTACTTATAGCTTTGACTTTGTGGCCTTCAGGTCACTTATAGCCATCCAGTCTTCCAAGAAATAACATGTATTTGCAGCAGAGACAATAAAGAAATAAAATGAATTCTCAGCATCCTGAAAATTAGTTTAACGAGTCTTGGACTCAGTGCATAATTGTAATGAAAAACAATTCATAGAACTAATCTGAGGCTTAATTATCACAGCCATAAAAAGCTCTGCGACCTAGAAAAAGACAAGAAATAACAATTTCAGGTCTAATCTCACTGATGTCAACAAAGTTACAGCTAGAATGATCTGAGTCTTCAGACTTGATTTTAACCATTAGTTTTTCCAAGCATCCACAAAATGCAAGGCACCTGATGGACAGTACGATAGGTATGTTTCCTGGAGGAACTTAGCAGCCCAATTCACATGCAACTTGCCATGCTTTGAGAATGTACCATTCAGGAGCCAGCTACCTCTAAGGTAAAGAATTTTTGTTCTCCACCCTTTCTGTAACAGCAGTCCTTGGATGCTGTAATTTTTAATGGTGTTAGTAGTACCATACAAACCCTGGTGTGCAACAAGACAGGGAGAGGAGCTTCTGAGTACACAAGCTGAACAAAAGCTACAATATCAATTTTCTGCACAGCCATTTGGGAGGAATGAGGGAATGACACTTTCCTTAACTGTCTGGACATTGTTCAGGTTCCTGGTTCACACTCCAGATAAGGGTTAAATTATAATCCAGTGGGCAAGTGATTTCGAAAAGAATAATTCATTTACTATGGTGAATAACAGATGCTTCATGGACAGAACACATCACTGGTCAGATTTGTATCTTGAATTATCGAGGCCCCTCCTTAATGGTGTCACGAAACAGCAATGTTTGTGGATATTCAGGTGAGTCTTCCTACATCTCACCAGCAAAACTGTCATCAACAATCACATCCTTGGAGCAGGCAGTAACATCATATAGCTTAGAAATCAGGGGCAGTAAAAATGTCAATTTTCAGACATGATATTTGCCAGTAATAATTATTGACAAAAACTGCATAGTAGTGAGAGTGATTAATCTTATTCTCTTAAAATATTATTTGAGAAATTTATGGAAGAAGAGCAACTCCTGTCCTGCTTTGCAAGAGATGACTCAAACCAGTACTGGCCATGAATTTGACAGAGTGTGAAAGACTTAACTTTCACAACACTCAGCTATCCCAAAATTTGACAGACAAAAGACCTTTACATTGAACCAGTAGATTTATTTGCTAATGGTTGAAACAATTCATATTAGATAACACACAAGGGCTACAAATTGGGAAAAGACTCACTGTGGGGTGGGTCCCAGTCTGACAGGAGAAATTTGGAAGGACTCTGCACACTTCCTGCTCTGGTGGAACACCTCTACTGTTCCTGTGAGTGAGAGGCAGGAGAAAGGGAGACCTCCTAGAGCCAGTCGTACCAGGACTCTTCACTACAGTACATGAATGAGGTACATTGGCCAATAACTGGATGATGAAGGTCTTATGGCTTGCAGAGAAATGCAAGATTGCTTGCTATGCATATTACAAATAATTTCAGTGCTTGTTGTGCTTACCTATCTCCTGTTTGGATGCAACCAGCAGCTACTGTGACCTTTAGCTGGGTTGGGAGTAGAGGGCCTTCTGGAATACAAGTGATTTTAGTCAACAGTTCTTGTCAAGCCAAGAATACATAACAAAAGGCATTCTCAGGAATCCACTGATTAGCAGCTGTGAGTAACTGGAGCTTTATCACTTAATCCAAGCCACATAAGTAAAATTTTTGTGCAGACACAGTAGTGGGTTTAGGCAAATGCACAACCAGGAACACAGCTTAAGACTGCAATGCACACACATGCTGAAACCCTGATTCCCTTGACATAAGCGCTAACATCCAGCACAGACTGTGAGTGAAACCCATCAATCTGAATAGACAAGATGAACAAAGAGAGGTCTCAGGGGCAAGCAGCAGGTCAAAATGGAAAACAGAGAACAGAATCCAGACCTCTAAACTACCAGCTAACCACTCTGTTCACTGGTTTGCGCTCATCTTTCTACAACCCACTGACTTTAACACGAGATGTGTTCTGCCTCTAGTAATGCAGGCAAAGAAAAAGCTCAGATTTAGTGTATGAATGCAGATCTTTTTGGTATAGGTTTACATGCAGGCATGCATTCTTTTATATCAAGAAGTATGATCCAAACTGATACCTGGCTTGTCTGAGTGATCTGGGAATAATAAACTAAGCCATGCATAATTCAGTGTTCAGGAACAACAAACAGTACAATACAAAACATCATACAGGCCAGTGCTTGCAGGAAGTTTTGTAATAATGAAAGGGTAGACATAGCCCAGCATTCAAAAATCACCTGAGTACCTAGTACATAGGACTTTCCCAACAACAGCAAGACAGCTTGTACAGCTCCTGACTCTCATAAGCAACCCTCTCATCACAGAGTATCAAGAAATGCCCAGAAGACAGGGAAAAATCTGGATCAGGTAACCTTTACGTTGCAAGGCTGCCAAAGATTATATGTAAAGAGGAGAAAGACAATGATATTTAAGGTAATGGAAAAATGTCTTCTCAGATGCCTGCTCCAATGATCAGGGTGTTTTGTCCTTGTTTCAGAGCTGCTGAGACCTGTAATAATAAGGAGTGGGATAACAGCAGACCTGAGCCTGGCAGCAATAAATGGAGCAGTGGGGAAAGAGAGGCAGGTTTATAGCTGTTGTATGAAACCATGCAAAGGAAAATGAAGCATTTTATAGCCTGGATAACCTACATCATTTAAAGCTGGACAATGCTGCCACACATCCTCACTTCATAACTCTGCAAGAAGACAGAGTGAATTAGATTTCATCACTGCCTCATCAAATTCAATGCACTTTGCCACCAGCATTAATTTCACAGAATCACAGAGACTAGCTGCTCTGCCATCCCCAGGCTCGCATTACACAGAGCATCCTTGGCATAGTCTTCAGGACGTCAACTGCTGTATGGCTCTGTAATGCCTGAGCTGCCCCAAAGGAGAGGTCTTCCCCCACAAAGCAGAGTAGTATTCATTGAGGCAGCTCTCAGCATTTCTCATAGCTGAAATCTCAGGAGCGGTACAGGGACCTATCTCAGGCCTCAGGGACATCTCTTGTCTTTTGGTGAGCTGTTCGAGAGAAGAAAAATGGATCTAAAAATACCACTACACATCATGGTTTAATTGGCATCCCTGCTTCCAGCAGATCCCTCCTTTTGTGCTCTCCTCTGTTCAGATAACCATGATTTCTATACTATGCTCACATCTCACCCGCTAACCTGCTCGTTCATCTATCTGTTTGCTTCCCAATCTATCCATCTTAAAAAAAAGAATCACTTAAACTGAAACAAGAGCATCCACCCAGACACTGATATTAATTTAAATGAATCAATCTGGATCATCCTCTTGGGTGTGACTCATTTATACTGAAAATCATATTTCACAGATTCAGGAGATGGAAAATCATATCTTTACAATTAAATTGGCACTTTCCACTAATGCCAGAGGTCTGCCATTTATTGCAGCAGCAATTAAACAAGTCCAATGTGTTGACTTCTGCATTCTCCAACACTGAAGAAAATGATCTTTAAAAAATGTCTGAAAATATTTTAGCTGAAAAATAGAAGAGGCTAAACCTCTTCTAAAATAGATTTAATGCATCTATTAAAAAAAAAAGTAGTCCCTGCACATGACATTATTTGCTTTTGATGTCTGATAGTGTTACCTTTGAGATGGTTCTTTCTCACCCGCTTTCTTCATCTCTGGTGGTGCTAGAATTGCATGTCTTTCTTATCAATATGGAGACATGCATCAAGCCTTATTCTCTTCAGTCTTGATTATTCTATGTAGAAGTCCATGGCTGAAGAGATACAACGCAGTAAAACCTTTCAACAGTCTCTATATGGAACATAAAAAACTAAGAAAGAATCAGAACAGATATATTCCAGTAACTCATATCTCTGCCCTCTGAGAGACTGGAGAAACTTACATTGCAAGACAGGTTTGTCCAGCTTCTCAACAGCTGGGTACTGAATTATGTGGTCAGACAAATACATAATTTAAAACCATTTGATTAAAAAAGAGAAACTGCTCAGGGTACAGATGGACTTATCAATGGGTTCGAAGTGGCTCTTGGGCTGCCTACAAGCACCCCCATATTTAGGTTCTACTGTGCAAATGAGAATGTGCACATCCCACATGAAATGTTCTTCAATCAAGAGCAGCACAGACCGACCAAACTATTTTGAACAGCTAAGTGGTTTTGTGCTTGCTTTGTGTTACAGGGAACCTCCTTTGCTTCAAGGGATGTAGCAGCTGCTGCATCTGCAAAGGAGAAGGAAAAGTGGGAGGGGAAATCAAAGGTGTCCTTCCTGTATCTTATAAGACACCACTGTTCTTGACTTCGGGCTTAAACAGAAGGATCCCAGAGCTCCTACCTAGCCTCCAGTATGAGGAAGACTGACAACCCTGACTGACCTGCTATCTAAATCTCTTACATTTATGAGTTTACTTTCCGTTCCAGCTGGAAACGTGACAGTGGACCTACATTTTTGCTGAGAAGTTTGTACAAATATACATTGAAGATATGATCCACTGCCTTTAATCACAATATGTTCATTTACCCCATCAAGTATCTAGTGCATATTTAGCATTCGTTCATTATCTTGATCTCTAGACTTTCATGAGGGGGAGGAAGCATGCAGATTGGATCTGCACTTTAATGGGAAAATGTCTGAAGCAACACTTGGCTTTTATAAATAACTTACATACAGTGCTAGCTTTAAATACTCCCTATGATTTCTCTTTGGAGGCTTCTAAGAACATAATTAAGGCTCCTGAGAACAGCACTGTCTATTGGATGGTAATGGAGTGGAGGTGACAGCAGTATCAAGTGATGGCTCCTGGCCTGTCTGCATCACACAGCGAGGCATAGGTGCAGAGATATTTAATCCAGCAGCACTGCAGCTAGCAGAGGGGGTCTTTCCAAAGAAGCCTGATGTTTTTAAACCAAAGCCGGTTTCTCCAAAGACAGCTACGGTACATCATTCAGATATATGAGCTTAGGCAGGAATAGGCCAGTGCTAGTCCATGTGCCTGTGTGGCATGGGTTAGATACGTCCATGCCTTTTCCAGCTCCCAAAATGATTGGGCTGCTAAAGAAGTTTTAAAAAAACTTCCACTTCCATCAAAACCACACAAAAACCCTGGGTGAAGTGTGGAAGGAGGAGATTTTTAAACATATGAAGAATATAGGAATAAATAGTTTGAGCCTGGAGCTTACATTTTGGGGTATCGTGGTGGGTTTACCTTGGC
>VYZX01032538.1:965-28628 GCA_013401335.1 Brachypteracias leptosomus
TGAGAGGCTGAATTTGTTCTCTTTGAGATTTCACATTTAGGAATTTTAACAAAGACAGGGTCATTATCTGGACAGCATAACTTCCTGAACTCAGCTTTTATNTAAAAAGGGGGAAATTATTCTATCTAATCTTACCAGCCACTTTTCCAGTCCTTGCAATTAACTGTGGGTCAATTCTCTAACTCTGTCACCTTGCTATACATCTCTACAACAAGCAGAGTTATTTTCCCATAACTGCTGTGATTGTACCATTTTTATGGATCAAAGTATGTGATCATAAAAATCCGTGTAACAGCAAGCTTTATTACAAAATCATAATATTATATATGTGATGAGATGCCTGGGTCCACACAGAAAAAAAGGACTAGTAAACCCAAGGAACAAGGGACTTCATCAGAACAAAAGCCAGGCTGAAGGGTCTTCTCCACATACAGCTTCAGTACGTTGATTGGTTTAGCAAAATACTGGTTTGTGCTTAAGTTAGAATTTCTATAGTGACCTATGCTGACAATAAGCTGACAGGTAAAAGATGAAGGGATGTAAGGTGTGTACATACTCATATAAGTACTTATGTTATTTATGAAGTTTTCTGGGTTTGAGGACTGTGAAACCCAAGAAAATGAGACACAAAAGAAAAGCTGTTTACCTTACAATTTTCCTTTGCAAATATTTAACTATGTAGTAAATATTTACTAAAGAAAATAGCAAGGAAAATTCTCCTCTGAAGTTTACTTTGCCAAATTTAGAGACTACTCAATCATTAAAGTGTGAAACAAGGGGATTTCAGCCTTGATTTAAATGCAAATCTCAACCCAATCTTAACTTGGGAATCATTATCAACACGCCATCATAAAAGAAATCATTTAGTGTATTTACAGTGCTCAGTTTTCCTGCCATCTTTCCTCTTTCAGTGTACCATTCACCAGGAAGGAGAGCTTTCTACTTGATAAAATACTGGATAAAAGATGCTACTGGCCAAAATCCAATCCTATCATTTATACAGGTTTTATGTTAAATTCTCCTGTTTCTTCTGATAGATATCTTTTTAACTGCTATATATGTCTGATAGCATAATTAATGCTGGCAAGTATGTAGCATTTACACCTACTGTTGTACCTTCAGAATTGTCAATTTTTATGAAAAAAGTAATACACTTCTTTGTGTTAAATTCAAGCTGGTTTTGCTTCATCATGTTAACAGTCCAGAAATGCTTGTAACAGATGCTTAGCTCTTTCATTTCTGAGGTTTTGGCTACAGATTGTTTTGGGGCAGTATTTCAGTGGTTTGCTGAATATTTAAATTCAGATTCACAGTGCTGAAGAATCCAGACATTTTATTTTTGCTCCAGGTAAACAAGATGTGTAAGAATTCTCCTGACTTTCAGAATTGCACTTATAGATGTTTTTCATCATCTTAGCTGATCAATGAAGTGCAAACCCTTCTGATTGATTGCAAGTTTCCATTTATACAATGATCCATCATACCATTTCTGAGTGTCTTGGCTATTTGCTATAGCTCAGTCCAGGGGTAAAGCCAGCTCGCATGAAGGCAAGACTTTAAACATAGATTTTTCAGTTTAATGCCCAATCAATTTCATATGGCAGTCTAATGGAATCTGCTGTAGTTTTTAGTGGATAGAAGAACAGTTTCAAGGACTGTTCTTCAAATAAAAAAAAAAATACTTTAATGTTATGAGAGAAAGGGACTTGATCAGCAAGTTACACATTCCAGCCCTGATCTGATGTACATGAATTCTCAAAGGTTTACCATGAAAGTGCTAAATATGATATCAATGTGGGGTGGTCCCAGGCCAGACAGGCGTATGAACTTCACTCTCAGTTTAATTCCTGGGATTCAGTTCTTGTGAATTTAGAAATACCATTCATTGAAAACACTGAGATGGGGGAATTCAGTTTCCCAGGCTGCTGGGTTCAGATCTGAATCAGAGTTAAATTTTCAGAAGAAACACCACTACTAGTATCTGTCTGTCATATAATACATATACTTATGTACATATATAAGGGAAAGAGAATGAAAGAGGTATATCATTATTTCAATGTTACTGAGAATAGCTGTCAGTAGAGTTAAATAGAAGCTAAGGTAAATGTTTGTGTTCACTGTGTACATTGTTTGCACAGGAATGTAGATTTTGGCTTCTTTTATAGTCAGATGCATTATTTGAACATATTTATTCATTTTTAATCAATGTGCTTAATTTTAAATGTGCTTCATTCTTTGTACTTTCCCTCCATGACAACACTTTATACTTTATTTAAAAGTGAATGATAGAAGTGAATATTTGATTATGGAAACCCACTGTAAAACACTGCCTGCTTACTCACTGTAAAAACAAATCAAACATCCAAATATGATTTTTAATACAAGTTTGAGATCAAAGGATGAAGTGGCTATATTTTTTAGAAAACAGCAAGGAATCCTTATTTTCATGTATTTGAATAGGACAGGTGGCACTAGCAAATTACATTACAGTCCCTGGTTAATGCAACAAGGAGAATAAGCAAGAAAATACACCTTATTTGAACTCACTGTTGCAGTAAATAGTTGGTTTTGTTTGAAAAAGCTCTGTCCTTTTCAGTGTGCTGTCATTAAAAACAAAAATTGCTTGGCACCTGCATACATCTTATGACCTTGCCAAATAGGGATCCTGATTCTCTGATCCAAACCTTAGTTTCTGCAAGGAACCAATACGCAGCTCTATTTTAGCTAAATCATATTTAAACTGTTATGTGCAGGAGGCTGCCCATTGAGCAAGGCTTCCAGATAGATACTAGTTTCTTATAGGCCCCTGAATTGATTTAGGGTGTGAGTTTTAATCTGTAGAGCTCCAGAGAGTTTGGAATATTTCTAATGGGATGCATGATCCGCCACAGCCATCACTGTGGTCAGTGGCCATTCACCAGCTGCACCCCCAGCGGTTTCAAGAGAGAGAGCTGTCAGTGGACTAGGCTTCAGAAAACCAGCTAGAGGAAGGTGAAGTACCAACCAGGTCAAAAATAGGCCAAGTTCTTGGTCTTGACAGCATGTGAGTAGGATATCTGGGGAAAGAACAGAAGATAGCATAGTGTCTGCAGAGAGATAAAGACATTAGGAGTTAGATTCATGATAGGGAAGGAAATCATGCTCATTTTGTTGTAGGCAGAGTTCTGCCTGGAGACTGAAGAAAAAAAGACTGAATTATTTCTGGTTGTTGTTTGTGGCAGGACTCAAGACTCTTTTTATACATTGGAGAAACAGTGGATCCAAATAATTGCCATAAGTTACTGCTGGTTTGGGAGGAGAAAGAAGGCATGTCAGAGTTTCATCACATTTCTATAGCTTTTAGTGAAAGTATTAATGCATATTATTTATATAAAATTCACCCACATATGCAAGATAAAAAAGTGCTACAAAAACACCGGGCCATAAAAATAAATAAATAAACAGAAGTCAATAAAATTGCACTTGATAAAAATGAACTAACGCCAGAAAAATCTATCTTGACTCAAAGCCAAAACACTTCTTTTCTTTGGACTTGGCTTCTAATTGAAGATGAAAATAAAACAGATGCTAGAAATGTCAATTGAACACATTTTTCAATCTGTTTTTTATAATCTCTACTCTTTATACATGGACAGACTTCTGCTTTTCAAATCATTACTAGTTTGGGGGTTTTTAAAGATATTATGTTCCTTCCATGAAGCATGACTCACTGTATATATGATTAGTGTGTTCTTACCTATCTTGCATGCCATTTTCCAATATCTAATAATTTATCTTATTTAATAATAAGAGAATGTTGCAATTATAATTTGTAAGTATTGCCACAATGGCTGGTACAAATTATTGCTATCTCTGCCTATCACCTACTTGCTCCTGGTTTATAAAGTCAATTTATAGAGTTGGACACTGTAATATTTGCCCTGAAGACCCATTCTAAGATGAGACCCTGAGGAAGTTATACTTGAGAGACTTCAAAAATTTAATTTACCTTTTACTTTTTATTCTGTTTGTTTCCAGTTTTCTTGCACTAAACAATATGACCGGAGAAGTCTGGTTTATTGTTTACTTCCCTGTTACACGTGTCTTCTGAGAAAGATTTCCCAGAGTTTTCTCAGGAATGAAAGCCTTAGAAAATATATACAAGCTCCTGTTTTGACTTTTAAAAAAGGATTCTTACAAAGCATCAATCAGGAACTGTATTTGATCTTTTTATTTAGCTTTTCCTTTACCTAAAGGAAAAGTTTACTTCTTTAGTGGAATCATTTGAAAGGTTTGATGTTCAAAATTTTTACAATCTGGCAGGAGGTTGTGTAAAGAAACAGCTGAATTTGGCACTTCCCTGCCATGTGATGGGAACTGTGCATGGTCTGGGGTGTTAAAGGGAGGGAAGGAGAGACTGCATCTCTTTCCTTCCACCACTCTTGTGGGGAAAATGTATTGCACAGCCACATAGCGATCTGCTACAATATGTTGTAGCTCTGGGGAAAATTGGCCTGGACCCTCAAACTATTATTTGCAACTTGACTATTCACAGCTGGAATAGCTATGGGTTTGTTATTTGTAAAACATCCATGAATTTCACCACAGGCCTTTCTAGCAATATTGAAGCATCTGTGAATCAAACTGTTTCCCAGCTGTTCATTCGCTACCTGCCGACTCCTCCAGCACTGCAGCCATACTAATGCTGATGGTTACACCGCACTCCTGGTGAGCTCCTGCCACATGGCTCCACTCTTACTGCAGCTATAAGCGTTAATTCCCAACAAGAAGAGTGTTATTTCTTTCAATAAAAAGTTCTTGCCGGTATTTGGAATCTTTGCCAGTGTTTACTGACAGCTATTGATATTTAAATTTCAACCAGTTTTTGGTCTAGGCTTTGCAGACCAGTCGGAAACACTCAAGGTGATTTTCTACCTTAAAAAAAAAAAACAAACACATTTCCTCTAGGAAGGGGAAAAATTAACTAAAGACTGTGGAGAATATAATGAATATCCAACAAATGTTGTTCAGAGCTTATCTTCAAAAGAGCAAATCAGCCTAGAAGTCCTTAATAAATGGCTTTATCAATAAACTTCAGAAATTGTAATTTATTTTTACAATGAGGATATATTTTAAGTTTTATTTAAAAGCTTTTAGTGATAGCTAAATCATAGTAATCAGTCACTTATTTTTAAGAAATACATCACATTTACAGAATGGTGAAAATTGTTTGAACCTTCATTTAGTTGGCTCTTTGTTAGATGAGGGCACTGGAAAAAGAGATCAGAGACTAACCAGTGTCTTCACTCTTGGAAAGAATTCCTTGGTTTCAAAAGAATAGGGTGTTGTTATAAACTACTAACACATTATCTGAGAATTGTGATGCTCAGGTAGAAATTCAGGGGCTTAAGAGCTTTTCCAGGTTTCATCTGAGTTTGCCTAAGGCCAAACCTTATTGCAAAATTTCCATGACTTTGTATGCTTCATCCTGAAAGGCAGGGGAAGTTTTTTTATTTTAGAAAGATTAAATAAAATTAATTAGTCTGTGATGTTTGTCAGGGAAATATATGCTCTTCCTCTATGTGATGGAGAAGGTCTAGTGCCTCTATGTATTAGATCAGAAACTTAAAATTTTATGATGAGAACTGCCATGCCTGAAATGTAGCGAGTTCTTACTAACTTGGAGGGAAGTTTTGCATTTGACCATCATTTTCTTTATTCTCAAGAGATCTTCAGATTTTTTTCAGGGAAGGAACTCACACCCTATGTGTCAATTCACGGCTTAAGCTACTTTAGACTTCTCAGGTGGCAGCAAAAATGTAAAAGCAATTATTGAATTGAAAGAAGGTGGAATTGGTTTTTCATAATTTTTTTAATCATGTTTTCTATCAAGGTAATTTTGTCATAGGAGGTAGCAGCATCTTCTTGATATTCATCTATGTACTGGGGCGGGGAGGAAAATCTGAGATGGCATCCATCTTGTCTGATACAGCCTTTGAAGAGAGCCATCAAATACTAGTGACTCGCGCCTTCTGGCAGACATGGCTGCCTGGAATCTGAAGCAAACTGGGAGTGATACATGCCCAAGCACATCACAGGGACTTAACTGGGAAAGATCTTTTAGCTCTGTTTTACACTGAAACTGTGCCACTGATGTGAAGAGTTAGATTGTCCTACATTAAGATTTTTTTGGTTTTGTATGTGACCAAATCTATTTTTTATTATATTATTATTGTTATTATTGTTACTACTACTACTATGACAACAATGACAAAGGCATGTTTTACTAATGCTTATCCACTGTGGGGATAAATTCACAAAAATACTATGCCAATTATTTTATTCTGGGCCGTGATCTTCAAGCTCTCATAAAAATATCCTGTATCACTTTTTTGGAACTCCATTTCCAGTGATAGCACATGACCCAAGAAGATGTTTTTGTCCTTAAAATTCAGAGAGAAAGAACTGACCAGCTGTGTAAAATCTGCCGTTTGGTTTAAATTGAAACAAAACAAAACACCCTGTCACTCAATGCTTATTATTTTATTTTAGTTTTGCTGTAATTTGCCTTTGCCACTAGGACACCTAGATTGATCGGATCATCTCAGATCATCTAACAGTGAAGTGGATTTATTTATTTATTTTGAAGTGGTCTTTAATTCCTTTTCCTTTCCATTCTTAAGGTTTATGTTCTCACCTTCAACAACTAAAGGTGCTGGATGGATTAGCTTAAGTTCTCTGAGGAAGTTTTTATATAAATTTTTGTATAGGAGGCAATATCACAGAATTGAAATCACTTAATTTTTATTTCTAAGATTTTTAGCAAGCTAAAATATTACAGATATATAAGAACACTTGGTATTCATGTGTTTTTTCTCCTTCTGTAACATTTCTGCTTTACTGATACAAATGAAGATATACTGTAAAAAAGGGAAGATATTTTTTGTACCATTGTCTTCCAATACACTTTGATGTATAGATTTAGTAGAGAAAATGCAAACACAATAGATAAGTGATAGTCATGCTTTCTACCATTAACAAAGTGTATTTGTACAGGTTTTGTCCATAGCCACCTGGCACCCCAGCTCTGGTGCTGCAGCCCCATCCACAAGCTGCTGCTGGACCAGCTGTGATTGCTGCAACTGTCTGCAGATACAGCAAAGCCCCTCCCCAGGCTCAGCTCCCAATTAAAAATGATTATGTTCAGCTGAATGTCTGCAGTTCCCATCTTAAGATGATATTTTGGAATTGTTTTTTTTGTTTTTCTCAGTGAATTAGTGAGCATTTCTGTTCCCTCCATTTAGAAGGTGAAGATTAAGAGGAACATCATACTGCAGGTATTATTAGACAAAAACAATGGATGTTAAGCTATTATTTGTACATTAGCAAGTTTTCCCCAGGTAGGTTTTATCATTTCAAGACATTTTGTTTTGTGGTGGTGTTCTTTTTTTTTTCTAATCACCTCTAAAATTATGAACACTCCAAGAATAAAACATCCTGAATAGCAAAGCAGCTTGAAATATTCATAACTAAGAATGCAACTGGTAAAGCTCATAAACAAAGTTGTTTGGAGACCCCTTTATTAATTTTTAATTTATTTTCAGTCAATTCCTTATTACTTCCAAATTCCTGTAGGGGATTCTGTTAATTAGTCATGTGTAAAATATTCATTAAAAACAGCTTCCTATTTTCTTCTTTTATTGCAAATTTACATTTCTAATCTTAGAACCAAAATAAATGCCATTGGGTAGAGAGACCACATTAATTTTGATCAACCCCTTGAAATAGAAACCCAGAGAACAAAATATATGGTAATAAAATCCTAGTTACATTGTGATTCCAACTCACTAGAAACAGGTACGCATATTTCAAACTGTTGTCTACTTGAGATATAAACAACAGATATTTTAGATAACCTCAGGAATTATTTTTAGGGGAGAAAAAACCCAAAACAACAAGTAAGCAGAAAATCACATTCTTCCATTAGGCATTTACCATTCTGAACTCGATAGGTCTAGGGATAGAGAAAAGATACTACTTTTGAAATCTGGCCCCAAAATGGAGGCAAAAATGTTTCCAAACTAACTGAAGTTAAGTTTTTCTTCAATGTGCTCCAGCTGTCTTCCTAAATGAAAATCAAAAGACTAGCCACCTAAAGTGTATGTATACTGATGCACAGAGTCTGGGAAACAAACAAGAGGAACTGGAGCTCCATATCCAGTAAGAAGGTTGTGATATCATAGGAATAACCAAAACATGGTGGGACAACTCACATGTGATTGATGGCTATAGGTTATTGCATAAAGACAGGCAGGGTAGAAGGAGGAGTTGCACTCTATATTAAGGAGAACCTTGAATGTATGGAAGTCAACTATGGCAATTGTGGAAACCCTATTGAATGCCTCTGGGTCAAAATCAGAGGGGTTGTCTCTAAGGGAGACCTTATAGTAGGCATCTGTTACTGACCCCCAAACCAAGACAATGAGACCAATGAAGCACTACTTGGGTCAATTAAGCAAGCTTCAGGCCAACAAAACCTTGTTCTTATGGGAGACTTTAACTACCCAGACATCTGCAGGAAGAACAACATAGCAGTTCATCTGTCATCCAACAAGTTCCTGGAATGCTTAGAGGACACCTTCCTCGTTAGATGTGCCAACCAGGAAAGGGGCGCTGCTGGACTTGTTGCTCACTAACCTAGAAAACATGCTCTGTAATATCTCAGTGACAGCCTTGGCTGCAGTGATCACAACATTGTGGAGTTTGGGATAATGCTGAGCACACTGAAGGTTAGTTCCAAGACAAAGATTTTACACTTTAGAAGAGCAAACTTCAACTTGCTCAGGGCTCGCCTGGTAAAGTTATGGAGCAAATCCTCCTGGGGACTATTATAAGTAAACTGAAGCACATAATTGGGAAAAGCCAACATGGATTCACCAGGGGCAAATCGTGCTTGACACACCTGATCTCTTCCCATGACAAAGTGACCTGCTTGGTTGATGTGGGGCGAGCAGTAGACATAGTCTACCTAGACTTCTCCAAGGTGTTCGACATGGTCCCCCACAGCCTCCTTCTTGAAAAACTCACATGTTACAACCTAGTCAAATGGTCTGTACAGTGGGTAGGGAACTGGCTGACAGGCCGTACCCAGAGAGTGGTGGTAAATGGCTCATTCTCAAACTGGCAACTGGTCACAAGCTGGATCCCCCAGGGATCAATATTGGTCCCAGTGTTGTTTAATATCTCCATAAGTGACTTGGATGTTGGGATCAACAGCACCCTGATGAAGTTTGCTGACAACACAAAAATAAGTGGAGTAGTTGACACTCCAGAAGGGAGAGCCACCCTCCAAGAAGACCTGGACAGGATAGAGGAGAGGATTAGCAGGAACCTTATGAAGTTCAACAGAGACAAGTGTAAGGTTTTGCATCTGGGAATACATAACCCAGGAATGCAGCTCAGACTGGGATCCACCTGGCTTGAGAGCAGCCCTATGGAGAGGGACCTGGGAGTCTTGGTGGACAGTGGGCTCAACATGAGTGAGCCGTGGCTGCAGCAGCAAAGAGAGCCAGCAGGGCGCTGGGTTGTATCAAAAGGGGCATCACCAGCAGAGATAAAGAGGTAATTGTCCCACTTTACTCTGCACTGGTCAGGCCACACCTTGAGTCCTGTGTTCAGTTTTGGTCCCCCCACACAAAAAAGATGCAGACAGGCTGGAAAGGGTCCAGACAAGGACTATGAGGATGATCAGGGGACTGGAAGACCTGCTGTATGAAGAAAGGCTGAGAAAACTGGGATTGTTCAGCCTTGAGAAGAGAAGGCTTAGGGGAGACCTTATCACCATGTACCAGTACCTTTTTACAAGAGTCACATGGAAAAAACAAGGGGGAATGGTTGCAAGTTGCTCTTTGGGAGATTCCGATTGGAGTCCAGAAGAAAATTCTTTACAACGAGAACAATTAAATATTGGAATAGTCTCCCAAGGGAAGTAGTGGATTCCCTTACATTAGACAGTTTTAAGACTCAGCTTGACAGGGTGCTGGGCCATCTCATTTCTATTTTGAAAGGTTGGACTAGATGATCCTTGAGGTCACTTCCCACTTGGCATTCTAAGATTCTATGATTCTCACTTTTTATCTAATTATTAGAGGAAAAGTGCCTTTGAAATTTAGTTGGATGACTGAGTCTCAGAAGTCTAAATTCAATTTTACTTCTGATACATAGTCACTTCCTGGCAACTCAATCCCTCTGCATGTCAGTTCTCTCTGTGGAAAGTCTGACATATTTCTAGCCTTGGGAATTGTTAGGTCTTATACTCAACTTTAAATATGTGATGAGGCTAGTGGAAAGGATTGACTACTATTAGTAGCAGAAGTTATATGTGCCTGGTTTCTTTCTCTTTGGTTGTCAGGATGGCAGGCACTCCAAAAGATATGCTGTTATTCTTCATTTTCCTGGAGAAAAGACACTAGGAAAGGGAGGGAGAAATACTCTGGAAATGGTAGCTACAGTCAAGTAGCAACCTCTGAGAATATAAGTCATGGCAAAATATTGACCAAAGCCAGTCTTCACTCTAATCTCTTTTTACACTAAGTACAGAGAGGTTGATGTGGTTTTCTGGCAGGTAGAGGAGAGTGGAAAAAGTAAAACCACATACTGTTAGAGGGATGGGAATACAAAATTGTATATATGAAGGAAAAATCAAGACAACATTGATCAACAAAAGTTAGTATTCCAGTTCCAGCAGATCTAGACTGGAACCAGAATGATTGATTTCTAAATGAACATATTGAGGTAAACCAGCATGACTTTGCTCGTGCCAGCATTTCTGGTTTTGAAAGGATTTTTCCCCCATTAAACTGATCCAGTTGTAAGAAAGCTAGGCTGCTTCACAGTATTCATAAGGTGATCAGTGTCTCCTGTGAGCTGTTATCTGCTCTTCTGGGGATACCCTGCACATCAGAAAGGTGACCAGCATTGGAAACAATAAGACCAACAGGCCAGAAGGCTGTTATCTACCTGGAGAGAAGCAGCTGAAACCCACCAAGCAGTAACAGAGGCAGGGCATTGCAACAGACATTGTTGAACCTTCCTGCTACACAAGTGCAAATTAATTGTTTGATTCTCCAAGTACTAATACACTTTGATCTTCTCTAAATCCCAGCTTGGGCATTGTGATGGAGGATAATGGATGGGGCTATTTGGAATGGTGATATTGGCAGGCAAAGTAGAGCTTTTGTAGGGCTCTTGTGGAGAAGGAAGGCTCAATTCCATCTTGACTAGGGAAAACTACATTTCATGTTAAATTTCCATTTCATGAACCACTTCTCCCTTTGTGATGCCATTTACAAAAAAAATCCACTTGGATATAAAATGCATAGTTTGTGGTATTCTAAGCATAATTGAAGCAATTTAGAATTGCTTTGAAGCTTCTCTCTGGACAAGGAACGTTGCTGACCTGAATTCTCCCCCTCAGTATCACAAGCAGTCTGTCATGCTCCTGAAAGTGGTGAGAAACTGCAGCTGCTCCTTGGTAGTGATTTGTACTCAGCTCACACAAGTACACATTACTATGCAATAAGCATAACCTACATCCCCATGTATTCATCCCAGGAGAAAGTGGTATTTCAATGGCCTTTTTATGTGTATTCTTCCCCTACTTTATCCACTGCTTTTCCTCCATCGCTATCTTTGTAATCATTTTCTAAATAACACTTAAAGAATGGATTTATAAATCCTGACTCATCACGTCTTCCATTCCTTGACATAAGGGTTCATAAATGATGCTCCATCAAGACCCAGAATCCTCCTCAGATGTATTTAATGTATATAACATCAACTCTAAGGAAATAATTACTTATTGCTGCTCCCAATTTCAACAACAGAAATTTCAAGACCAAATTAATCACTGCTTTAAAATCATTAGAGATTATGTAGTACAGTGCTGGCTGAGTTGAACCATGACTCAGCTCGATAATACTCTATCTGAAAACTAATCACCATCCACCATACTGTCATCTTGAGCCAGCAATTCATCTCCATTATCTCAGTAGCTCTTCTGATTGCAACTAGATCAAAACATCTTGCTGAAGTCCAGATTAATTTTACCTCATCCTTTTTTGCCCAATTTAGTACACGGAAAAAGTCGATTGGTAATGTTAGCCTGAGTTCAACAAACCCAGACTGACTCTGTTGAGATGCTTTCCACTCCATCAGTTCTCATAAATTAATTCCTCTGTGATACTTTCAAGTTCTTCACCTGGAACAAAAGCCAGGTTAAAAGTTTACATGCCCCGGTCACTCATCCTTTCCTCTCAGTTTAAACTGGAACACTACATTTTGTTCAACATTGGGTTAGTGGAACCTGATCTGAAAAAATCTGTGCGATGCCCCATGCTAATGTCTTTGCTAGTTCCTTGTCCCCAGGGAGCAAAGCTCTTCAGATTCAGAAGTCTTCTTTGGTTAACTTTTCTTAAATATATGTTTGCATGCTCTTTACTGGAGATTATAGTTTCTCTTTGGTTTCTTGCATTTTGCTCCAAATACATCTCTGCTTCTGAATCTTTCTTATTAAAAGGATGAAGAGAAGTATTTAAACATGAATTTTGCCATGCCTAAGTCCTTGGTGACTGTTTCTCCGCTGTTATTCAGAAATCTTACTTAGTCTTTTGTTTTTCTTTCCCCTAGACATTTTTGAAAAAATTGTCATCTTTTTCTTTTATTACTACAACACACAGGAGTTCATTATATTTTTAAGTATCTCATTTTTCTCCTTCCCTTTCTTGACTTATAGCATATATTTCATGTGTGTTAGGGGTATTTTTAATCACACACTTTCTTTTTCTCTTAAGAAGTCTTATGAAATCTATTCTGCACTTAATACATTTCTGTTCTAAAGAAGGGGTTTAATATTTTCGTTAAAATTCTTCAAATGCAAAATTCACAATACTGAAATATTGAATAATTAAAAGTGTGACTTCACATCAGTTTTAACAGGGGACTTCCAGAGTTCTCAATGAAATAATTAAGAAAGAAACCTATAGCAAGCTTACAAAGTGCGTCTCTTTTGTGACATTATGTGTTTGTGTAGGAACAGAGATCGTTTACAAGTAGGCTTATAATTTGATTCTTTTGCTTCGTTAATCCAGTTGGCCAGTACAGGGATGATTTTGTAGGGCTGAGTGCAGGAATGGCTGCTTTATTTCTCTGATTGGGGCTTGCTGAAGATTTTCCATTTTTTATGTTTCCTGCATATTGCTGATTCCTTTTACTACCTCTTTATTTATTATTGATTTCATGCTAGTGTACTAGGAGGATAATTGTGCTAGGAATTGTATACAAAATACATGTTAATTTTTTTCAAGGATATTGTGCATATGCTGTAGGCTATAATTGTTTTGGAAGATTGCACTGAATTAGACAGAGTACTTAGATTCAAAATGAGACAATATTGTGCCCTCTAGGACTCCCAAGATGTATATTTAGATCCTGACTTGCCAAAGACTTCCTACATAACCTTGGCATGTCCCCTCTGTTTTTCATGTTCCCAGCTATCCAGCCAAGACAGTAATACTCACTGCCTTTCATCTTTTTGGGGTAGATTGTAGCATGCTTCTGTGTTTTGCTTGATTTTTCCCCAGAACAGTCACCTTGATTTTAGTTAGATAACTTCAGTGCATGAAAAGTCTGTCAAAGGCAATTCTTTTTCTAGCACTAGAGCTCAACAGCTGTTTAAGAGATACATAAAGCTTTAACTAAAATAATTTTAATGTTCTATGAATTATGTGATCTTCAAGATAATGCTAAATATTTTTCTAACTAGTACATCCTAATTACAAAGCTGGAATTAAATGACATTCCGAAAAGAAAACTATCTGATAATTTTCTTATACTTTTTACCGAAGGGATAAAATTTGAACTTTCCCCCCATAAGCTTAATTCCCTTCATTTAGCCCATAAGATCACTGCCCAGTTATTTTCTTTCAAAAGTGTATTTCTCTGTTATGAGAAGATATGGGGTTTTTATCTGAAGTATTTAATATACCATATTGTAAAAACTTTCCCAAAAGAATCAATCTTCAGCCTTAAAGGTTATTTCACTTTAGTGCACACTATACCACAATTTCTGCTGTGTTTGATCCATTTGAGCCGTGGAGTTGGTAGGATTATACATGGTTTATACTGCATGGATTTTTAATGTTTCACACATTAGCTTTTAAAAATTGCCTTCATATTCCCTGTATTGATTTTTGTGGGTCCCAACGTACAGTACCCGCTGAGTGGCTTTGCCAGGCTGTCCTAATGAAAAGATGATATAGGAATCCTCAACAGGGGCAAAGACAACCACAGATTAAAAAAACTAGCATCCAGTTGACCATTTTTCTTAAGCCTCATTGTAAGATTTTTTTCTTCTTCTTTTTATGATGGCATGCACAGTATAATTGCCTAAGGGCATGCTTATTATAGACTGTATTTTAAAGCTGATTAAAAATAAATTCTCCATGCCTGTCTGAAACATATTCCACAGAGAATCTTGTTTCATATCGGACGAGTAAGAGGATCTGTTGCTTAGTTAACTAGGTTCACCTTTACTTCAGCACACATTTAAAAACTCATATCAAATTTCCATTACACTTCATTTATTATCCAGTCTTTCTACTTTCATCAGAGAAAGCATTATAATGACTGTGACTTTGAAAAGTTTTATAACTAATGTGTGCGTGTGTGTATATATATTTATATATTATTATATTTTATTTATACTACATAAAAAAATTAGCCTATCAAGTAAGACAGAAAGATCTTGGTACCGTAATAAACAGACTTGTCTTCACAATCACTCTGTAGCACACAAGACTTGGCAAACTGTCAGATGGCAGGATGAAGAGGTAAAGCACAGAAACTGCAAATTCTGGCCATGCATGTGGGAATAGGTTCTGGGCTTTCCAAGAACTTCTGGAGAAAATGAAACTTGGCAGGATCCAGGCAGAAATTCATTTCATCTGTTTTCATTTTACACTGTCTGTCATCTAGTTTTCGATCACTAAATGAAAAAGAAAAATGAAATTCAGCCATATGCATTCTATAAATTTCAACTTAGCTATCAGGTATCACACCTGCTACAACTTTGCTTTTTGCTTCGTTTCAGACAACAGACATAATTGTTTGTTTGTGTTACCAATGCTGATTTGGGAAAGTTTACTTATGGCCATATTTGCAGTAAATCTGCTAATTTCCAACCGTTGCTGTATAAACCTACCACTTGAAATATAGAGAATTATATCAGCTTGTGTAGGAAACATATAATGTTAATAAAATGGCAAAATTTATACTCTCTGCTCCTCTACTGAAATGTTCTGAGCCCTGAAATTGGTTGCTACATCATTTTGAAAAAAGTCAAACTGTACGAGTTTTTGGCCCATATTCCCCTGAACAGGGAGGGATGTTTTACATTTCACATTTCTGGTTTGACTGTCCCTGCCAAGCATGCGTTGCCCTGTGAGGATGGATGGTTAGCCAGGTTTGCTGCACACCACCTCCCCATGCGACTCATTTTCCCTAACCACAAAAGGTTCATTTGGGTGAGGTCAGTGATGGGATTTTTAGGTGCATGGCCATTCAGAAATTTCATATTGTCACAGTTGTTTTGGCCATGAACCACTGGCTGAGGCCCTTCATCGCTCATTCTCGGGTGTCATGGCACCACCATGGCTTTGGGCTTTGGTCCTCAAGACATTGCCTGCACCTTCCCCACACCTACAAAACCTCAATGCACCTGCATGGTAACAAGTCACTCACATTTTACATAATTTTTCCAAACCTAACTGTTCATACCCTCAGAAGGAGGACTGTGCAGGGTAAAATTATGCTGTTATTAGCCAGCAGGATTAATGGCAGCAAGTTATCTCTCCATGAGCTGTCAAATATATTTATGCTAGCACTTCTTCCCCAAGAGTGGTTGGTTTTTTTCTAGAAAAAACATAAAAAATAAACTTGAAAAATTCATAAATAAGTTGATCTCCTTGCCAAGTATCAGGAGAAACCTAGAGGTAGGTCAAATTTTGTTAGAAAACACTGATGGGGTGGCAATTAATTTTTCCTTGGTTCCATTTCAATTTCTCTGAATTGTTTATGTCAAGAAGAGATGGATAGAAATTTAAATAAAAACTGAAGCAGAAGTCAAAATGCTTTGCTCTGATTCAATATCTTGATGTTTCAGTATTTTAAATTGAAAGGATTTTTCTATTTGAAGATTTTTTTCTTTACTATTTTAATTTTTAAAATGATACGTTTTCAGTCGGTTCATACTTTCTCATTTTGACTCAGGTTTTTTGGAACTGTTTCAGGCTTGTTGGAATCGCTGAAAAATCGGAAAAGCTTCATGTGGTTATACACAGAGTAGAAGCATAAGACTATTGATTTACCTTTTTTATTTCCTCTTTTCATATTCTCTTCTTTAAAGAATAAATCTCTGTACTATAATGTGAGATCAGGTATGCAACACAAAACGCAAGCATAATCTATTAAATATTATTCCAGTAATAAAACACAAGTCATATAGCAGTCATATTAATGAAACTGTATAATACCATACATCATGCTATATACCTTAGTTTTGTTATTTTTGATTATAGGATCATGAAGTCCTTTTTATTTTAGTTGGGGGTTGGAGGGAAGATTGACAAATGCATTCTAGTTCAGCTTTAATTTATACCGTAATTTTTAATGACACTTCACTGCAGGATTTTATATTTGCCCTTGGATAGGTAAGGATATTACAGGCTTTCCATTAATTACAGCAATTTTGGAAAGTTCCAATTCATGCTCAGATAAATGTTGGCCCAGGATTTGAGAAAAATATAATTCACTTTGAATAAGTGAATAATAAATAAGGGAAAGGATTCATAAGATGGAAGTGAACATCTGTAGAGTGACTTATTGGATATATGATTTTTGAAACTAACCCACCTGAGTTAATAATAAGAAGGCAGCTGTGGGGGAAGTTGTCATGTTGCATACTAATAAGCATTGTGCAGATGGGCCAATGTTCCCCTGCACACATACACCCACACACTCTGTCATACCCATCCAAAGGTAAGTGCATCACTCAGTATATGGTTAATAAATTCATTAGCTTTTCAGAGGAGAAAATTTGGAAAAATATCATCATATTAGTGTTAAAACTTATTTGACAATGAAATTAAAACAAGTTAGCCTACGGTAGTACTTTTATTTCTTTCTTTGTTTTCCTGGTATTTCACAAGCTTGTGTAGAATACGATTTATTGTCATTTCTGTCATGGAGCAATGGCAGACCTCTGTACTTCACTGATACTCAGTTGTTGCCAGCCCTACCTCTTGCTGTTGTATGCCTCTGCTGCCTCAACAGTTCAGCTGGTGATGGCAGTTCCAGCACCCTATTGCCAGGCATGTTCCAATCTCACCTTATGAATCAGACTTTTTCTTGTGTCTTCCACAGGAAATCCACTTAAGTGTAAAAATATACAGTGTATTACACCTGCATCTCTGAGGAAGCTGTTATATTTATTAATATACCTATTAATAAAACTGTTGAGAGTCAAGTATATCAGAGCACATACCTCCTGCTTTTTTAGAAACTGACAGATTTAATCAATTAAACTCCAATGCTCTATTCATAGCTTAGGTTTTTTATGGTACAAAGATTTGCATTCCAATTAGTGCTTACAAAGAAAGTTTGCATGTTAACCTGATCAGTAGTATTTCCCCCTCCCCAGTGTCTATCTTATTCCATTGAGACTGCAGCGATGTGTCAGGAAGAGCATCTCTGTTACCTTCTGATTGAACAAAATTCTCTTAGGCTTCCTTTGAAATCTTGAGGGCTTGTCACTTGAGGTGGTATTTTTTTAAGCATGAACAAATCTTGTCAGCCTAAGCTGAGAAATCAGCTGTATTTTATCAGCACTTTGGGATCAAACTTCACATTCAGTATTCAGAACTGGGTGCTATATGTGAGACCAAACTAGTGATTACAGTCTGCTTTTCTCTGGTGGCGGGTGGAATCAGTTTCTTACTGTTTACACAATACATTTACAAAAAAACTCAGATACTGCCATTTGTATGTCATATAAATTACTTAATATTTTGCAACACTTCCTTCTTTATGTAGGCACATTATGGTGAATTAACTACAGCTCCTTTGACTTAAAGTGCCTTGAATCCACACACAACTTTTTAAAGAGAATTAATTTGCATCATAGATCTTTTGTAATTAATCCTCCTTAAGGCTGAGGTAATGCTGCTTTGCAGCAGGTCTATCACTTACCCAATTACACACTGATTGCTGTGCTCCCTAGTCTTCCATCTGGACATCTGTAGAGCTCTGGGACTCGAAGATCTGCATGCTCAGTCCCATCTGGAGGAGTGTCACAAAAGCAAACATCTACAAGATGTTGTTGGAGTAAATAAAACCGAGATGGTAATTCCTGCTCCTACTCCCAGTGCCAAGTCAAAGTAAAAAGGCTCTGCGACAGTGACTGAAGACAGGACAGGACCAAAACTCGGTCAGTTCTCCCAACACCTGCCCATTTTCTTGGGAAACGGAGAGTACTTTGTCAAGCTGTTCTAGCAGTTCACACATATAGTGTGTTTATCAACACACTGGAAAGTTTCTCACAAATTGTTGTAACCCGCCAGGCACCCAAGAAAAGGTGACAGGCTCCCAGAAAAAATAACCTTCCTACATACGTGCTAAGGTCTGACCAGAAGGAGATTTTTAAGAGTGATCATAGATTATATGACCTGGCAGACAACGGAGAGGTCTTCATGCACAGTCAGTGCTGTGGAGCTTGTAAAAGCTGAGGAATGGAAGCTGGGTCCCAAAACTGAGCTGTATGTCGGTGCTACAGTGCAGAGAGAGCATCAAGGCTGAAATGCTGCATGGCATCCACAAATCAGTATAGATGTGGGCATTGATGGGCTAATGTTAGAACTAGCAGCACTTCTTAAGAAGTTTTAATATTTTTAAAAACATTCTTTGTACTGTGGGTGAGATGTATGGGTGTGGGTGTCATAAAGGACAGCTCATGGTAAAGCAGATGGCTTGTTTTAGCATGCTCATTTCAAGACAGGTTTTATCCTTAGAAATGTCCTTCTAACCAAGTCGTCTTCCATTTCTGAGGCAGTCTTTTCTTACCCAGTAGCAGCACTAAATATTACCATCCTTTCTGAATTTACTCAGTGTCTATAGGCAACATCCAAACTTCCCAATACATTCCCTGCTTGTTGCTGCTGCTGCCTTCCAACTTTTTCCTTCTTCGGTATTGCAGGCAATACATGCATCCTACTGCTTTAAATTTTGGGGAGAAAAGGGGTTTTCACATGGATATTCTGTCACTTCAAATGAGCATCAGACAGCTTAGTAGGATCATCACCTTCTCCAGCGTAAAATTCTTCAGCAATGCCTTTCCTCCCAGGTTTGCATCCTACTATGCATTGACAGCTCACCAAGTAAAGCAGCAATGTTGCCCTTTGTGAAAGCATTTGCAGAGAAATGCTCCAAGGGAAGAAGAAAAAAAAAGCAACAAACAAACCCAAACCACATGCTGCTTTTTACTTCAGCCTCCAGATTTCCTTATCCTGAAACCATAATGCTGCTCCTCCAAAGCTACAAAGCCAAATCCATCTGATTGTGTGAGTGCCAATACAAGACATTATCCTGTTTATATTAAAGACTGCTGTAAGTGAGCAGTGTGTCTTCCAGGCTGCTCTCATGGCAGTTTAGAAATGAAGCTGGCAAAACACAGCTGAGTTATGGGAGCAGCATCATGGCAGTTTAACACAGCATCTCAGGCCTCCTGCCAGTTCTAGAAGGCATCTCATAAAGCACAGCAAGAAAAATTACAGAGCTCACATGCAAAAGTTTGCACTGGGTTCCTTGCCAAAATTGCCAACTATGAAGTCAAACAAACAGAATCTGTAAGTGAAATGGTTAACATGGGAATTTCTGTAAATCAGCTTTAGGAAATGGTGTGGAAGCCCCTGCTTCCGTTTAACATAGTCTAGCACTGACTTCTTTTCCTCATTTTGAAATCCCCATGTAGACAAGCCTAATATGCCAATAAAATATCAAGACAGCTCAAAATTTGAAAGACTTTATTTTTATCCAGAGTAGCTTAATTCAGCTTCTTTTGGCCTTTTATACTCTACATCAGAGAGAAAGAAATATTAAACTCTTCTTATTTCATCTAGCAGCTGGAGCATACATATAAATAGGTATTTTTAAAGAAATACTTAAAACATCTTTTTCTTATAATGCAGACCAGTGTGAGAACCCTGAGAAAAGAGTAAATTACAAGCATGCATAGCAACCACACATCAGTTTAAAAACCATGCAATAGCTAAGCCTGAAGGGGTGAGTTAAGGGACTGTATGTGGAAACAGTAACTCTAAAATTTGTATTATTCAAGATTTAAGTCCCACCATTATCATTATTTTTATTGGTGTTTTTATATGTTGTCAAGTAATAGTTTGTCCACATCCTGGCTTTTCTTGAAGGAACTGCTTGTGCAGCAGTTGTACTGGCAATAACTTCTAATACAGTTATGGTCACTTAATTAAACAATTTGGAAGTTTATTTTAGGTGACATTTAAAATTGAAATTTTAAGTACATTATTCTACCGTGTTTTCTTTTGGTATTGTTCAGTAAAATGCTGTATTCAAGGAAATCCATGAAATTACAATTCAAAGACTGTGATAAGAATGGATTAGTTTTGTACCATTTTTAGGTCTCATTACAATTTTTGTTGCAAGACTAAGTCTACAGATTGAGTATAAAGTATATCAAACTTTAAATTCAATGATAAGTCATTGTTAGGACAGAGAATTTCATGATAACACAGGCAGAAGATTAATCCACTCTGATGACAGCCTTGCAAGTCTATGAGGAACAGAACACGGTGCAAGATTTATCCACCGCATTGACAAGAACGGTAAGGGGAATGGGAAATTGAGCAAAATGAGTCCATTTGCATGACAACCTGAGACTATAATCATATGGTTCCACTCAAATCCTACAGTAATGGACCATAAAGGAAAAAGCATAAACAGGGCACATCGTTTAAAACTATATTGTACTCATCAACCTTTCCAGTGTCTGTAGAAAACATAATCAGGGAAGAAAAATTAATTTTAGTCTGCTAAATTACACCGTAAATGCGGAGGGGATACAACAGAATTGTTCAAACAAAGTTATTCATGTGGCTTGCATAAGTTTGAATAAATTCATTCTGCTCTGTATTCACAAAGATGAGACTATCAAACTAGATCCTCAGCTTGCATAAAGCAGCATAGTTCCCTTGACTTCAGTGAACTCAAAACCTTCTCAAAATCTCCAAGGAAACCTTCTTCTTGATAGGGAGGCTTTGAAAATACTGAAATAAAAGATAATTCGAGATACCTAGGGAAGAATTTTAAAGAATGAAGATTGGAAAACAATGTGAAATATAGCATAGCAAATGTACATGTGCATCTTCCACATCCCTGGAGTTCCCTGAAATGCACTGGAACTTCTCAAACGTCCATTTGTGTGCCCAGATGTTTCTAGGATCATGGCTGTAAGGCTGTATGGAAGGGATTTGTGAGCTGAAGTCCAGCATAGCAACTGTGATGGGTGTCAGGTTTATAACTTATGTTTGGCGCATATATATATATATATAAAATAAATCTATAGTTGTTTTATTCTTTAAGTAATTAAAACAATGCAAACTATGGCACAGACACCAAGTAAATATGTCATTATTGGAAAGCTCTTAACTGCTTTGTCTAAAGGTCAAAATCAAAAGTACATTAATTTAGTCATGAACCTTTGCACTTTATCATCTAAACAATGGAATCTGATTTTAATTTCCTTTCACTTTAAATACAGGCATTTCTGTGAAGGAAGTTGCATATGAATATCTGCACGTCTCCTTTTCTGCAACCTTATGAAAAAAACAGTATAGTCAACACTGACCATGCCATATACATATAGCAGCAATGTATTTTGAAAATATTTAAAATATTTACTCTGAAAACATTTGAATTAGTAAGTGAAGACTTCAGTGTACCAGTTCAAGCAGTACATTAATAAAGTCATTGTATTTTAATTATTTTAAGACCACGTCCTATAGCCATGTATAAGCAAAATTTTCATTAACTTTAGTTTGCAGGCAAGAATTTACTCAGGAACTGCCTGCCATACCTGGGTGTTCACATGCTGAACTATATATGACTGAGGGAAATACATATTTCTTGATGCTTTTGAACATTGCAGACTATATTCTATTCTGTTTTCATCATTATGGTAATGTGCAGAACAGACTTTAAAACTATTTAGGTTAATCAGTCTAAAGGCCAGATGGTCCTCTGTGAGTTTGTGTGTGAGAACTTTGACACTGTGTTCACATGGAGCTTAATGTTGAGCATAGATTTGAATTTACTGAAGCAAATGAAGAGGCTCTTTTCCTTATATGCACACTTAACATAGTATCAATGATACTTAATAAGGAACAAAAGATGGGGGGAATCAAATTGAACTACCTCCATTCAATCTCTTCTTGGCATACGATAGTCAAATCAATTTAATCTCTCTGCTACACCAATGTTTCTCATGCAGTGTGTCCTGCCTCATTCACATGCTTTGCTTCTCTTTTCCCTTTCTAGCATCTATGTGGATTTCAAAGATAACCTTGATCTAGGTTAGCACTGCTGTGCAACATATAACAGAAGTGGTAACACACTGGATACGTTCCTAACTGCTGTTATAAAACATTTCAAATTTTATGGTCTTGATTTATGACATCTCATAATATTTCAGAAACACTTAAAAAGAAGCTGTGCCCCATGTGACCAGTGCGATCTCTGCTGTATGGATGAGAGAGACTATTACTTCTTGAAATGACTAAGGTCGTCAGGGTACTGCAAAGTCCAGTTACCTGCCTGGGACATTGTCTGGGTGTGTAGCTGCAGAGGAAATCAGAGATGTTATGACCAGCAGCCTATTTGCAGGAGCTGCAAATGTCTCCATTGACCAATATCAGGTAGCATCTTTACAACCAAACCTGCTGGGAGTCTGTAATCCTCTACCAGATAGGACTGAAACAGAATGCTAGGATGCATGGAACAGCCAATCCATAAGCCAAACCAGTTGGAAATATGGGATTTGTCAGGAACCAGTGCAGATGGTGATGGAGGGCTGAGGAGGACTGCAAGGTTTTGCTTGATGTTGGATGAACACATAGATGGCAAATGAGATGTGTCAGAAAGGCAGTTCTCTCCTTACAGATTGTCTCTGCATGAGAAAGGCAGAGGTCTTCCTAAACATATTCTTAGCTCCTGCAACTCTGTCCCCTCTGTAGAGATTTCCCTTCTACCTTTGAAATGTGAGATTTGCCTAGAAACAGGCAGGTTTAGTTTTGTTTGGAGGGATTGTTTGTACATAGGAGTAAAATGTGAATTTTCTGTATGTACTTGCACTAGTAAATCTTTAGCACTCAATTGTTTGCAGAAAGTGAGCAAGCACTAGTCGTGAATGCTGTCAAAATGGAATTTACTTTTAACTTCAAATGAATATTCATGAATAATTTGCTTCACTATTTGCTCACCACTCATATTTAATGATATGGGAAATGGAATGAATAACAAGGGGCTGAAATTTGCTGACAATACACAATTATTTAAGTTAATATAAAACAAGAAGCAAAGTAGGGAATTTCATGAAGAGCTAATAAAATCTGAGTGACTGAATAACAAGATACCAGATGAAGTTCGATGCAGACGAGTACAAGATAATGAATGTTGTAAGAAATCATTTGAACTACTTGTACGTATGATGGGACATGAATTAGCTCTAACTTCTCTGGGTTAGGATGGACATACTGTCCAGCTGCAGCGAGGAATTAAAAAAAGGCTGCAATCCACTACTGGGGAAGAGTGAGTCCAGATCAGAAAGATCTCTTCAGTCCTACTTCAGCCATAAGCAGGGCTAATATAAGATAGAAAAAATGGCTTCTAGACCTTTGTGCAGGAGTCCAAGCAGGGGAAAAAAGACTAGATTGATTTATTTATTTATACTTAATTAATTTCTTGTATCAGAGGTGGAATTGCACCAATTTCTGCTAAAACGCAGCTCTGAATGGACATAGTCAAAATAACTCCAGAGGAAAGGGCAGACACGTGAAAAGTGGTTTGAAGGATGCAAGTTAAAGAAACAGTTTACTTTCAGAATTAAAAGAGCATCAGTATCTTACAAAATAATGTGAAATTCAGTAATGGGCATATTTTTATTTTCTTTAAGACATGCCACAATCCAGCAGCCAGCATTAAAGAACATCAGAAGGGTTTAGCAGTGAATAATTAAGTTTAAATTAAGATGTTAAGCTTCCTAATGAAACAGCTGAGATAAATTGTTGTATTGCTGGTCTCTAGCAGAAGGTCAAGCTCTACAGGCTTTAATTTTAAACTGCTTCAACAGGACTTGCCAGCGTTCAGCCATCAGTGCCCTAACACCACAGGAACATGAGCCCCTAACATGAAGAAGTGAGTGAGAATATGATTCTAAGTCACTGTCCCAGGCAGCAACAAAGCCTGAACTTTTCTGTAGCTGCTATGAACTCTCTGCTGTGTAGTACTGGGGTCCAGAGGAAGCTATTCCTGGCATCGGTCTGCATGGACAACGCAGTTTGCCAAGTGACTGGCATGCTAGAAAAGCAAACAGATAATAGCAGGGATGCCTGAGGACTTGTCCCACCTGTTCCTTCTGCTCTTCTCTCTGCCAAAGCATTGTCCATTCTGTCACTGAGTGGAGTGACTTCATTTGTGCTCTGTAGACTACTACCAACTTTTCTACAAACTTGGCAACTTCACGGTGAACTACCATGTTCCTGAAAGCCTGAATGGAGGAGAGGATATCTCAGAGAAGGAATATTACAGAATAATTGGTTTCTTGGCCCATGAATCTCAGAGAACGTTCTGCCTAGGAAGGGATAACACAAAAAGTCAGTGATGATACAATTGTTTTTAATGCAAGTGTTTTGTTTTGATTTATAGCATTCTTGGCAGTTTACAGGATGAACTTTCCACTCTAAGTCCTAAATGATCATCCAGTATTTACCTCTTCTGAGTATTATTTTGTTCCCTGCCATGGTCTTCAAGCGTTTTTCCTTCTGCAAGTGTTCTCAGCTAGGAAATGCACAAATACCTGAGGAATCACTGGATAAAAGAAGGAAGGGATGCAGCTGTTGGGAGGGGGTGAGGAATGCATGGAGGCAGGGGAAAGAGGGCTCTGGCTGTGGCAGGACACTGAGAGGGGTGGCAGAACACAAAAGCAGCAGAGAGCCAGCACTTTAGGAGCTATTAACCAGGACATCTGTTACTGTGAGGGACTGAGAGGATGGAAAAGAGCATCTTCTATTCCAGCATTGTGTATACCTCATCTGACCACAGTTGTCTCCATCCCTGTAGCCACATCCAGCTGCTCACACCTCCTTCGCTGCTTCCTCTGGGGCTGCATCTCCTCAAGATACTACCCTATGACAGATGAAGGTTCCTGGGAAGTGTAGGACCAAATCCTTGCTTAGGATCTAGTCATTCCCCAACAGACACGGAAGTTAATTCAATAAAGACTGATACCTATGACATAATTTAACCTTTTTTCAGCCTGTTACCTGTGGAGAAAAAAGTTCAGGATGGCTTTTTGGGATATTGGCCTGCTGGAATATTGACTGGGATGTTATGAGAGTAAACACCTGAGCAGGTTAGAACACTGACTGCCACTACTTACAGCCTAAGACTATATGATAGACAGACAGAAGTGTCAGAACTCTTCTCTCATGTAAGTAAAACAAAGAAGTAATTGTGGTCTTCTAGTAGCTAGTCTAGTTATTGGTGGTTAACATATTAGCACTGAACTCTAAGAACCCTTCACTTCTAATGCTCTGGTGTAAAATGAGAATGGATTAAAAGAAAGTGATAATCTGATATTTCATTGACGTAATTATTCACGGGGTTTACTCTATCCTTCTGCAGAGATATGACTATCATTACAACTACCGTAGCATGACCAGTCCCAGGAGAACCTAAAAAGACATGGAAACTGAATTACTTTATCCCTTTTAGCTGTGAGGATCTTTATACTCAGTCTGTACATCTCTTCTGTAGCAGATGCGGAAACAGAGCCCAATTTCAGGGCAGTTAATCTAGCTTTCAGAAACATTGCATTCACTTTAAATTCCTTCATTTCATGACTTCATCCAAAGTAAGGCAAAGAGCAAAAAGAAACTGGCTCTGAACACTGAAATGTGCAATTTCCTTCAGATGGACACAGCTACACAGATTTAGTAGGATGTGTGCATGCATACGTTTGTGTGTTTTTGTGTGTTTATTGCTTCAGAATTGCCTAGAGTTACATCATCCCAAGAGATATATTCAGTCCTGTGTGCTCAGATGGAATATGATGTTTGCACATAAAATGATACGGATTTGTGAGGCACTCAGACAGGAAGGTGAGATGAGGCAGTTATAAAACAGATGCTAGCACTACTTTTGGGCCAGAGTCCTCTCTGAGGTAGGCTGCTCTATCATAGATTAATCTGTGTTTGAAAAATGTTTCTTGGATTTTTTATTTGGAAATAATTTTAACCAACCATGGAAATTAATTATTTTGATCTGATGTATAAGTACATTTTCAATTGTATCCAGATTTTATTGGCTAGAATAAAATCCTATAATTGCTCTAGTGACCAGGATATATGAAACATTTCTGAAGTAATATAAAGACTATCTAAATTCCTGAAGTGATAGGATTTGGTTTGAAACCAATAAATTAATTTGATATTAAAAAAACCACCAAGCCTCTGAGAAAAAGCTTTATCCAAGGCTTTATCCTCAGTCTGGTTTACATCCCATTTTGCTTTTGGCAGGAAACTAGGCGATTCAAGTGAACAGTCATTTCTCAAAAAAGCAAAGGCTGAAAGAAAGAAAATTATAATATTTTTATTATTAGCATTAGATATTTATCAGCCCAATTCAGTAACAGATATGTGCTTATGTGAGATAAGTGTGTGCATGCACATGCAAGTGGCTGTTCTGCACATACAGAGTGGATTACATTGGAGCACACTGTTGATGGGTTAGATACCAGAATCTGAGGGTACTGAATATATATGGAACTCAATAGCAAGAAGGCTGAAAAGGTATGAACCCTACCTGGAGCATTCAGGAACTCTTACTCTGATGCATACTCTCATCATCCTCTCTCAAGATGATCCGTAGTGGTCTGAAAGTGTGGTCTGCAACCTATGGCAGATAAATTTGTAAGATGCCCATCAGATGACCTCTTTGGTTCTTGCTAAGTATCTACTGGCATACTTGATGATCAGGGAACTGGAAGACCTGCCATATGAAGAAAGGCTGAGAAAACTGGGATTGTTCAGCCTTGAGAAGAGAAGGCTTAGGGGAGACCTTATCACCATGTACCAGTACATAAAGGGTGGCTATCAAGAGGATGGAGACTTCCTTTTTACAAGGAGTCACATGGAAAAAAAACAAGGGGGAATGGTTGCAAGTTGCTCTTTGGGAGATTCCGACTGGAGTCCAGAAGAAAATTCTTTACAACGAGAACAATTAAATATTGTAATAGTCTCCAAAGGAAAGTAGTGGATTCCCTTA
>VYZX01032541.1:0-15598 GCA_013401335.1 Brachypteracias leptosomus
GTAGCCATTGATAGCCACACTCTGCTCCTGTTGACATGGCAAGACTTTGAAGTCCCAAGAAGTATTTGACTAATGTTATAGAATATTCTGGGTCATGAGTAATACTTCTGCTGTATATAAATGATTCAAGTGATGTTAATCTCACAAACAGAATAATAATTTATGATGTATTTTTCCTAAGGTCTCTGTAAAAGGATTGTAAAAGGTAGTTGTCTGAAGAAACTTTGGACCTTCATGGTTTTCAGGAAGAATTTTGCAATGTGCAGCTTTAGCAGTGGGCTGTTAATGTGCTACATGTGCCAGGTGTGAGGACAGTGGAGAAAAGTACGGCTAAATTCTCAGGAGCAGTGAAATGAGAGATACCAAAAAGAGAGTGAAGGGGAAAACAGCATTGTTGAAAGGGGAGCAGAGTTGAGGTTTGGTGGGATGGCAGATGACTTTGGAGCATGTGCATGAGGGTGGTGCTTGGGAGGAAGAAGAAGAACGTGAAATGCTTTTTATGGGAGGGCAGGGAGTAGCAGCATGTGAGTAGATTCTCTCTTAAAGTTAGGCTGAGATGATACTAAAGCATTTCTGCTGGGAGCTAAACAGCACAACACAGTGCAATGCACTGCACTTGCTTTGAGTAAATGCACCCTGCTCCTCTTTTTTGTCATGTTAAGTAGCTCTTTGGGTATTCCCAGCAGCCTAAGCTTTCTTTAGATTTTCTCCTGTTTAAATAACTGTTTCTAAAACAGCACCCTGTACTGGGAAGCAGATATAGAAATGCATGCAGACTTGAGGTCTTCATTTCCTGACCCCTGACTGTTGTTATCTATCTACCCTGAATATAAGCTTGTGATCTCTGCTCTTTTGTTATCTTCCCCCAGATTCACTCTCAGGCCCTCTTTAAATGTGGTGGATGGGTACACATTGTCCTGGTCAGCTTTCCTGTGAGAGCGAGGGGAAAGGGGGTGCTAGCACCCCAGCCTTTCTGCCTCCACCCTGGCAGGAAACATCCTAAAGCATATTCATCAGCATCTGAGCAGCTTTAGTGTGAGTTCAGGGAGCAGGAGGAAGGGGCTTGGAAGCACAGCCTGGTGTGTGAGAGGGTGCCTTCAGCAAGCAGTGTGGTAGCTAGGGCTCCTTCTGGTGAATGTGGATACCATGGGGTTCAATCCTTTTTGGCAGAAAGGGGAATGGGATTTTCCACAGCCTGGTAATGTGCCCTTGCCTTTTACGAAACTTCAGTGAATCTGACTCCAGTTCGTTGCTAGCTTTGAATTTACCAAAACTGCAATCAAAAAAAAAAATAAATTACCAAAAGTATAACTAAATCACTGAGAACTATTTAAGAGGGGTAAAACTGAAACAGGACTGAATGCCTGCACAGGGGAGGAATTCTTGTTTTAACTGAATCATCCTTTATTAGCTGGATGTTTGTGGTGCAAACAGTGTGGTTTGATGTCAAATTTATTTTCCCCTTCTGCAATCCTCTCAATATGCCAAGTTCTAGCAATCACTGTTTTAAATTTTCTTTCCTTCTTTAAGTCATGACTTAGAAGTGACATAAGCATTCAGACAGAAATCTGTTTAAACTCTCATTGCAATATCTTTGTGATATTCATGTTTTCTGCTGTGCTGACTGACAGATGCCTACAAGGCAGAAGAACACACAGTACAACAGAGCATGACAGAAGAACTGAAGGGAGCTGCAACATAAAAGTCTTCCTTGCTTCGTTTCCTTGATTTTATGGGTTTTTAAAAAGACCTTAGTGTAATGCAGTCTTCTGTGATTAAAATTAGTTTGCTTTTTTAAGGTAGCATTAAAAAGCTTATTCACCTAGACTTTACATGCTAGATGGTGGAGGTCAAGACACTATTTTAGTGGCTACATCAATGACGTGAGAGTTGGGATTCCTGGGATCTTAATTGCAGGTGCTGAAGTTGTGTGGTGAAATTTATAAGGAAAGAAATGGCTTTCTGGCAATATTCATTGGATTTATCACCAAAGTGTGTGGGAATGCAAATGCATTTCCTACCTACACAGAGGAAGCTATGATAGTACAAGATTTATTGAGGGGAAAGTTATAAAAGAATAACTTCTAATATTCCTTTCTGGGGTTGGTAGGAGCTTCATCAAAAGAAGCTAAAGATACATGTATTAAATCAGAGGCCACGCTAGCTGTTGGCTAATTTTACACAATTTGTGGGCCGTCCAGCCGTTTTTAGGGCTCAAAAAATAGCAATAGACACAACAATGTGCTTTCAGATACACTCAGATCAGTGGTGAAAAGGTTTGTTTGCTATCACCTCTTTGAGTACTTTTAGTTTACCCATATGATAAATTTTTTTCTTTCAGTATCCTTCCTTCTCCTTCTGTCTTGTGGTTTGATGCCACAGTCAGTGGTTTCTCCATTAAATTCTAAACGCATTACAGATTCTCTGGTTATAAAACTCAAGTCTAGAGCCACCAGCTTCTTATGCTTTCTTCATGAGTCTTCAGCCCTTGGTTTTCGTCAGTCTTTCCTGCTTCTCTTCTATTTCATCCCCTTTTTAAGCAAATCATGCAGCACACACCGATTTTCATCAGCCCATTCTGTACTTGAAGGCTTTTCATCAGTTTTGCTTCTTGGTTTTGTTCCAGTAACCTTGTCTCTTTGTTTTTGTGGTGTCAACTGTCATGCTTTGATCTGCAGCTTTTTTTCATTAGTAAAGTGTGTGCTTTAAAGAGGTTATAACTAGAAGGGGAAAGATACACATAGAACCATATATCACAAGTGTTCCTCAAGTATAATTTTGACATGTGAGAAAGAAAGGAGGAGGAATTTTTCCTAGAATTATCATTTTATTTTTCATGCTCATCTCATTCCAGATATGACATCAGAATTAGGCTGCTTTTCCATATATAAATACTTAACTGAGACACAGAGACTGACTGCATAGCTTTAGATTTAAATCAGTTTACAGGCAGTGAGGCAGAATCCTTATTCACCCAAGGATTTTCTGTTGCCTTTTGCAGTAGGATCTCCCAGCTCAATCCTTGACCTTTTGCTATAGATTTTGCACAACCTGGGAAACTGGTTAAATTGTATTTATGACTATTGTATGGTAAAAAAGCAGGCATGCCTAATAATTTTTAGGAAAAGCATTAAGCAGTCAATGGCCATGCTCCTTCAGTAGCTGGGGAGAGCTAACTGGACAGTTTCCAACAGAGTCTATGGAAAAATACAGATCATATCAAACAAGAATCAGCTGTGAGAGTATCCAAGGTTAGAAGGAGACTCATGCTTCATTTATCAGCCAGGATTAAAGGCAGTGGAGAATGTTCATTGCAACTGTGCAAACATAAAACATATTAAAGAGCCAAGATGTAGAAAATGTCAACCACTGCTGTTCTGAGCCTATCCATCATGGTGAGCCAGGAGTCATTGCTGTATCCTGCAGTGAGTCATGAGGAAAACAAATGTTACATAAGCTTTTTTTACCCATGGGGATTTCAATTAACTTTTGAAATAGAGTTGCATTGTGTTGAATGTCATGCTGATATTGAAGACCTCCACAATGTTGTCATGCCCATAGACATTTTCAGATTATTTAATCAGCCTTGTCTGGAAGGAGTAAGGCAAAGGGACTCTCAGATTTAATCAGTTTTGCCAAAACTGTAGCTAGTGGCCCCCATATGATGGGCAACCCACCAGTCACTGATCACAATCCAGTACTGCATGGTGTGGAGAATGAACTCACGCAGCTTTGTGTGATGATAACTTTATCCCCTTTTGCAATCAATGTGTCTCAGCCGTGAGAATGGCCCTTACTGGGGCCTTATGCTGTTGACAACTGGAAATCTCACTCTATTGCATTCCCCCAAAGGCAATATTACTGCACACCAAGGGTTACGTAGCCTGGAAGGTGTTAGTCGTTCCTCTCTTATGTTTCCCTGAGTTATTGGGGGGAATAACTTGAGAAGGACTCATGAATAAGGATCTCAGCTGAAAATCATGTAGTGGGGATGAGAGGCCTCATTGTAAGCAAACACAGAATGTAGTATTTGAGGAATTAATTGACAAGGATGCTCGCCTATCTTCTCATAGGGGAGAAGCTTAAGCCTTGTCAAGAGTGTCACTTGACAGACACTTCACTGATTGTGGACACATTATTTTCTTATATGAAGCAACAAAAATGAGTTACACATCTTGATGTAATAGGGAGTTCAAGTTCTGCTTTGCTGAACAAAATCCCCTTACACCATTTTTGGGATAGTGTTGCTTGTACTGTATCAAGCCTTATGGGAAGTTTCTTAAAGGCACTCTCAGACAAAAATAATGATGTGGCAGTACGTTTTCCTTTCCTGAGCAGAAAATAAGAGCCTTGCTCTGCAAGCTCTAAATATGTGGCAGGATTGATCCCCTTTGCATGCTGACTTGACAGCATACTGAAGCAAAGAAAGAAGCAGTAATTTTAACCCATGTCAGTCTCTATGTGAATCACCTTCATTGTCATTACTGTTGCAATCATGACCTTGTATGAATCCCATGTGCTTCTTATCTCATTTTATTCAACTGTTGTCCTTCTCATTCCACCAGTTTGTCCTTCAGTTAGGCATTTCCTTCCTCCTCCTTTTCTGCCAGAGGTTAGGGCATGAAGGGAATGGAGAGGCAAGATTCAGATGCCAGTGCCATAAACTAGCAGCTTTCTTGAATGTAATAGATAAGAATAGCCGTATCACTAGGGAGTAACAAAGAAGAGGAGAAACAAAGAGGATCTTTTAAACTGGCAGCTAAACTAGGAAGAGAAAAAAATTGGGTTTAGGATGGTTGTACTTGTGAGCAGAAGTCTCTGTGGTACACAATCTGATTAGCTGCAGAGGTATGTAAAGAAAGCTCCGCTGAATGCAAGTACTGTAAATAAGAACTTCATGGTTACAAGGAAGTTGTAAAATATCTCTTTGCACTGTTAACTACAAGAAGTGTTTTTTTGGTTTTGTTGTTTGTTGTGGGTTTGGTATTTTTTTCCAAGTCCCTCAAGTATTTACCAGTTAATTAATTTTAAGTGTTAGAGTGATCCCATTAATTTTAACTTTGAAGATCAGAGCCTGATTTGGTCTACCCACAATATTTCCTTATAAACTCCAGTGTTAAAGGAGTTTCAATCTCTGAACTTTTAAAACCAATTTTTGACTGCTGATTTTGTAAACAAGCTCGCTTTGTTTGTCTGCTTCTCAAAAGAAAAGACAACTGAAATGTCACACAAAATGGTTTGCTGATTAAATAGGTAGTTTGGATGTATAGCAATTAGTTGTTGAGCATTTTCTCTGTCCTCTTATGCAAGTTCTTCTGCACTTTCATGAGCATGAGGATAGATAGAAAGCTCACATCCCCCATTATGAAAAAAACCCCCAAACTTGCTTTTTTATGTATTCAACATCTTTTTATAATGAAATGCCTATAAACAGTATGTTGAAATTGAGCATGGAAACAGCACTGACTCACAGGCACATTCTAGCACTGTGCTGCAACTGATTTTGATTTGACAATGGCACTAAACAGTGAAGATTCTTCTTAGGATTTGCAAGGCAGTAGAAATAAATGTGATAGGCTTTCTTATTAGTTGAGAAACAGCAGTGGACAAGTAAGGTATACTGAAAGTCTGTTAGGTTCGAATTCACCATTCTAGCTCCCTGATAAAAATGCCTACTGCAGGAAGAGTGGCAAGCAAATAATCTTTGGCTTCCTAAGAATGCATTAAATTGGAACTGCTGAAGTCTGTACAAATGCAAGCAGGATGGATTTCAAGGTTTAATAATGGTGCTTTCCATACTGATTGGGACTCCACAAAGCACTCAAAGAGAACAATATGTGAGACAGCAAGTCAGCAAATCTAAAGAGGAAATCAGAGCTAATCACGTTGTCTTTTCCCTACAAACCCACCAATCCAGCAGGGTAGGACTGACCCCTGCAGATGGGGTCTGTCTGCACAGATGACTGTGCAGATGTCAGCACCTTTAAGCTGTACAGCTGGCTTTCCATCCCAATCTTTATTTCTTCCAGATTCTTCTGTTGTTTTGAAGTGTCCTTCCAACTGACCAAAGGCTGCATGAGCTAGGTCAGTAGTTTTTTACCTGGAAATCAGGTTAAAATGTACAAATACAATCTCTGGAGGATTGTGTCCCAGGAGGAGGTGCAAACCTCTTAGTGTGCCCAACAGAAAAGGTCTAAAGGGTGATGTTTTAAAATGTGATTACACTGTGCTGTGACAGCAGTCGGCAGTTCTGGGGGTAACAGTCAGCCGGGTTGCCCCAAGGGTCATCCAGTTGACCTGTCCTCCCATGGCCCCACACTGCTCCTAGTGCCATTCAATGGGATGAATGCCATACGGATGTCAGTTTATGCCAGCCTTCGCCTGAATACTGCAGGGAAAAGAAGGAGAATCAGTGGATTATTCTTATCAGAACAAAGACAACATGCCTCAGAAGGCTAAAGAGATAAATGCGCAAGCTGCAAGAGAAGCAGCGTAATGCGGAACTGCCCTGTCAACAGTCTGCTTTAAAAGCAGATACAAGGAACTCCCTTCTTTTCTCTTTGAAATAAACTAAAAGCATATAGAAAATTGGGCATAGGTAGAGTGCTGATTTTATCTTCTGTCTTTAGGCAAAATTGTGTGCTTCAACTGAGAGTGGCATCAGATAAATCTGCCTGCTATCATCGCTATTCAGTATAAAAAAAAGAAACTTATTAGGAGAAACAAGAAAAAAAAAGCCTTTAAAAAGTCTTTCAGCATCTTCCTTCATGGTGTTAACTGTGATTTTGCTCAGCAAATGGAAATATTAGAGTGTAGATCTTTTGCAAGTCATCTACATATTCAAAAACATCAGAAGGGAAATCAAAATAAACCACCAGAGTTATTGACTCTCAAATTCAGTTTTGAATTAGTGTATTTGGTTTACTTTATTTAAACCTTATTTTCTAGGCTTTCCGTGTTTATGTTTTATTGCATTTGTATGACATATGTAATATACATCGAAGCCTGTAGCCTCACATCATGCCTGTGAGAAGAAAAGTGGCATTAAACTGATGGTGAAAGACACAGGGGCCAAAAACCAGGAGGAATTTAATCAGCATGCTGCAAGTGTGACCTGTGCGTTAGAGTGCCTGCTCTGAATGACCTCCAGCACAGGCAAACACCAGGCCTCAGGGCATCTTAGTGGATTGAAATGGTAGCACTGCTTTTCATGTCATTGAGATGCTACATTTTAATCTTAATTCCAATTTAAATAAATTGATTGATGATTATGGTAAAACAGGCCAAGAGGCCTATGACCTGTTTCTGAGAGTGAGGTAAAGACTCAGGGTTCTTCTGAGTCCTCTGTTGAGGTTTTTTTTGAAAAATACTTTTTACCTGCAAGTTTCATAACAGAAGCAGGAAAAAAAGGATAATCAGGGGAGAAACAAGCTTCCTAAGGGGGAATATTTACAACATAACTCCATACAGTCTCATTCGTCTCTGGGCTACTCTCTATTTCTGTTTTAACTACTGGTGTCTGTGGTTAGACTAATAGAAAACTGGATTTTGCAGCATGCAAAAGGAGGAACTGATTATCCCCAAGGGCAAAGAAATTATACCACACACTGTATTTTGAAGGCAAAACAGAGAGTCAGGCTCTCTGCAGCATAGAATTATTGTTTATATGGCTCCTGCTATAGCAGCTACCTACACTTGCTAGCTGTATCATCAAGAACAAAATCGGCTGAGGATGTGAAAGCTAGAGCTGTTTCAATATAGACATTTTGGGTTATTCCAGAAGCCCATCTCATCCTTGTGTGATATGTGACAGCCAGACACAGCCAGGCGACATGTGTGTGTCTCCCACTGTGATGGGCAGAACTCTTTGTTTTACAGGATAAAAAGAGATTTAAAAGATGTTATCCCTTTTGAGAATATTTTATTGAAGTGTGACTCTAAAGGATTGGGTTGGATTGCTTAAAGAAAACAAAATAGAGAAGCCCTTTTAAGGAATTGTGTTTTTCCCGAACCAAATACAGTTGGTTGAGAGTTCTGTCTTCCCAGGACCTTTGTTTAGTAGCTGCAAGAAAACTTTGTGTGGGCAAAGACTAGGAAAACAAATACTGCATATCCAGTGTCTGATCTGTCTAGGTTTCTGCAGCACACCCAGCTTGGTATTATCTCAGCACTTGCATGTTATTAAAAAAAATATTCATCTTTTTCTTTGTTTGTACAATCCTGAGGCATTTTAGTAGTGCAATCAGTTAGAAATGTATTTTTGTTTTGCTCTTTTTTGTTTCAAATATTCTAAGGAAGAAAGGTTTTTCTCCTACGGTTGAACAGAAACCTGCACAAAGCACAGCCTGTTTGTGATAGAAAGAGCCAAAATTCAGCTCAGGTGAGCTCCTCCCATCTGCACACTGGGTGACTTGTTTTGCTCTGCAGAAGAGGAAAGATGTCATGTAGGGCAGTGGGAGCTGCCTGGCTGCTTGTCTTTAAAGCCAGCTGTGAGGTCAGCCAGTTGCCCTTCTTGGACTGCCGTAACAGCGCTGGGTTTTGACATGTAGGAAGTGTTAAATATTAAATGTTTTCATCCTCCATGAGTAGATGTAATAAAACCTGCAGACACAGAAGCTCTCCTGCAGTCCATTCCCTTCTTTGTAAGGGTGGCCTGAGAGAGTCTCAGGACAATCTGGCTGTGCAGGAGACAGTAGGGGATGTTTCAGCAGGGGATGCTTCTGCAGGGATTGCCTGTGGTCAGGCTCCATGGTCAAAGCAGACAGAGCAGGAAACTGACCTTCATAGCTATTGCCAAGTCTGCTTCCGAGAATAGTATTGATGTACCTAGAGAGTCCTTTAACAAAAACAAACACTCCCACGTCCCCTAAAAAAACCCCACAAGAAAACATTTAAAATACCTGAATAGATCATTGTCATGACAGGAACCCTTTCTGATCTCAGTACCCAAAATGACAGGATCCACAGTCCTACCCTAGGCAGAAGGTTACATTGTCGTGTATATCTTGTAAGTTTACCATACCACGAGAGCTTGAAAGGTTTGGAAAGCTAGAAGCCAAAAATCTTGAAAACTTGCAGGTCTTTCCTTTGGAGGGTTTTGACTAATGGTTTACAAAGAGCAGACAGCCTACTACACTCAAATAGCTGTTTCTTTTATCAATAGGAACGAAGCATTTGGAAAAAAAAACTCCACCAAAAACCAACCCAACAACAAAACCCCAATGATTTTTAGGTGTATAGACTCCATAAAGTTGTAATATCTTCTGTCAATGATTTGTGCAGCCTGACTTCTCTTGACATCCTCAAGAGGCCTCTTTTGAGCTATTCATTTTTGCTTATAGACCCATTAGCCAAAGCAATATATTCAGACAGTAAACATCCCAATTAAAACATTAACAAATACTAGTAAGAAATTATTATGGAGCATTTCTCTTTTCATTACACTTTACAACAATAAAGTCTAACATCCTGCAGCTCTGAAGAACTTTATGTCAGGTGTCCAGCAAAGCTTATAAAACTCAAATCTAACCATGGAAATGTCTGTAGTAGCTGATGTTTAGGTCTGACTTCTTCATGTACGTTAAAATCTGTTTTAGATCATTTTTAGAAGTTTTTATGTTTTCTTTTGACCTCATATAGATAGAATCTTAACATTTAAGCTTTTACTGAGAGAAACATAAACAAATAAAATTGAATTTCCCTTTTTCCTTTTCTTAAAATACTTCAAAATAATTTTTCCACAGCTTAAATGAAAGATATTGAGCGCTCTGTACTGTTAAGAAGGAGCAGGATCTGTTTGGAAGGGCCACCATCTCATTTATTACTAATTTAAAAAGTGGTCTACTTTAGTCTCAATTTTCATATGAATCAGTCTCATTTATCCCATCACACCATCATACAACCCTCCCACATCCACACATTTCATATATATATAAGTAGGTGAACACGCACATATGTGTATATGTAGATATGTATGTGTGTATGCATTTGTTTATATACCTCTAAATAGATGCACATAGAAACTTTGTGGATTTCAAAATGGCCATCTTCTTCAGTTTTAGTTGGTCACAAAAAATTATATAGTGCCTTCTGGGAAAAAGCTGTTAAGTACAGTGCTGGCAAAATCTGCTTTCTGATTTCTTTCCTCCGGCTCCTGAACTTCATTTGTTGTCCTGTTCAAGTTTTGTTCTAAATTCATAGACTATGACAGAGAGTGGGATGGGTGAGAAGTCAAGAGAATGCATGACTTAGCACAGTCTAGCAAACTGAAATGTCAAAGATGTGTGGGCAGCCTGTGATACAAGCAAAATTAAACCCTCGGCTGGACAATAGATTTTATACAGCCACGGTAAAGTCCCAAGCACATGAACCCCCAAAATGTCACCATTTATGTCTGTCTTTGCTTTCCAAATCCCAAACACGCTAATAAATATAAAATAATTTAAGTAATGGAGGGGTCTAAAGGGTTAAGTTTATTGATATTGCTGCACTTTGGGACAGAAATGAACCTTAGTAAGACAGAAAAGAGTTGTCAGGAACAGACATGTGACTTTAACGACACATATTATGCTGTGAGAGCTACTGTCTGTGGAGGCACAGAAGCAGTTCCCAGTTACAGCTTACCAGTATCAGGATGTGTGCTTATCACAAATGGCTTCTACCCAGGTGGCACCTGCCCATGCCAGAGGTAGGGAGAGCAGCTGAGCTGTCTGCTGATGGCCGTACCAGCAGCACTCAGCCCTGATGAATCAGCCAGCGTACTGGGTTGAAGGACTGTCTTCACAGGAAACTGTACTTTTACTACCCACAATGTAAGAGCAGAAAAATGGACAGACTAAGGGATGCGATTACATGAGACACATGAAATCTACACCAGCGAGTTATAGCAGTTCACACCAGCAGTTTTACACCATCACTGCATAGAGGGATTTAGTCTTAACCATTTGGAAATTAAAAAGTGTTTGCTAGGATGATGAGAAAACGTGGTGAATGACTGCCACAGAGTGCATGTAGTGCACCTTCAGATAACTGGGGCCAGTAAGAATGCTTTTATTTGTGAAAGAGCTTATTCAGCACAGTTAAGCAATGGGTAAACACTACACCTACTGTATTTGTGAAGACCATTTTTCAATGGGACCCCCAGTGTGTCAGCAGGCTTATTCACGGAACTTAATGAGTGTAAATTGGTATTTGCTAGTGTAAAAATACTTTCCCATATACAGAGAAAAAGAACAGATCTTTTAATTGATCTTTGAACTACTTTACAATTGACAGTCTTGAGACTCCAGTGTGCAAAGTTAATTAAGTTGTCAAAGATATTTTAAGAAGCTTAGCCTGGTTTTGTTTGAGTCTTTGTAATTTACAAACTCGAGAGAGGTGCTGCAAAGCTGCGGGTGATGCTAATGTAAACAGGGAATGAAGGAGAAGCAGCGTTATATCTGGCAGGATTGGTCTTTGTTGTGGGTGAGGATCATCTTATTCTGACTGTCACAGAGCTCCGACACCATTTGAAGTCTGTAAAACTTAAAAAATAAAATTGCTAGCCAGTGGAGGTGGGTGAAGAAAATGGACAGAAGAATTTTGTACCATCTTCCAAATTTCACATATGTTTAGTAGAGGAAAGGAGAAAGAGAAACTAGTGGAATAAAAACCAAGAAAAGATTAAAATTGCATTTATACTCATACCTAGCTTTCTGGGACTAGGGCCCTAACCATGCATTCCTTGAACATTTCCAACCTCAGCTTCCTTCTTCCATGCTTACGTGGTTAATAGAATGAAATTTGATTGATTTTATTCAATTACTACAAATATTTGCGGAATGCCTTCCAAAGCAGCCCTAATACTTCGAGACTGTATCATTTTTATTTCTATATGCATGTGAGCAAGTGTGACTGCAAGGGTGTGCCCTGTGCAAACAAGGTCTTTCTCTTGTGAGAATTGTTGTCAGTTTGTGGTTGGATACAGTTGTCTTCAAGGGAGAGTCTCTTCTCTCTGATGAGTACAGTAACTTCTCTCTTTAGTTTTACTGTCCTCTCTATAAAAACATAATTTTGGCTGAATCAATGTGGAAAATACTTTTCCTTGGAAAAAACAGAATAGCAACAATAATGTGTCAGTCCTGCAAATCATTCATGTGCAGAATTCCTTCCAGCTCAGAGGAGCTCGGTGAAGAGTGGGTTTACAAGGTTTCTGATGAGATAGAGCTGGTAAACCAGCAAGAATGGAACTAATGTAATTTATTTAAATAACTTTTTTCAGGAAAAGTAAAATGCCAGCAAAATGTATAGAATATTACAGAAATAATTGTTTTGCAAGACAGAGGTATAAGTACAGTAAAATAGCAGGATGAAAATTAAAAACAAATGCTCTGAATAATTGTTTTCCAGGGGTGCTAATAATGAATGAAGATTTAATTTCCCAGTTTTCTCATCAAAGAATCCATCTGTAGGATATAGAGAAGGGCTGAGGTAATGGTTGCAGGAAAAGGCAAAAGTTACAGGGAATGTGTTTTCTTTTCCTGGTTAACAAAGAGCCACCTCACCACAATAATGTGAGAGAGAAAGCCAGTTCTTTTTCACATACATTAAGTGGTCTGTGCTGTTACATGTCTCAGTGAATACAAATTATGAAGGATGTTTGAAACACAATCTTTGGACAACTTCACTTAGAAATGATTTTAACACCTTCAAATAATACAAGTCCCTTGAGCTCCAGGAGATCAATAAACTCTTGTAGGTGGAGGCTGCTGGCAATGCACAGCAGGAGCTGTTTCCCAGCTGTATCACTGATTAGCAGGAATCTCACCTTGCCAATCCCTTAAAGCCTTGCAGAAAATGCACCAATTAAGTGTTCAAATCCTCCAGCCTTAAGACATATGTCAGGGGAAAATAATTCACTGGCACAGGGCTTTGGGTCAAGCTTCTTAGCCCAGCAGTTGATGTGATAATGCTTTAGCATTGTGCTGCTTGCCCACCCAAGAGGAAGGAGAGGGAGACCTGGCTATTGTTTCTCTCTAAAGCACAGCTCTGAGGAATATGAATGTAAGTGTGACTCATTAATAATCTCAATTTTAAGGAAAGTGGTGGTGGAGGAGGAGGGTTTAAAGTATTCTTGGCTCAGTGAGTATTCATTGAAAAAGTGTTGTTTAGCTCTGCCTGCAGTTCAGGCCTCTTGCTGCCACTACACTCTACTTGCACCAAGCAAGCACTCAGTTTTGTGGGAAGAATTTGGGGAATGGGCATGGAAATCAGATTTATTTATGGAAAGGAAGGGCTGATTTCTTAAGGATTGGCAGAGAGCATATAAGGGTTCACTGAGGGCAGCCACATGTTTAGCTGCAGGCTAAATTAAGACAGTTACTTTAAGTCCTCAAAAAGCTCCTCAGATGCTTGAATTGCAGGGCAAGGCTGACCACCTCTGCCCCAATTGCACCATCTGTAGAATGAGGTCACTAACCTTTGAGGAGGCAAAGAAAAACCCAGAAAAGGTGGCTGAAAACTCATGCTGACTGAAAGGGATTTTCTGCCATGTCTCAAAGGTATGAGAAGGGCCCTGCTCTTCTGAACTGTAATATTTGTTGCTTTTCCCAGCAGAGAAAGGGTGAGTGCCTGGCCACATGGTCATTGTAGAGTTGCCACCTGAAGCCCCTTGTGTATGCATCTTAGACCCACCCTGCAGTGAGATGCCACATTCTCAGCTCTAAGAAGCAAGAGGAAACCCATTAAAAAGAGAAAGCTAGAAATATTTCAGGCATCCTCCAACAGGAAGATAGTTGCTTCTGCATTGAGATGAATATTGGATGTCCAAATATCATGGGCCACTTCTTCCCTCACACCCACCTGGCTCCTACAGCTCAGCATCCCCAAAGTGACATGGGTCAGGGTAGGCAGGGGTCTGCATTAGTACAGGGGGTTGAAGGTGAAAGATACCAAGTTTTATGCCTAAAACCTAGTTGATAAAGCAACCTCTCCCAGACCTCATTTGTCCCAGGAATAAATTTCCTCTTAAGTATGTAGCAGCTCTAGCTCCAAGCAATGCCAAGTGTGAAATCTGTACATGTGGAGGGGAAAAGAGAAATGGAGATTTATGTAAATTAGGCACAGACACAGAATTTAGAGAATAGATATTGTGAACAAACACTGGACATGAGTTTTTTTTAAAGTGAGTTTCTCCACCTGCCTGTAATTGTCTCATATATGATCAAAATACTGGGCATGGTTTTGCTTTTACAAGGTTTCTGCATAAATGTTTATGTGCTGTGAATTAAATCATGCACTTAGAGAGGGAAGAGGATGAAATGGAAAACTTACTAACCCTAATGATAGATAGATTGCTCATTACTCATACTAACGGATGGCCAGCCCAGGCAGGAAGTTTCCATCCAGTAAATGTATCTCTCTGAAAATTTGCCAGGTAGAGGTAAAGAAAAATGTTACTTTTGCCATTTTGAATTACTTCTTGAAGGGTTCTGGACTCTTTCTGCATAAGGAATAAAGGAGAACCTGCAAGACTAATATTGAACAACTGGCATATTCTGAGCTCAGTAAACCAAACTCCTATCTTTGTCTTTCCCTATAACCTTTTCTGCCTCCTGGTCTGTCTGCTACAAGTATTTTATCATGTCAATGTCTGTCTTACTTCATTAAAATTGACATTATCAATTAGCAGCTAAGTTAAAAGCTTTATAAATATCTTCATTAAAAATGTGAATAGTGTAAAATGACCAGTTTTGCAGTCCTCTCTGTCAGATATTCTATTTATTTCAGTACTTTGGAAGATGAGCAAGAGCTGTGTGAAGATATGGCCCCTTTGTTTAGCTAACCTCAGTTCTGCTGGACAGCTGCTTTAAAATAATAATTTAGATCTTGGAAGTTAAACCAGTACTTTATCTATTGAAGTGAATCTTTTGAAACACATCATTTTTCTTTAAGCAGTGTGAATTGACCCATAAGCTATGAGTATCCTTTTTCCTACATTTAGATACATAAATATCCTTTAGCAACTTTTTTTTTTAAGAAATCCATAGTAATTTTCACCTCCATATGCATGTGTATTTATACAGTACCTGCACATCAAGAATTCACAGGTAGAAATAAATACACTACTCATTCTTCTATGAGACATCTTTTTGTTATACACTTATACAGGGGCAGCCTGTTCTGTGAGTGGCTTGTAGGTGAGAAGGACTAGATGGGACCAGTCCAGGTTTCACACATCATTAAACTCTTTTAATAAATTGATAAAACTCCACCCTACAAGAAGTTGAATTCTTTGCCCAGACTTCTTCTACTGAAAGATTATGGAAGAACTTGAGCTCCTGTATGTCTGTTTTTCCACAGACATTTCTTGTTTTTTCTACCTGATTTTTTTTTACCTGGGACAAATTTGCAGATTTCTTTTTGATGTTTTTTCAGGATTTCTGGCTGTCTGGCAGTCTGAACAGAGTGCTGCTCACTTCTGCACATTTTCAGGCATTAGGGCAAAGCCCACACTAGTCAACTACACAGAACCTTACCAGGCTGCTGGTGCTACAGGGGAATACCACCATCTTCCCCGAGGTGGTAGTTACAGAGCAAGAATACCAACAGCCAGGATGAA
>VYZX01032544.1:6723-27314 GCA_013401335.1 Brachypteracias leptosomus
ATTTTTGCCATCTACCTTTTCCTTCTTTCTGTAATTTGTCAATAAAATTTTTCTTCTTCCTTTCACTTTTAATCACATGTTAAAAGCCATGGGTTTTCAGGTCCTGGAGGCTACCTACAATGATCTCCACACCTCTTTCTCCCTCCTCATTTTGCAATGAAGCCCATATCTTATATTAATAGATTAAGTATCCTGTATCTGGGAGTTTTCTACACCATAACTGTATTTAGTGACTACTTAAGCTGTATTTGAAAAGTCTATTCAGGCACCCATCATCTTCAGTACAAGCCAATGGCAGGGTGTAATTTCTGAAGATTTATTCTGGTGATATTTTCTGCAGCAGCTAGCAGTGTTGTAGGAGCAGAGAAACAGGCCTGGGAAGCATTTATAAGGCTTGACAGTTTCCAAAGGACAACTCAATATGCATCTAAAACAGCTTCCAACTCTCTGAGCTTGACCAGTCATACAGGATTTTCATCTTTCTCCACTTCCACCCACAATTAAGGTTTCTATGGACAGAATAATTTCTACAATAAATGGATGTATTTAACTGATTTTGATTTCATGTTCCTGTTTTCCAGCCTGAGAGGGTCTCCTGCTGTTCATGTAAAAAATGTAAATCCACTTGAACTGGGAGAAAATGGCACAGGCAGTTGGATTTCAGTTGTTCAAACTGTACAATGCACTCTGGGTATTTGTGGAGGCAAAACACTTTCTGATGCTCAAAATTATTTTCATTTATGGTCAGATAAAGAAAACTGCCTTAGGCAAGAAGTGATTTCATTCAACCTGGCTTTGAAAAGGGCAAAACCCCCCTTCATTTTCTAAGTTTTTCTGCAGGAGAAAACATGCTGCTTTTTAAAGATTCTGTTGTGCAATATTTCAAGGGGAGATGATGTTTATTGTATTGGTATTAATCTTTTAAGGCTAATTGTACCTTTAAAATGTACAGCACAAGGCTAGATTGACATCTAAATGAAAACATAGATCACTGGTCTTGCAGCAAGACAACTCCTCTGGTGAATGGGTTAAACTGTCGCTGTCAGTTTGAATACAATTAGTACAACTGATATGCAAAGAATTGCTCTGTCAGGAAATGTCACTGTCACTGAGCGCTGTTCCCAGGCTGCCTTCAATTTTCTGTCTGGCTCAGAAAATTTTAATAACAGGTCAGAATTCAAATGCAAAAATTTAACCAAAGTGCATAGCTCCTCCCCACCTTCAATTAAAATTTTGTGCTTCACAAAATGTTTTGGTTACCAGAAAGCTATTCTTAACTGCCCATTTTCTGGTTTTCTTAACTCTTCCTCTCTTGTTCTACTTAAGTGAAACTAACCATTTTTGTTGACATTTCTTATACAACTAGGTCTTTTGTTGCTTTATTTTCCTAAATAACCTACTAAAAACCCCGCAGACAACAGAAGACAAGTACAAAAGCAGAAATAGTGTTTGTAGAACACCACTGAATATCTATTCACTGTAACGCCACCCACACCCTGCGATCATGCCTTTTCCTACCCTTTCTTTCCTGCAGTTCCCTGAAGGTTGCTTTTGGTGCTAATCTTTTTTCCCCTCTACATTTTCATTCTCAGTGCATGATGCATTTTAGGATCTTGTACCTCTGTGCTAACTCCTCCACATCCTCCTTTCTATTTCAAATGAAAATTTCACCTTCCCAATGCCTTCCTGATATTTTCTCAACAGATCCCAGACCCCTGCTAGCCCCGTGCATGATGCTTTGTGCAAAACCTGTGAGAGAGTTTACACCCTTGCAAAGAATATGCAGTTAAGCAAATGCTTCAGATTAGCTATGAAAGGTTGGTGCTCAGCGAATAATACTCTTAGCAGCAAAAATGCTCTCAGGCAACTGGGGTTGGGATGGGTCAATGGGAAGGTGAGAAGTGCTTGTTCCTTGAGCCAGACTCTTTTATGACCAAACGAAGAAGATAGGGAGAAATGCTGTTATGATGGTGGGTAAATAACTATTGGAATAAGGAAATGGGTGATCAACATGGCCTCTTAGATTGACCCATCAAGCTAAACTTGGGAACTGCCTGCTGGCTGGAATGCCATGAAGTGACGTGTGGATAGCAGTGCCAGAGGACAATCCATAAGCTTCTCTGAGTCCCTTTATCTGTTAGCCTGTCCTTGCTAAAAAGTTCCTTTTTCTATACGTGGTACTGTCCCTCATCACCCAGATCCCTGAGAAGGCTGAGAAAGGGGCTGACTTGCAGCTTCTTCAGCATTTGCCACCCAGCTGCCCTTGCAGATGGGAAGAGCAATGGCCACCTTCCCTGTCAGCGCCACAGTGGGTTTGCTGATCTACCTGGGCTGAGCTCAGCTGAGCTGCCTGTCAACCAGGGTGCTGACCCCTGGCAGCCTTATCTCTCCTCCTGCCTTGACGCCGCTTATATAACCATTGAGAAACCTGAACTTGTCACTTCCCATCTCCTCCCTCTTCCTACCACTATGAGCAAAGACATTTCCTCCTATGTGACTCAAACGCACAAGGCTACCAATGTCTCTAAATCCATGTTATCATAGGTTTGTTGCTAATTTACAGACTCCGACCCTTCAGCCAGAATCCTTCTTCAAGTATGGACCAAATTGCCTCTCTTTAGGGAATAAAGTCACAGTGCGATGACTAACTGCACTTTAACTTCTCTCTTGGTATGCTGAGGCAAGTCTGTGCAAGCACTTTTAGCTGAAGAGAAATTACCTTTCTTACATTCAACTTAACTTATTCTTGTAATAATCAATGGAATTTTTTAACACAGACTTCTACCAAAAAATGTGATGACAACTTATTTTTTGCAGTACATACTCTTGAGTCCTGAGGACCATCCTTTTTTTGTCTCCACTTTTCGAAACTCTTCTCTCACCATTCTCATATGCTCAAATCTCTTCAGTCTGTCTTTATTCATGAAATTTAAAGTTCACTTAATATTCACTGTGAGCATTATCTGCTTTTTGTTTGAGAGCCCCTTGTGTCCAGTAAACACACGGTGAGCTCAGGGAGTCATTACTGTAGTGTCGTTATCATCTAATTAAAAAATATGCTGCAAAGTGCAGCTTAAAATTTCAACTTTAATTTGCTAATTTTTCCAGATATTTTGGCTGTGAAGGTAACACTAAACATGTGAACACAATGTCTTCCTAAAAGCACCAGCTTCTTGCAACAAGACATCCCCAGAAGCAATCAAACTGCCCTAATCATTTCAGGGAAAACTTAGCTCAAAACTGATACTTTTACTTCAACTATAGCCCTTACATCATTTTAGTGGAACGATACAACTGATCCCTTGTAAGTGGATGTAATGGAAGATAATGGGGCGTGACCTAGGAAAACTAGTTGCTGTCAAAATCCTCAGAAGCTGGGGAATGAGATAATCCTTCTCCCCAGAATAAAGAAAATTGTTTCCCCTTTCTTAAGTTGGGACAGAAAATTAATCCTTTCCTCAATATTAAATGTTGCAATAACCTCCAGATGTGTGAAACACACATCCTTCATGCCAAAAGTCCCAGCTGTCCACTAATCACTTGCCAATATCTCTTCTTAAAATATACTGCCATACTCATATTGAAAAGTGCTAAAAAGTACAGTATAAAATGATATATACATAATATATACATATATGTGCTGTAAGTTAGTTTTAATGAAACAATTAAGTGCTTTCTCCTCTTTCTTTTCCTTCTTCCTACTATTCTGTTTCCTACGTTTCACCAGTTCAGTGAAATTTCATATAAATCAGATAACTAACTAAATACATATAAGCCACTCCTTCCCATATAATATTTAAGCCAAATATTTTTATTCATGAATCATTGTGAAATTTGACTACAAGAAGAGGGTAGGATTTTCAAATTGAGTTTTCTAGCTCAGATAAAGGACTCCAAAGTAGTTGTCAACAGAGAAAAAAGCACCACAATTATTATCATTTTCTTTTAAGTATGTGTTTTTTCTCAGCTTTGAGTGTAGTGTTTGATAAAGAAACCTTCTAGTTCTACCTTATTCATCATTCAGTCAGTAGCAGGTAAGTAAATTAAGAGCAGTCGTATCCATAAACTGATTTTCTTAATAAAATTATAGGCCTTGGTGCCCTTTCAGCATGTGATTCCTTAGGGTAAGTAAAAAGTGCTAATGTTATTGCATGAATTATTTTTTAAACAATTATTTTTACAAATATTAAAGATTATATACTAAGAGGTAAGTGAATTGATGGTAGTCATATCCCCAGTTTCCAAATAACTTCACTAATTAACATAATTAATTCTGTGTGTTCTGAATATTGTCTTATATTGTGTAATCCACTTTTACATAGTAAGGTGCCCAGAGGCTTTTGCTAGTGGATTGCTATAAATCAAACCATCTTATTAACAGTGTTCTTTCTTATTTTCAGGACAATCACCTAAGATCATTAAAATTTTTTCTATTTAAAGAACAATATGATTACTTCATAAATGAATTCTCGATCTTTTTAATAGACTTAGATTTTGTATGCTAATTTTCTCATACATAATTCCAAACCTGAAGATGAGTTTTATGATTCTATGATTTGTTTAAGTGCAACAACCACTCCAGTACCTAGGACAAAGAAAATATGATTGCTTTAAATCTCATATATGCAACTTCCCATGGGAGTGGAATACAGATGAGCTGCAAATGAAACACACTCATCACCACACTGCCCAAAGCAATTTTCCAGTATGCCCCCTCCCCTCAGGACATATTTTACTCCACCTTTACTATGTTTATAACATGATTTACATGTTAATGAGAAGTGACAGGGACTAAGTAATTAGGAAGCAAGACTGTAGCTTGTCATGCATTTTAAACACTGTACACTGCAATTCTGGAATAAATGTTCAGTCTTTCCTCACTTTCTTCTTAATTAAAAAAATAATCAGTCTTTACAACTCCAATTTACCTTCCATAGGTAACTAATATAAAAGAAATGCATTGTTACAAGCAGCATGTTTGATGACTCCTAGTTCTCTTATATTTGGCCAATGTTCTTATCATATTTTGTTTATTAAGCTTGCACAATACTGTGAGAGCAACAAAAAACACAGAGAAGAAACAGTCCTTTCACTGAGGTAACGGCCATGACTATTTAAAGAAATGATGGTTTGCACTGGCTGGATTTGCTGAACACGTGCAGCTGCGTGTCTTGGATAATTTTGTGGGTAAGAACTTTTTGTTATGACTATGGAGAACATTTCTACCATGGGGTTATCAATGCCCCATGATAAGGTCTGAAGGCATCTGTGTTTGGACAGAATGATGTTCTGATGACATTTAGGAGGAAAAGTGAACAAATGCACGACTGCCAACAACCTCTGTGTAGAGAATGCAGGGAGTGGGAACTGCCTGAGAGTACAGCTTTTTCCATGGCAGGGATGTAAGTGGTGCCAAGCAACCACAATCTCTATCATCTCCTCCATCTCCTTTGACACTCCTCCTCTGCATGCCGTGAGTTTGCTCTTTCCAGCTTTTTCTCACATGGTTCCTTTTGTAAGATCAGGACCTCGGTAAATAATGCTTACTATTTCAATGCTAAGTGTCTATGTTGCTGAGTGAATTAAGCTTCAGAATATACTTCTGAAGTATGCACACATTACCATTCTAATTATTCAGGTCAGGAAAAAACTCAGAAAAAAAAAGTAACTTGCTTCAAAGTATTCTAATTGAAAAAAAAAAATTAATTCTCCTTGCAGAACTTCACAGTTCTTTGTGCCAAATATATAACAAAGTTTAAAGACCTCTGAATCTGTATCTGTTAGGTTACATTACCATTCTACACATTGTGCTTTCAAATATTAAAAGCTTGCAGCATGTCATAGCTATGTGGTGGTTTTTTTGGCAAGATACACTGAAGGAAACAGGATGTGTATTCACTAAGTCTTGTTTCATTCCTGAAAACAATTGTCATGGGTGCACACATAATGGAGATTTCTTGGTAAAAAAGTGACCAAAATGGCACAGGTGACTATTTGTTATGTGTGGTGATAGGTGTAGTATTCCTTCTCTGAACAAGAAATACTTTCTATCAGTCCCTTTTACAGTCCATGACTGCCTGGCAAACTCTGTTCATCCCCAAGGACTTTTACATTTTCAGATGCTTACATAGTACTAGGAAAACTAAGCATTCTCTAGGGGCACATTATGCTATAATTGTTATACATGCGAGGTCTTTACAACTATTACCACGAAAAGGATCTTGTTGATACAGGATTTGAGAACTAATCATGCATATACTATAAAGATTGAAGCGTAAGTAGATTTTACTCAAGCTGAAGTGCTGAGACTGCAATGATATAAGCAAAATTTTTAAAATAGCATATAAAGTTTACTTACATCTTTATTTCCAAAGAAATATGTTCACATCTTTTCTTTCAGTAAGACAATTTATATTCTAATTATCATCATACGTTTGAATGTCGAACCACAAAAATATTTAAAGATGAACGTTAATGCCAATCTACTACTGCTACTCAAAGGTAAAAATAACATGGCAGTGATTAATTGGGTTTTGTTAGCAATTTTAACGGGAGTACAATCTAGATATCTCCGTTTGATATACTTGTCTGTCTCGTTTATAAAATACACAAAATAATTAATTAAAAAGAGACAGTAAAGCTATTTCCAGTTCCATATTACATATACCAAATATATATGGAAATAAAAAGCCAGAATCTAACAGTGAAAGGTAACTGGCTAGTATAGAATTTTCTTGTAATTCTCTCTGACCTCAGCTAGCCAGATAAGCATAAATTGCAGTCTGTCAAGCCATTCAATAAGTGAAGATAAAAGATGAATTATTCCTTTGAACTCATCTTTGACAGGTGAAGTGCTGGCAGTATTGAGACAGAATTTCCCATCTTGTTAAAAAAAAAATTAATAAGCCAGCTTGACCATATTTTTACATATTGTATTGCCACTACTGTATCTGAAGGAGTGTAAACATGTGACAGAAAAATGCCCTTCATAACAATCTGTTTAGTAAATTAGTTTTTACAAATGATGAAGCAAGAATTTGAAATGCAGAGCTTGCAACGGGGCAAAATAAGATAGTTCTGGAAGCTGGGCAAGTGTACTCAACAAAGAAAGGTAGATTTACTCAGCATCGGTGAAGGAGCATTTCTATAAATTAACCCAAGGCCTATGTCTCATAATTCACTTGACAGTTTATCAGCCCTGAAAATGAATTCAGGCAATTTAGATGAAGGATGGAGGCAGTGGCTTCAAAGCACTACAAGGCAGCTCAGAAATATTCCTTGAGTTTAAGCTTTTCGTGTTGTAAAGGTTAATGGTCCCCAATCATGCCTTCCACTGGGTTTTATTAGTGTAAAAACCAGCCTGTAAGATACTCTGGGTGCAGCATGAGAAAGGTAAATAGCATGAAAGACAGTTGTTTTCAAATCAAATTATCTTGTTATGTTTGGCTAAGGGAGGATGAGTTTATGAGTCTGCAAAGCCACCCTGAGGAACAGTCAGGACTATGGGAAAAACCATACATTGTAGATGAGCTTTTACAATTGTTTGCTAGGTCCTTTCCATATCTAAAAAAGATTATGTTTGGAATAAGAATTTTCAAACATGGAGAAGATATAATTACGTCTTCAAACCACTCCTTAATACTAATGAAATCTGGCACGTGGTTATTTAAAATGAGTTAAAAGTAGTTTAAAATATTATGTTTAGGCCTGATCCTCTCTGCAGACATTTGCAGGTTTGGAGGCAGAGACCACAAACATATCTTTTGCAAATTGAGCAGATACCAGCACAAAGAACTCTTTTGTTGACAATGTAGTTTTTCTTATACACAAAAACTCAAAAAGAGGATTCTTTAACTTATATCTTCCCAGAGTTAAAGGGATAGATCTCAAATTTGTGAGATAAAATTCTGTCAGTAAAAGACAGGTTTACAAACTGTAAGCAAAGCTGACAGAGCATTTCTGTTATCTTTTTTCTTTAGTTCCCATCAAGTTATGAGAAAGGCTGTCTCAAACAGGAAACACAGACTGAATAGCCTGATAAACATGAGAATGATAGCAAGCAACATGATTTTGGTTGATACACAAAATTCTTAAATATTTATTGCAATGACCTGGATTTTCCTGGTGTATTTTTATTTTTATTTCTGGCTTTCATGAAGTGGTAGTCTTTTTGCATAAGTTTCTACTCTACAGCAAACTTCTGTTTTAGAATTTTGCATGGTTAGGGTAGTCGTTACTCCTGCTCCAAATGACTTTATAAACTGCCTTATGCCATGCTGAGAGAGCGCAGTAACAGATTCTTGGATGCGCTGTGGGTTAAAATATGTAACACTGTAATCATATTGCATTGTGAGTGTTACTGCATGCTTCTGAGTCCTAAAAGTTACTGCATTTAATCTGTTTAGTTATTCCTCCTGGCCCAGCAGCTCTGTCCAACTTTGGGGAAAAGTTCCCTGTTTTCATTTCTGTGCAGAAACCTGCACTGGAGGGAGCTGTTGCAAGCAGCAAATGTGATCACTTGTTGCTTTGGTCTTCCAGCTCCAGTGAGTTCACCAGGAAGAAACAGTCTGAGAGCCATGTTGGACTGAGAACCCTAAAAGGGAAGATTTACCTGTCCTGGGCTTTCAAGAACCTGTACTGAAGGACTGGTGGGACAAGTGCAAATCTAAAGAAACCTTAACAAATTAGAATTATGCCAAGTCTGACCACTACTCTTTTTTCATAGAATCACTTAGTTTGGAAAAGACCTTTAAGATCATCCAATCCAACCATAACACTACTCTACCAAGTCCACTTCTAAGCCATGTCACAAAGCACCACATATACATGGCTTTCAAACACATCCAGGGATGGTGATTCAGCCACTTCCTGGTGCAACCTGTTCCAGTGCTTGATAACCCTCAGTGAAAAATTTTTTGGTCATGTCCTACCTAAACCACCCCTGGTGCAACTTGAGGCCAATTCTTCTTGTCATATCACTTGTTACTTATGAGAAGAGACCAACCTCGACCTCATTACAACCTCCTTTAAGGTAGTAAAAAAGGATAAGGTCTCTCCTCAGCCTTCTCTTCTTCAGACTAAACAGCCTCAGTTCCCTCAGCCAGTCCTCATAAGACTTGTTCTACAGGCCCTTCTACCAGTTCTACTTGCCCTTCTCTGGACCTGCTCCAGCACCTCAATGTCTATGCCCAAAATTGAACACAGTACTTGAGGTGTGCCCCACCAGTGCCAAGTACAGGGGGATTTTTTATTGCAGTAAAACAATTTACAGGGTCCTAGATATCCTTTATCTTTCTTCAGGACAGTAGTAGCAGTACTGCCAATATCTTTATAAGCTCTGAGCTTTCAGTTCAGCTTCACATGTTATTGATTGTATAAATTACAAAGAATGACAAGGAAATGGCAGGTTTTCCACGTACATTATGTAGCTGAAAGAGTTTATGTACCTCAACCTTTTCAAAATGTACCTAGACATACTATTGCTGTAATGGAGGGAAGTGTGGAATTCTTTTATTTTAATCACAGAATCATAGAATGGTTTGGGTTGGAAGGGACCTTAAAGATCTAGTTCTAATGCCCCTGGCATGGGCAGGGACACCTCCCGCTAGACCAGGTTGCACAAGGCCCCATCCAATCTGGTCTTGAACACATCCATTGATGGAGCATTCACAGCCTCCCTGAGCAATCTGTTCCAGTGTCTCACCACCTTCATAGTGAATAAGTTCCCCCTAATTTCTAATCTAAAACTACCCTCTTTCAGTTTGAAGTCATTCTATTTTAAACCAACACTCCTAGAAGCTTCCTGATAACAGAATGGGCCAACCAAATCAACACCGTGAAGTAGCATTTAAAAAATACATACCCATCTGCTTTCTTGTAAAGTTAAACTCCTAGCCTAGGTCCTTGAGCGTGAACATCTATTCTGAGAGAAGGGCTGAAAAATTCTTCAGCTAAGTAATAGGCTGGTCACTCCTAAATTTTTAATCCAGTTAAATTTTCATCACACTGATAATAGCCATAATACTTTACGATACAAATTTTGGCTATATTTTTCAGACTTTGTACCCTAAATAAATACTAGTGATTTCACAGTAGACAACAGAGGTTATTGCTTGAGGATGTTTTTCTTCCTGCTGTAAAAACATGTTATGTAAATGATTAGAGAGCACTACAATGGTTCTATTTTCTTTACAAATGAGAAGGAACATACTGAAGTAACACAAAACCGATGAAATGCTTCACTTACACTCCTAAAACAGGCTAAACAAAATTCAAAGAGATTAATACATACGATGTCACAAGTGAAAAGAAAGCTACAATTTCTTTAACTTTATTAGAAATAAAAAACTCACGTAACACTTTTCCAGTACTAAAATAGTCCTTATCTTTTCATTTCTTTACAGAAACTGCTACTAGTTATTTAGTCATAGATTTTTGTATGGCCCAAGGGAACCATTGTGATCAGCTAGTCTGACCTCCTGTATAATCTTTTCAACAAATTTTCCATCCCAGGAAATGTGGGCACAGAATTGCATAGAACAGAATATAATTTTTAATTTTTTTTTTTAAGTTCCTTTTATACCCAAGGTATTTCAAAGGAGTTTGCATAGTAATAAATCAAAAGCTGATAAAGTAAGTAGTTTGCAGAAGAAATCTACCACTGCTCCAATAGACTACCCAACCTTTAGTGTTCCACTGGAAGTGATTACAAATCTCAGAAATAGAGACAATTCAGAACTTTAAAAAGAAGAGAGGTGAACTTCTTAATCACCTGTAAAATTTAGCATTCATTTACCCTCTAATGTATTTTAAAGGCTTGCAAAAAACACATTTAATACATTTTTTCCCCTAATTTGACTTTTTAAAATAATTCACACTTTTTACAGAAAACTGTATTTTATTTTAGTGACTGAAAGGGAAGAAAGCTTAATTTTTTTAATACAGCAAGAATGTAAGTGCACACTAGGATGACCAAACAGGAATAAAAGGACCAAAATCTTGAAATTTACTTAAAGTTAGATAGAAGAAGATAATATTGTGTTTAATCCAGAGATAGTGAAAATGGCATAGCACTGCCAACATGAAAGAATATGCAGCATTATTTCTAAAGTACAATGAAATGTTTAGATATGTAATTCTGTGATTATTTTACATATTGAAGTTAACAAATTGCATTTTTCACACTGAACTTTAACATTTGCATGGTGCAAAAATATATAATTGATATGGTTTCTTTATTAATTTCTATTTTACTACTCTTTTAGCCTTTTAAAAGGATGTTTTCCTAATTAAAACAGTAGATATGAAATATGATTTATATATTTGATACCAAAGTCTCTTACAATCTCTTCACTTGTCTTAATTCAGAAGTATCCTAGTGCTAACCTCTAACATGGAAGCAATCTTGAACACTTCTAATTAGCTTACAGACTCTGTTTCTGTGTTTGATTTGGCCCCCAGCATCCAGGAATGTAAATGGGACATCAGACCAGCATACAGCTTTTACATTGTCTCACTTGATGCATCAGCACTCAGGAGCTCCAGCTAGTCCTGAAAGTTACACACAAGCACACCTGCCTCCATGCTTACTTGGAGATGTCTGAATCAAGTGCAAGGTTCAGCACTTACCTATAGGGTATCTACAGGATAAATAATTATTTTCCTTTCTTTAATATAAGTGAAAAAATGTATGGTTGTTGGCAAAAACACATAGACATACACAGAACAACCTGAAAGCTCAGCTGATACATTGGACAAAGTGCCTAGAAAATCCTTTATTATTTCTACTACTGATGTAAGCACAGCTACTGATTAATAAAAGCTCCAGTCTGTAAGAAAATACATGCCTTTCACAGGACTGTAGGATAGATTCATCTGACCTTTTCAATAGCACTGCCCATGCAGGATTTCATACAGTAAACCCTGTATTAACTGTATGTCTCCTTGACCTAGAGAATATTCCTTAGAAAAACATGAAGGGAACAATTTGCTTTGAGATTAAGGTGTCTACACCTAGGATAGGTATTTTAACTACCATTACATGCAACAGAAATCAAATCAACACTGTAAAGGACTCTAGAAAGAATCTGAACTGAACAATTCACTGCCCTTCAGGCAGGACAAGTGGGCTGAGGCCCACAAAGTCAAATGCTAGGTCCTGTGCTTGGGCCACCACAACTCCACGCAATGCTACAGGCTTGGGGAAGAGTGGCTTCTGCCTGGCAGAAAAGGACTTAGGAGTGTTGGTTGACAGCCAGCTGAATATAAGCCATCAGTGTGCCTGGGTGTCCAAGAAAGCCAACAGCATCCTGGCCTGTATCAGAAAGGAAACAGTGTGTCCAGCAGGACTAGGCAAGTGATTGTGCCCCTGCACTTGGCAGTGGCAAGGCCACATCTCAAATACCGTGTTCAGTTTTGGGCCTCTCACTATAAGAAGGACATTGAGGTGCTGGAGTATGTCCAAAGAAGAGCAATGAAATGTCTCAAGAATAAGTCCTCTGCGGAGCAACTGAGGGAACTCGGGTTGTTTAGCTTGGAGAAAAGGAGGCTCAGAGGAGACCTTCTTTCTCTCTACAACTACCTGAAAGGAGGTTGTAGTGAGGTGGAGGTTGATCTCTTCTCCCAAGTCACAAGTCATAGGACAAGAGGAAATGGCTTCAAGTTGTGTCGGGGAGGTTTAGGTTGAATATTAGGAAAATTTTCTTCATGGAAAGGGTTGTTAAACTTTTAAATGGGTTGCCTAGGGAAGTGGTTGAGTCACCATCCCTGGAGGTATTGTGTAGATGTAGTGCTTTGTGACATGGTTTAGTGGTGGACTTGCCAGTGTTACATTAATGGTTGGATTCAATGATCTTAAAGGTTTTTTTCAACCTAAAGTCTATGATTCTTCTTCAATGAGCCAGAGATGTTATCTATTCTCCTTTGTTCTCCTTTGGATCTATTTACATCCACTCCCCAGCTATAGTTTTTGCTATGTCTTTGTCTTTTAAAGTAAAAAGTTTCTGTTCTCAGAAATGACTTTTTCCATAAGTACCTCTTCCTTAAGTATTACTTGCATGATTGCTGCATACTTTCCAAATATGCAGATTTTACTGAACAGAGTATCTTTTAATTCTCTCATGAAACCACTTTTCTCTTAGACCAGTGAAAACTTAAAATGATGCCAGCTGACAGCTATCATAGGCTTTAAAAAATGCAGTGGCAAAAAGAAGCCTTCTATTTTAAGTAGCTTACAAACATCATTAAACTGTTTTTCCTTTTCATATTAAATGCATAGACTGAGATACAAAAGTACACATATATGTTTAACTTTATGCATATAGCTATCTTAACAATTTCAAAAGGGCCACTCATACCCTGACCTCAATAGGTACACAAGCCTAGGGTAAGCAAAATGAAATCAAAACTCAATTGCATTCTCAGTATTCAGTATTTCATTGCTTACATATATGTTTTGAAGCGTTGACAGATGCAGCTGCCCTGGTAAAGGCACCACAAAGATCGGGGCTTACCAAAGACAGGACAACCACTGGGGCTCGCCAAAGGGTCTTCATGGCCAATAAAACTTGATTAAGTTGTTTCAGGCCCTTAGCTTGCCTTTGTCCTGCTCTTGCTCCCAACCAGTTAGAATGACCACAGTTCAGACTCATCTAGGGTCTTAACGGAGTCCCACCAGAGAACCGATTTCAGTCAGTCCTCCTTGGAGCAGTGGGTCTGCACCTGGGGACTTTCCCCTTGGATCAGGACACCACCCAAGGAAATTTCAGCCAGGCTGGATGGGGGTCTGAGCTACCTGATCTAGTGGGAGATGTCCCTGCCCATGACAGTGGGGTTGGAACTAGATGTTCTTTAAGGTCCCTTCCAACCTTGACAATTCTATGATTCTAAGATTCCTGGCATCGAGTGAGCCTTCATACCTTCCCCACCCCCTTTTCCCCTTATCCCCTTCTGGATATATCCTTGAGTGAGCCCTTGTCCCCTTTTGGATGAGTGACCTGCCTTCTGGAAGGTTTTCCCTTTATGAGTGAGTATGCTCACATTTTGGTTCATCTTTCTAAAAAGAAAATTCCTAAAACTTAGGAATTAGTTCTGTAGTAGTATAGTTCTGCCTGACATCCGAACTTGTAATTGACTTTGGTCAGAGTGTTGGGTAATTTTTAGTTGTAATGCATACACATTTTGGGTAGCTATTGCTGTCTGTTTTGTGGTTGCCTTCTGAAATCTATCCTGAACTATCCTGAAACCTTCTGGCACTGGAAATGTAGGCTACATAATTTCAATTATACCCTTCTATAAAAGACAAGAGCTTTAAATACCCCAAATATTCACCAGTCAATTACAAAGAGAGTGGACTACTGCTTAGATTGAGTAAATTAGGTCAGATGAGTGAGTGCTCTGCTGGCAGGTTTTTCATCACTACTGAATTTTCATGAAGAAACAAAGCAGGATAAAAGGAAGGCAAGAAGGCAGGAAGGAGAAAGGGAAGAAAGAAGAGAAATTTTCATTGGTAGAGCTTAAGTTGTAAATTTTAGAAAATTTCCCTGCTTAGTGCTTAAGAATGAAAAAACCTTCTCAAATATCTAATGGAATTATTTAGTTACCATGGAAAAGAAATAATTTATACAATCTGTTAATTTGGTTCAAACACAAAAACATGAAAGGTAATAAATGGTAATAGTTGAAGAGAAACCCATGAAACAACATTACATCAAGTGAGGTCAAAATAGCACAAATCTTATAAATCCTGCTTATTGTAAATGTAGCTAATATTTAGAAAAGCTCATTTAAGTTCTTGTGGGTCAATTTTTTTCTTAGAAGAAGAAATACAAAATTCAAGGTTGAAAATAATGTTTATGCTTGAATACTATACTGCATATCAGTTGCATCTCTGTTTTCTTGCAATTTTCAGTCCAAGACTTTGCAACTTAAAGCTAAAGTGCACAAAGTTATAAACAGCTTTTAAATATATACTATATATACTGTTTCTGCTTAGGATATGGTGAAGTGTTCTGCCATGAATATTATCACTTTGTAAGTGAAGTCATCAAAGGTAATAGTGCAGCAGTAGTTCAGAAGAGTATATGCTATGTATATTCTCATTGGCCTAGTTATAACACATCTGTTCAATAACAAAATGCTTCTCATTAACCACACATGAACATTGATTTTATTTGGTGACACACTTGTGATACAAAGTAGGCCAGCCAACACAGAGATAAAAAATTTGTAAAATATTTGCTCTTACTTAATGGAGCCAAAGATATTTTCTTGAGTGTACCAGTGAGGACATGCTACATAGATGCTGAAAAAAAATCCTCTCTAAAACTATGAAAGTCAAAAACTAGAAAGCTGAGAAAAACTGAACATTCACATGAAAGTCTGCTGGCTCTCAAGAAATGAAGAATGTTGCTTTGGGCATTTTCATCCTCCTCATCCGTCAAATTCACCAAGTACGTCTAATCAGATCTCTCTGATTTCTGATGGTAGACTGACTATATAATGTTTGACTAAATATATGTCATTGAGATGACGTGACTAGATTTTTCATCTAAGTTGAACTGAGCCATTTTGCTACGAGACTTTTATCATCTGGCCACATAAAGCATTTCTATCATATTTATCCTATCAGATCGTTAGGCATAGGTAATTTGACAGTTCTAATGAGTTACATACACACAGTCCTGAAAATTCAGTAGAATTTATATTCTAATTCATTCAAAGAAAAGGTCAGTTTACATATTCTGTCACATTGCTGTATAAGTGTGTAGTACGTACTAACTAAAGGCCGGTTCCTTCAGTCATTAAACACACAGCACTTGTGTTGTAAATTCAACAGTTAAAAATATATATCTATGGACATTTTTCTATGGTATTTATTTCCTAAGAACCACCTTGTCAATAGAAACATCGAACAATTTCTTACAATTTTCCTCTAAGCACTTATTATTTGAAGTTAATAGGTCTTGCTTTGACAGAAAAAGATTTTGTGTTCACTAGGGCACCAGCTTAATTCCTGGAGAGTTGAAGGCACAGAATTCTCAGGGATAGACAATATACTGATATCCAGACAAAAATATATGTCCTAATATATATTCTTATTCTATAAATCTATACTTTGGAAAAAGTGCAATATTTCTTCTTCAGTATTTAGAGAACTTCTTTGAAGAACCATAATTTTTGTCATAGAATATATCAGAGAGAAAGCACTGGAATTTTCCTATTTTGAAAACATGAAAAAGAGGTTGATGACATTCATAAATGGATCTTTGTCCCCCAAACACTAAATTACTCTATGGCATCATTGACAGAAGCTCTGATTGTGTTATAAAGTATTGATGCATGTTACTAGACAATTTCTAACGAATTTGGTACATTTCAAACCATTGCAGAACAGAGTGACAGACGGGAATGTCCCAGTGGCAGGATGGGAAAAAAATGTTTGCACATATAGCCCCTGATCAGAAGTGAATACTGCACAATGACACAGGTATGCAGGAAGGCTCGTCCAAGAGCTATTTCAGTGTATTTTGGATCTAAGTCAATAATATTAATACTCTAGTCCTATGTTTTCTAATTATTCTATTCTTGTATCAAAAAACCCCAAGCTGGGAAATATTTTTGTGGTTAACAGTGTGCAAAAAAGACATTCAGAACTGAGTTATGTCAAAAGAACTTTCTAGTAAATGGTTAGAGGAGCAGTTTGAAAACAAATAAAAAAGATTGTGAAAAACAAGTGTTCTGAAACACAGTAAGAAAAGCCTCATTTTTAAATTCACAATGACTTATCATGTAAACCTGTATTCAGTGTCCTCTCCACAGGTTTTTGAAAAGGGAAAATGTCACTATAAACTGACCTTTTCCTGAAGCATTTGTTAAAACTTTACAAATGTCAAAACAGCAGTTCAAAATGAAGACAGCATCATCAGGAAGGAAAACTCCAAGGGTAGTTGTGAATGTAATTTAACAGGGTAACTGAAGGCATGGACTCTGTTTTTACTTCCACTTGTAAGATCCCCTTCAAACTAATAGTTGTCTAGAGATACATGGGAGTAAAATGTAGCAAATGTATTTTTGCATCTTGCAATGCTGAACAGCTTTCCTGGCATTAAATGCTGTTCAGAAAAATAATGAGAAAAGCAAACTAATAAGATTTAATTGCCACTGAGCAATATGCAGCACCAAACATGATGAAATTTCAGGGCAATCAAACAATAGTACACGTTGTCCAGGTTTTTTTCTCCTGTTTCATCTTTTATTGTAAAACCTCTTGCCTTTTGTATCACAGTCAGTATTAATACATTTCTCTGTCACCACAGTAAATGAATCCTCATTTTGTTTTTGAATGGCTATTCACCATGCATCAGGAAGACCTGTCAGTTGAAGTGGAAGGCTAGAGAAACAAAAATGTGTAGAACTACTACCTAATTTTTTATCCAATCTTGTTTTCTAAAAATTGCATGACCCTAGGATGATGACTAAGATTATAGGTTTCTTCTATTTATCAAAATGTCAGAGAGCTACAATGGAGAGCAATATAAATACAGTTGAACCTAATAAAAATGCCATTGCCTTTGGGATTACTGGATAACTTTGAAAAAGAACTGTCATGAGAGATTCTTACAAATGTCTTTGATTGAATGAATCAAACAAAAAACCTTAGTGTTAATCCTAACCTCATTCTTTTGGATACTTCTCCATCTCCTGCCTTTCTTATTCGCTGTCACATGCAAGAGCCTCACCCTCACCAGACATTACAACCATGTGTTCTTCCAAATTACTACAGAAAATAAACCCATCCTATCTCATTCATGAAAGCTTCTAAAGTCACTGAAGTTTATCAATTCACTTAAGATGGAGGAATAAACAATATGAATGAAAGTCCAGCAACCAGAAAATCACAGTGACTGAAGCTTGGGGGGCAGCAGATAGCACAGTAATCTCAGAATTACTAATGCTTATATTAGTAAGTAGAATCACATATATGTAAATGATTTTGTGCAAAGAGTGAGGAAGATCCTATTTGAAACCTATTATCCCAATATAATTCCAAAATATTTATTTACAACAGAGATGTAAAATACTAAATACTTAGAATTATGATGATCCTTATGGGTCTCTTCCAAATTGAGGTATTCTATGATAATCTACTAATCAATACAGATTTTTGAGGAACATCGGAGGAAAATCAGGTATACATGGGCTATCAGTGAAGATAGCGTGACTGATGGATGCACAGGTCTGACTGCTGAGTTTTTTCTAATAATTTTAATAAAAAAAATATTTCATACAAATTGTTTATACACCCCATAATTTTCATCATGCAGCCTTTTATTTGAGCCGAACACTTTAGACCAAATCACTGACCTGTAGCCAAACTTTCTGAAGTTGCTGAGTTGAAAAATTGTTAAAGAAAGCCAAATCTGACCTCCAAGTTAACAGAGATCATGAAATAAAATAATTTATTGTTATGAAAATTTAGAGGGTAGGTTGATAAAATACAGACTGATGGGGTCTGATAAATCCTCACAGTATAACATAAAGATATCCAAGCTGGTAAATGAATGCAGTCAATTAGAAATATATCTTACACAAAAGTGTGAGGCATTGGAAATCTGTAGAGAATCAGATTGAGCTGGATAATCAAGAAACACACTAGATGTTATATCCCATTTGAAGAATTATGCCTGCTGCACAGTTTTACAGCTGTCTAGAAGCCATTAAAGTGCATTTAGCTGGAAGTGAAACAATATTTTTCAGTGTTCAAATGTGGCAGTTTTGAGTGTGAGACAGAAGACAATTTAGGAACCTCTGAAACACTCGTTGGCATAATAGCAGCGATCCATCCTCCCTAAAGCAGCAGCTGATGTTTTAGTTTTCTCCTCCATTTAACTAGCAAAGTGCTCAGATGAGCTTTTGTTAAGCCCTTGTTTTGCAATGGCTGGGTCTGCAAGTCTTGACTCCTAGGGTTTATTTGAGGCTCACCTGTTCTGAACAATGCTTCAGCCCCTTAATTCACTTGTCCCCTTAAATCATGCATTATAAGGTATTTCCTCTGCCTCATAAACAAAGTGGGAGTTTGTTTCCATAGAAACAACAAAAAACCTGGAGCTGTTCCTGTTTCCACTAGTACGAGGCCCCGATTTGCTTCCTTAGGAAAAGCATGAGGATCCCACATCACGCCCTCTGTGGAGGGGTTACAATACCAGTCCTTTCCAGATCAAGTCTAATTCTCTTAACTTTTATTTGAATCATAAACTGATCTTGATACTCTTATGGTTACTGCGATGTAAGCCACAAATTTTATATTTCATAATTATAGTTATTATCACATCACCATAATACAGCTTTTGGCTCCAACTAACATTTTAATATATTGCACTTTATTCAGAACTGGAACCTTTCACATTATTTCTTTGTCCAAGTAGTAAAAATATTCATTAATGCCAAAATTCAGCACAAAAAAAGTGCATTAAAAAAATCAGGTTACTGTATTACATAGAAGCTGACCTAAATAGAAGAAACAGTCATTTTTATATCATGATTTTTTTTTCTTTTTTTTTCCTTTTCTCTGCCCATACTATACATATGAAATATTAATTTTTGTTTCCTGCAGCTTCACTAGTATTGCAGTGCAGCAAACGGAATATTTTAACTCCTTTGAATCCTCAACACTTAGCACTTGTTTCACATAGTGATTTCCTAAGTCTACAGGACTGATTCAAGTTCTTAATTCAAGTGCCTGATAGGTATGATATTTAGCAACTAGTAAAACTTTTTTATAAAAAATGATAATATATTTGACTATTGACTTCTTATTTTGGAGCTCCTACCTATGACCAAAGCTCTGGATTCTGCTCTGCCCTTTCCCATATGCGCTCAACATGTATGCCTCTTATTTCATTACATAGACACAAAATTGTTTGTGCGAACGTACAATAATCTGAGAATTGTATTCATTAGAAGCACAGGTACACTGTGTCTTCAACACCAAGTGACATTTGAAAATGTACAAAGAAAAAAATAAGGGACCTTCTTAAGGGTTTGAATATGGAACATTACAGTACTGTCTTCAAATCCCATGTTTTTCTTTGATTTTCATACAATAGCTGTTTTGATAAAGAGCATTAAGGTTATTCTCAAAACATGTGCTAACGGAGCATCATTCCCAACCACATACCTGTCCATGTCAACTGTTCCGTTGTCTTCAATGTCATTCTCCCATTAGTTTTTATGCGTTTTCCTTGCTATCAATACTCATTCATTTCTACTCACTGGTATTATAACTTATCTGAATTCTTTACAATGCCTTTCCCATTGAGGTCTGTTTTTCTGAAAGCTTACACTATCCCTCAGATGAGTGATTTCATTGACTTCAGAGTGCAGAGAGAGTACTGGTGATTAGTAAGTACTCAACGTAAACCCCAGGTGCAGAAAATCACTCCACTTACCACTATTTTCTGCCTTGTCCCCTTTCACACTTCAAAAAAATTTTTTGAACTTTTATGAGCTGTCTTTGCTATATTTTTTACAGAGGGAAAAAAAAAAGATAGTCTGAAATAAAAAAGCAGGTCATATCTCAACAATCCTAAGCC
>VYZX01032544.1:27352-67012 GCA_013401335.1 Brachypteracias leptosomus
ATAGAAAGGGGATGCAGAAAAAGAATCCTGTTCATTTTAGGGCTCGAATGAATGAAAAGGACACTCAAATCAAAATCTCTTAGTTGATTCACATGTTCTTTGAGTCACAGTACAAGTCTAGCCTTGACTAAGTTGTAAATCTCAGCAAACCAGAGGCTTCTTAGAGATATTCCTGGTCACACAATTCATCACCTTGGTTGACTTAAGGGCCCTCATGAAATACAGCAAAATCTCCTGTCTCAAGACTTCACATATCATCTACAGAACAATAAAAAAAAAAGCAAAAAAAAAAGCTGGCACCACCTTTAGTAGATTCCCTAACTAGACAGAAGCATGAAAAATATAAAATCTACCTGCCTACATAGATTACATAGATTTTACTTTCAAACAACACAGCACAAAATAAAACAAATCCTTCTATTCCAGAAAGCAGAAAACAATCTGTGTTCTCCAGATTCTACTCTTACTGGATAAATTAGGATAAACTTGTCAAGAGCGTACAAAGCTCTACTTTCAAATTACATCAGGAATATAGGTCCTGTTGTCAATTACTTCATCACAGTGCCTCAATTACAGATAACAAATTAAGCTTGTGACACTGAAGAGATCTATAATAAAGAGATTGTAGTTTGAAAGTATATCATCATGTGTATAATATTTATACATAAATATTTCTTCATAGCAACTACTGTTGGAAATAAAGAATGTGATCAAATCACAAATGGCAGCATCACCAATAAAATACTGAGAAAAATCATGGCAAGAGTTTTCTGTTCAACTTTTTTTTCTGTATCTTTGAAATGTTGAATAGTGTGGGGTTTTTTTTCCAAATATCTGGCTTCTCAGTTGCCTTCATCTTCTCTGGAGACATTCAAAACCCGTCTGGACATGTTTCTGTGTAACCTCATCTAGGTGTTCCTGCTCCGGCAGGGGGATTGGACTAGATGATCTTTGGAGGTCCCTTCCAATCCCTGACATTCTGTGATTCTGTGATTCTGTGATCTGTCTTAAGTGAACTCCTCCTGGTTACAAAAGCTCACCCTATTTTTCAATGAGACCATGCTAACATTCATTTTTGAGATAATCCTCTAATCTCCACTGATAGTCAATGGAATAAGTATCTCTACAATACATTTTTAATAAGCAGACCCTAAGGTGTCTAGTTCTTTTATTAGTGGCTACATTATAAGTGTTGGAAGTTCAGTGGGATGAATTTCACTCTATAATTTATGGCTGTATTGTGACAGGTATTAAGATCAGGAGATAAGAATGTAATTGAGGCCATAGGTGGACAAGGTGCTTTAGTGTTTAGGACATAGGCCTAGGAATGGGAAAATGCTACTTCAACTTCTAGTTTTGCGGTCTTGGCCAGTTTTCTAATGGATTTCAGTGAAATTTTGCTTAATTAATCATCTCTGTGGATATCTTAGCTAGTCATCCAGACTCCCTATGTGGTTAATAGGATGAGATGACTCATGCTCTCAACATCCATTTCTCTCTGAGGGCTACAACAGGCATCTGGCAACTAGTTAAAATGTAAAATTTGCATTATAAATGTACAAAGGTATGTGAGAGGAATCTTCTTCTGTTTACAGATCTGGCTAGACTAAGACACACTGGATATGAAAGAGTTTCTATTTTATCTGAATTTGAAAGCAAAACTTAAAAGTCACTTCAAAACATACCAGAAAACTGAAGAATATACTTTGAAACATGCTAGACCAACTAACTATCGTTTCCTTAACCATTCCCTAAACGTGTGCCTAAGTTCCTAATTGAATAATGGGTCCAACTACATTTTCTTGCTTGCAGAGGTGCTGTAAATTTACACAATGAAATTTGTGAAGTACCCAGATAACAGGACAGTGGGATCATGTTAGTATCTGGGAGAGATACTGTATGCAGCACTACCTGTATATGATCTTGTAAAGGTGCTGATTGGCCTCAAAATTGAATGAAATAAATCCCCTGTACTGTATCATTATGCTGGGGCTCAATATAACAAAAAATCAAGGTCAGAAATGAAAATTTAAAATATTTTATATTAATATTTTTGCTTTTTGCCAAGCCATGAGCATTGCCTATAGTTTACATATACATGTCTACAAAATACACTGTGGATTTAGCATCTTTCACCAAGCAAACATTCAGGAACAAACAGACTGGCAAGCAGATAAAGTGCACTGAATAACAGCTATTTTTACAAATGCTCTTTTGACCTTCACAATTCATTGATCAAATGCTGATTTTCTTCTTCCTATTTTATTTATAGGAAATTTGTACACTTTTTATGCTGCTTTGTTGAACCAGTTACCAGAGGTTAAGGATTACTGAATTCTTTCTCATCTGTTATTCAAAAGGGTAATCCCATTTCACATGGAAAAAAACCCCAAGAACCCCCAGATTACACTAATGGTTAAAGACATACTTAACATCAGCTAGAGCTTCTGGAACATCAAGCTAATGGATTCCTCATCAGTGGTACTTGCAAGAGTTCTAGACCCACTGATCCATGGGTCTACAGTGATCCTATCAATTTTAGTTATTTAAGGGTTTGTAGGGGGCAGATGTGCATTCCAGACTTTCCACGTGAGCAGGTACATTGCTTAAGGCATCATAAGCACTACAAAATTATCTAGCAGTTTTAGTGCATCTGTCTGGCTCAAATTGTGAAAGGGAGTATTCACAGAAGGAAGTGAAGATTAAGCATGGCTGGGAATGGATGCCAAATGCCAAGAGCTGCTTCTGAGCTACTGATTGGAACCAGTCTAAACTCTCTAAGTGAGGTCAGCAAACCACAGGCTAAACTGTTACTTAATTAGGAAATGAGCTCAGTCATATTTATGTACCACAGCCGCAAAGGTTTATATGCCATGCCAGACAAGCACTTGGTTTCTGTCTCATTTTGCACTTCAGAAAGAAAAGAACTGTGGACCTCCTATTTGTTCAGCACGTCTTCTGATGCAGATCACTCAATGAATACTATGTAACAAATATAAGCACAGATAACAAATCCCTTTCGAGTTAGTAATCATATATTTAATATAAAACTATAATGTTGATTAATACATTGGGTTTAGTCTTGGCTTCAGTGACAAATCACTTCCTAAGAGTAGCAGCTTTAAAAGAGCCTATTGTGTATTTTCCAATAAATCAGCTTCAGTCATCCCGCTGTACCACGGGCATCAACTGCATGTTAGATATAGTTTAATTTATTAATTAGTAACATTCCAAAGAACTCAAGACAGTAATAATTTTTAAAACACCTCAATGTCAATATTGACGTACTGACAAAATTGATTAAGGAAATCTATCATTCCTGCTAGCACAGTATACCACAGAAGTAATAACCAAAAAAGAGGAATCTATTATTTCACTGTCTGTCCTTTCACATCTGTCCTGTCACATGTTTGCACCGGAAACATAAACACCAACTCCCGTTTTAACATGCAGAATACAAAATGCTCCATACACAGGAGAGACCCCGCAAGCTTGCTGAACTGTAAGCAACCGTGTGAAATCCTTAATACAAATCCATAAATCAATGTACACAGCCTTACCTGGTTGCTTATCATTAGTTCCTACTTAAATGAAAATGTGTTCTAAATAATTTAACAGAGATCAAATTACCTTCCTGTCTTGTACATGTGGCCCTCTACACATTTCCTTTAATATTGTATGATGTGCCCTGCATTTACTTTAGGAAATTATTATCCATTCCATCATTTAGAGTAACACAGTAACAATTCAAGCCAATTTCTTACACGCTAAATGAGAAATATTTTAGATGCCAGTAGTAGCAGGAAAACTAGAACATAAACTGGCAATCTGTTTGCACAGACTTACCTTGCGCTGTATACAGACAAAAGTGTTTACTACAAAAATTGTAAAAGCTTCCTATGCAATTGGTGGAAATGCCAACAAAAGGAAAATGTTCTCTAGAAAATGCAAGGGCCACATAAGTAGTCTTGCATCATTACAGCAATCCTCCTACAAAGAACAATCCATTTATGAACAATTCATGAAAGTAATTCCTTACACCTTTTCTGTTCTCTTTTTTCTCTGCCATCCTGCTCACTGTATACTGCTTCCTTACCTCTGTCAATACCAATTAGAATTGACAGCACATAGCATCTTGGAGGAGGCAGTGAATTCAATACTAGATCAAGTCCTTTTCTTGCAGAACAAACCTGTTTATTTGATCAAAAAGATGCTATGGGAATGTTTGGTGCTTGTTAATTGCCTCTAGACATAGATCAGAAAACAAGGAGAAAAAAGAATCAGCAAAAATTATCCTGAAACAAACAACAAAAGTAAATATACACAAGAATGGTGTGTCAGGGCTCTACAATTATTATCACTTAGCATTTGTACTTCAGCAGCTAGAGACATCTGCCAAGACTGGTGCTTTCAAATTATTTAGGTGTATAAGTATGCATTTACAGTTTACGATTTTGAAATGCTTTCTAAATAGTAAACTCTTTCATTAACAGTAAACAAAGCAAGTTATCCTGCTTTACCATCCTGAATGACCAGAGAACAGAAAACTCAACCTCAGAGTAATATATCATGACACAAGTTTGATGAAGAAGGGTTATATTCTGACTGCCCAGTTTATACCTAATTTAGACACATAATTCACAAGATGAAATATCTGGCATTAGTATAATCATTCAGGGAGCCTAAGTGATGTTTTGGAGTTTGGCAGAACTGCAGAACTCTGATGAAGGACTCCAATCTTACTGAGGCATCTATTTTTCTCCCTTGATTGTAGACATTTAAAGGAGGATTTAATACATTTAACAAATTTAATGCAGGATACATCGAATAGGAGGATACTCTACAGGAAGCTAAAACACTAAGCACAGGGAATTTATGAACAGCCACACAGCCTGAGGCCTCAGAGATATTTTTTCTGGTTACAATTCAAAATAGTAGTGTACTTAACAGGAATGTTTAACAACATGGTTATTACTACTATAGCTGCAAGTTTCACCTACTTCTGTATCTGGAAATCAACACATATTCTGAGTGCCCATGAAGTAAAGGGTAAACATGAAGTTCATTCATTATTATATTTTGGTAGGTTTAGCTATGGATCCTCAGGACATCCTGAATTGACCTCTTAAATGCATGGCTTCATTTTCTCCTAGGATTTGTGCTACATCTTAGAATTAGAATTTTAGGCTAATTCCTAGAGGAGCAGGATCTGCTTCATCCAAACTCAGTAAAAGATCTGAGTAAAGAGAAAGACTACATTTCACATCTATACTTCATTTGGTTCAAATGTTCTTCAAAAGTTGTACTCTACTGCAATTACAAAATATTATTGGTAGAAATGATATAAATACCTGCACTTTGTTGCCTCTTGGTTCTGCAGATGCTAAAGAATAGCTTTGCGTTGAATTTAATGGCATTAAAGATCAGGCTTTACATAAGTATGTAACCAAAATAAACCCAGTTCCCTGAAGCTTCCTTTATTAACAAACATTTCTAGATGACCCATAATGATTTCCTTTCTAAAAAAGCTATTCCCTAATTGTAGTGGAAAGCTCAGTTGAGTTTCAACTGAAAAAGACAGTGCTGTATGGCACTTCATGAAAAGGAGGATTAGCTAGCTAATATGCCAGTCCTTCTGCAACTTTAATTCTAGAAATGCATATAAGTGGAGCAGAGGCAACTGCACTGTGCTTCAGTAGGCACTGGCGAGGCACTTGCCAAGTCCACAGCAGATGCTGGGTTAGACTTTTTCCCTGTTTCACAGCTGTGCATGGAGTCTGAAATGCTGCCACTAGAAATACTAACACATCATATGTGCAGGGATGTTTGTCCTTTCTTTGAGAATAAGTACTCCTTAAAACCATATTATTATATCCATTTTCATGTAAGATCTTCATACTGAACGCTTCAACCTATGTGTACATATTATGAAAAAGCTTTAAAAAGTCTTCAGTTATGTCAGCAGGTTTGGCATTTTTTACACATTCCTTTATCTTTTATAGAAGCCCACAGAATATCTCAATGTGTAGGAATAACAAAATGTGTCAGTGTAGTGTAGGAGCAGAACTAAGGCTATTTGATGAAGACAGACCCAGGAAGGATCTTAAGTTCAAATTGCAACGGAAAAATATTACATCTCTTTCATGTACTTGCTGACTTTTAACAGTCTAGAAGAAACAAGAAATGATTTCTCCAAGAAACCTATTTAGTGATCAACCTACATGGTAACATTTTGTCCCTAAGGACAACAGAAAAAGGAAAGCAGTAAATGACAGAATGATGACTGAGTGAAGGCATCAAGCCTTAAAAACAATGAAACTGTGATAAACCAAGTGAAAGTATATTCAAGTGACTAAAGGTTAAAAAAAAAAAGGAAAAAGAAATAAAGAGAGCTCCTTTTCAGGACCTTCCATAGAAAGGCAGCTTCATACATCCATTGGGGTTTTTTTGGTGACTACTATGTCTTAGGTTTGCAAGCTGTTGCTCTTTTCACAAAGGTGTGTAGTAATAGGATGAGGGGTAATGGGTTCAAACTGGAAGAAGGGAGATTTAGATTGAAAATTAGAAGGACATTCTTTGCCTTGAGGGTGGTGAGACACTGGAACAGGCTGCTCAGGGTGGTTGTGGATGCTCCATCCCTGGAGGTGTTCAAGGCCAGGCTGAGTGGGGCCTTGAGCAACCTGGTCTAGTGGGAGGTGTCCCTGCCATGGCAGGGGGGGTTGGAACTAGATGATCTTTGAGATCCTTTCCAACCCAAACCATTCTATGATTCTCCTCCAAAGAACATGTGTCAGTCATTCTAAGAGAAACTACTATCTGCCATTGTGTCACATAATTGTGACATCTTACAAAATTCACCCCCAAAATTACAAAATTATGATTTTTTTACTGAGGCAAAATTCAACTAAATGGCCAGTCGTACTGATAAGTAATACTTCTGAACTATTAGAACTATGACATTGTCATTGCCAAGCCATCCCTTAAGTTTGGCAGGTGTTGTATGTGAACTACTGCCATGGGATATAAGGAAAAGGAAAGGAAATAAGCTGCCAGGTATAAACTCACTAAATAATAAATGGGACATATGAGGTAGTTACTTTGCTTTGCACATGATATATGATATAAATACATTTTACACTTTGGCTTGCCTTATATTTGTGATGCTACTGTGCTCTGCAATCCCAGGTCACCTGCCATGTGCTGTATTAGAGTTCCCTCTACTGGCTGAGTTACTGAAGCTGTTCCTTAAGAATGTGAAGTAAAGCAAACTTTTCTTTTACTCGCTCTGTTTACTGACTTGAAGGTCTTACACTAAATAATGAAAGCCTTCTCTTGGTGACATATTGAGTCAGAAGACCAAACCACATGTACACAAAAACTGATTTCCCATGTCAATTGTGTTAGAAGGAAATGTTCAGTTCACTACTAATATGGTGTTCAAGAAGTATCGACCAGTGAATATATTTATTTCCACAATAGAAGCTTAGGAAAATTTCATATTCTGAAAGCCTCAGGGAAATGTGAGAATTTGAAATGGAAAAGATATTTTAATGTCAATGCTATACAGGTTGCATATGTGCAGATAATTGCTTAGTCAACAATTTAGAATGTTACATTGGTGTTAGTTCTTGAACAAGAATTGATTGAGGTGAAGAAGGATTAAAATCTGACTTTCTTAAAGAACTCTGCAAGCTTAATTAGGACTAGTCAAGACCTTTACTGCATTCTAATAGGAAGAGTAATTTCTTGGCCATGGTACTTTGCAGCTGCTGTTTAAAGTTTCAGATCCTCTGTTACCACCCATCTCTTTCATCTTTAGCAGCAAAACACTTTCAGGACATATTGTGACAATTGTTTTTCTGGAACTCAAAATAAAGTGTGAGCCAGATGCTATGTGCAAGCTTTGCAGGATTTATAATTTCCTGAATCATAGTTGATTATGTCTAAAGATGGTGGATGAATTACTAAAATTCCTGGAATTTCACCTGGTACCTGAAAGTTTACAGCACAGAAATACAGGAACATGCTTATAATTTTCAAAAGCATATGGAGGCCACTGCCACACAGCAGGAAAAATCCACTTACTAAACTGTGACAAAGGAAATCTCCTGCTTGGAATATTAACTATTGTCAAATTGTAAAATGCCAAGCAGTCATAAGGTCCTTTCTGATTTCATTCTGATGCTAACTTATCATACAGCACTGAAATCCACAATGAAGTCTAAACTAGGCTTACCTTCTATTTCATATACTAGTTGAGATCTACTGCCTGTTATTTTGGGAGCGTGGATATCATTGCTTAATTTTGGGGCTTTATGCACTTTCATGTCAAAATCCTCCATAGGAGGAGATTCACACAGTTTGAATGTCAAGTATCTGTGTGGAGGAGCAGAGGTGAGAAGGAGCTGCATACAAATTACAGATCAGCTAGGAAACAGTTGCACAGCATCAGTGAGGCTGTGTATTTCCTACAGTCTTCATGAAGAAAGTGTAGACCGCTAGAGTTGCACATATTCAGATTTTGTCCCAGACTGAACTTGTTTTTAAAAGAAACACCTCATCTTTAAAGTTTTAGCAAAGATAAAATAGTAACCGGATTTTATAGGGCTAAATTATATACTGATATATACCTATATTAGCATGTAATATATGTACATTATATGCATATATATGCGTGTGTGTGTATATATACAAAACTTCCATTTTAGTTGTATGTTCAATCAATGCCAACACACTACGCTGGTACCTGCAACTGAGTTATATTCTCTTCTGAGTCGTTATGTCACAGATGAGAGTCCATATCTTAAGAATACTTAATGAAGATATTATATACGCCTTTGCAATTTTAAGATCTTAAATTCAGCCCTTGTTGTGTCTATATACCTTACACAAGACCAGGTATTTTATACAAGATAACCCTCTTAAGACTTTATCCTTGAAAACCACAAATATTCTCCAAGTACCTGCATGTGGTTACACTAATGTCAATAGGACAACTCACAGATTTAAGGTAAATATCCATTCAACTTCTTCTGTTATATCAGGGTCTTAACTGCTTTTTAAGGATTGATATATTTTGGTGATGTCAATTCAGTAAACTTGCACAAGATTAAATTATACTTAAAAGTAACCAGTATCTGTTTTTAAATAGGTGCAAAGACAAACAGACTATCCAGTGTGATCATATGTATTAAAATAAGGCTGACTGGCCTCTGTTATATGCATGCAGTCCTTCACAAGCTGAGGTGACAGAACATAGAGAAAGCTGGAGTGTTTGAAACATACTATGGAATAGAGATAAGAAAGGATAAAGCAGAACATATGAGGTTGGAAGAGCAGGAGCCAGGCCAGGGCTCAGTTCAGCAAACTCATCTATAAAACTCTATCTGCATATAAGCCATCTACTATTGAGATGATGACACCAACTGATCCACTTGATCTGTAAAAAAAAAAATCAATAACCCAGGTGAATGGAATGACATACATGTTAGTTAAACTTTTTGTTTTCATCTTGCAAATTGAAGGCATTGAGAATTTCTAATTTTTTTAAAAAAATAAAGGTATGGAATAACCTTGACTGCCTCTCTTAAGGGGTTTTCAGAAAGTCCCTGAAACAGGTTCAAGCCTAACAGAACATTTTTGTCAATTATGAGGTCAGTGTGCCTTCTTTCACAACAGAACCCCTTGGATTCTTGCTCCTTGTCAATGGTAAATGTAAAAAATACAAAGTTTTAGCAAAACAAGAAGATAAAATTGAACATCAAACAATCGCCTTTGCTGTCAAACTGCTGACCTGGGCCATAACACAACAGTGGTAAAAACAAAAAGTTGCTACATGTTTTGTAGTACTAAGGATAATGGTAGAAAGTTCATATACCAAAGCACACAGAAGAAAAGGTAGAATAGGTTTTGAAGTTGTACTGACAAAATATGAGAAATTAGGTTTTGGTTGATGTTAACGTTAGTATAGCACGATATGAAGTAACCAACCCAATGTTAATCTTACCTGCTGAATTAATTTTGTTAAGATATACCTATCCTTCCAGGTGGATTTAAATTCACACAGTCCTCTATGGAAGAACTCGTTTTAACATTAAAACAAAAATGCCTTATGCCTAATTCATCCTGATGCTTACATTTCTCAAATGAAATTATTGCCTAAAGCTAATGTTTGCTGTACACAATAATGGCTAAAAAAGGACCAGAGAAAAAGCAAAGAAGCATAAGTAAACTGAGCTGTCATATATATGGTTTCAGATATCTTAAATATATTAGTTTAAGTAGAGTAACATCTGAAAAAAATACAAATTGAATGGCTGCACCAAACACCCAACTTCATTGCAGTTGCTCCTGACCTGTAGTAGAGACAGTCCCAAAACATTTGGCATGCTGTACATGCATTGCCTTTAACGCTGGTGGCTGTGGGGGAGGCGATTACAGCTGCTTTGAAATCCCTCTCTCTCCTGGCAAATCCATGTTGAACATAACCACAAAGAATGAAAATAATTAAATGGAGTTTTTAGCATTATATGAAACACTAATATTTCTGAGATCCAGCAAAACAAGTGGAGATATATGACTTTCCACAGTATCAGCATGACTTTCCACCTCCTAAATTAAATATAACACTTCACAGTCCTCAAAAAGCCATTCTTTTTCAGTTTGCATTTCTAGACAACCATTATGATGCATGATATACTGGGTTTCAATTAGATAGAGATGTGCTAATAAAGTACTGTATTATCATTTCATAGAACAACCTGGTTTTGCTAATTTGTTTCACATCAAACTTCCAAGCTTTAATTAGTAACAGGAAAATATCCATTCAATCTGATTAAAGATCCCCAGGTACACTCATGTCCGTCTGAGGAGGTTCTTGTGAAGATTATGATAATGAGTAATTACCTTAGGCTAAAAGCTGTTTTTATTCCATTGTCTGGAATGAGGAACTTGAACCAGTTCCTTTCAGGAAAGAAAAAAGGATGAAATATTAAATTATATTCAAATTCTGTCTAGATAGTCAATTTTACCTCTGCATTTTCTCTCTACTGATTTTTCATAAAGTCTTTTCCATGACATATGCTCATACCCTGTATATGGTGGATGGTAGAAATTCTCTCCTGCTTAAGACTGATAGTGATGGTCTCCCTGGAAGTATTCACACACTGTAGTGTAGGTTTTTTCTTTTTTTTTTCCTTTTTCTTTCACAGGCTGCACCTTTTTGATAGGAACTGACATTTTTAACCTAAATCTAAAAGGAAAGAAATTACAACTCTGCTCTTAACCACTTAGGAAACATGAATACATTTCTCAGATGTTAATTTTAGTGGCACTGAGCTCTCATGCCAAGTCAGATGCTTGATTTAAGGTTTCACAAAACTGAGAAGTACAGTCATAAAAATGTAGTTTCAGATGACCCTATTTGTTTCTCAAAGACTTTTAATCCCTTATTACAAAGAATAAGAAGATGAAAGAAGCCCTCATAGAAGCGAGGGTACACTAGAGGCAGGCTTGCCATCTACCACATCCCATGGAGGAAAGGACAGACTGGGCAGCACACAGGTTGATGACAGACAGGCTGAAAGACACATGCACACCATGGTTAGCTCCAGTGTCTCATCTATTCAGACCGGTGATCAGCAGGTCCCTTCTAGGTTATGTTCTTGGGCCTCCTTCCCACTAAAAACCCCAAAACCAACAAGTTGTGGGAGAGAGGTATGCTTGTGTGGGCCTTATCCTATTGTGGTATTTTAACAAGACTAGGTTCCCACCTAGATTTAGGAATGTCAAAAGTGACACTAGTCTGCTGTTGCAGTCATAATCTGTATGCCACTGATAATCCTATTTTTGTTTTCAAAAGGGAATAGCCTCCTTCATCTTCTTGGTTGTGGTGCCCAGGATGCTGGAATGAGTGTAAAAGTGTGTGTCCGTGTTTGTGTGCAACCAGAGAGAGCAGATAAAAGGTACTATCCAAAGTGTCGTTCTCATAGTGTTGTGGTTTAAGGTTTGGGGAAGGGGAGGGACAGGTGGAGCGGCTATTCCACTCCCCTTCCTGCCACACTCTATAAAAGGACAGAAGTTCCGCTCGCCCCCTCCTCGCTGGGATTGCTGCTGGCTCCGGACGTCTCTGTGGCTGCTACAACTCCACGTGGCTCGGGAGGAATCCAACAACATCCGAGGATCGGTGTTGTATATATTTGTATATATACCTTCCCTTGTTACTTCTGTATATTTCCCTTCCTCTGATATCCCTTTTGTTACTCCCTGTTAAAAGTTGTGATCTTAATTTTCCAACTTTGTGTGAGGCCTTTCTTCCTCCTCTGGGAGGGAAGAGGGGAGGGGGAAGAGGGGTGAAACTAATTCTGCTCCATGGGGAGTTGCCCTGAGCCTTAAACGGAGACACATAGATATTCAATCTGGTGGCATGAAGCTCTCACACACCTTGTTTAGATTAACGTCATAACTGGTTCCATGATTTCTTATGACCATAGAAAAATGGATCAGGATTCATCTTTAAGGAAAATAACTGACTAGTGCTCTTAGTAGAAACAAGATCTGTGAACAACATTGTCTTATTCATTTTTAGTGATTTTTGCATATCATGCCAATTGAAACTATGCTTGGGTGCACAGCATGTGTTAGGTAGGATAGCAGTGGGGAATGAGTTAGATGAGAGGAAGTAGGGAAAGAGCTGGTTCCTTAAACTACTTACTTCCAGACACTTCAACTACAAAACTAGCTGGAGTGGTTAAGGAGCCATTAAAGACATATACTTTCCATTGTAGTGTGGAAGTACTACATACATTGGCATATTTTTTAAACAATTTGTTATCCATGGGACAAATGGAAATAAGTTTCCTAGGGACAGACATTCTCTTTGTACTGGTTCTGCATTTAATTCTGCTTCAAAGGGCAAGCTTGTATTTCAGGGTTATCAGGTCACTATCAATGTCACCTAGCTTTGCATCAGGGTAAAAAATGTTCATTACTGAAAACGTCATTTCTCCAAATGAAAATACCCCCCCCCATAGGGATATCGTGCTATACCTAGTTTTTTTGAGAGTAGAGGTTGCAGAAAAGGCTGCTCTATCCACAAAGGTACTTTGTGAGCACCAACAGCCAAACCCTCATACATGGCGCTGAGTCGTTTGATCACAAACAGATACTCACGACAACCTTGCTACAGGGTTCAGGATGCCTGGGAGACTCAATACCAAAATCTTTCTGTGGAAGGGCATTTTTAATGATTTGTTATTACTAGAGGATTTTAGTTTTCCTGAGGTGGAATGCTGGTGTATCAGCTTCAATGAAGCTGACATCTGTGGTTATTCTGATTCATTTGGAATAGACTTATGTCTGTGCTTGCCAAAATCCACAGCTGTTTTACCCAAAGTAAAACTTCCTGTGGAAGACTGGCATTTGTAGGTCCAGTTATTCAGTCAAGTGGAGATAGGCCTTTTCAAAATCTTTCAGGCAGATCCCTATAAACACAGAAACCAAAAAGCTATACTGGCACTGATACAGTGAAAGCTAACTTATCACACAACAAACATATCTGCGGAATCATGCTTTCTACCCCCAAAAACTCTTGTGCTGATTGCTTTTCTTCTGAATTAAAGGCCTCCCATTGTGCATTGCTATCTCTTATCAATCAGACATTCTTTCCAGATAAAAATAATCCACTGTAGATCTGGACATTCAGATGAAATAATTTCTTTGAAAGAAAGTTTTTCCACCTAGGGTGGTGAAGATGAGGGAAGAGAAAAGCTCTCAGTAAGGACATTATATCAAAGGCATTATATCCAAAGAACTATGCAAGAAGTCCCACTTTGTTCTCTGAAATCACCTTTGTTACCTGCTGATACTGGACTATAACAAGCATCTCACTTGGGAAAAAGAATTGGTGATTGTCACAGCAATAAATTCCTTGCAATCAAGCTGTGAGGAACTACAAGATATCTAGCAACTCCCTGGTTTCCAGGAAAGGCCTTATCTCCAGCCAGAGAAGTAGTTTGTAGCTGCTGAATTATGAGGCTTTTTTAAGGAACTTTATCTCCAAACGTCGTATCTCCACTGAGTAAAAGTGGTTCCCTTGTGAGACAATGTTGATAGTTGTGGCAAGTCACTTTCCTGCAACTCACTGGAGGTAATTAGAAATCTGTTGAGACAGACTGGGTACCTGCCATGTAAAATGGAATGGGAACATGATTAAAAAGCTTCTTGCAAAATAAGCAGTCTGATTACAGCCATAGAATAAAGACAATAGGAAAAAAATTTAAAAAAAAAAAAAGCTTCAGGTAATTACCCAGAGACTCTTCATAATCTCCTTGCACATGTGTTTTTGTAGCTCTTTGGATTAGGGATTTTTACTATACAGACTATACACATATACAGGAAAAAAAACCCCAACAGACCAGCTTAGACTGTTCTATTGTATCTTTATCTCGACACAAATATAGCTTTAGCAGGGTGTGGTTGGATGGGTTTGGGTTGATTTTTTCTTTTTGGTCTAGATTTGGGGCTTTTTTCACCTTTTTGCAGGAATACTGAACTCTTCCTTAGGTCTTAGCAATTTTCTAAAAAGGGTCAATATACAAAGTTGCTCCTGATGCAAGAGAAGAGAGGGAGAAGAGCAGAAAGCTTTAGCTACCCTGAATAGACCATTAGTGGTTATTAGATGGCATGTTAAGCAAGTTCATGTCCTCCATAAACTTCATGGGTCAGATAGCAAATTGGCTTTGAGTGCAGCTTGTGCTATGCAGGTCACTTTGAACTAAAATTTCTGTGATTCAATAGTCTCAGCTGGCCTCTCAAATGTTCAAATTGTCACCTTGTGTAGGAAAAGGAAAACATATAGACATCACTGAGAAATTTTAAGGATATATTTCATTCAATGCACACAGTGAAAAGCAAAAGGAGATAAATGATTAATGTATTAAGTACCCTGAAAACACAGGGTCGCACATAATTATTCTTCCACCAAATTTTTTTTAACCATACTAAGAGTAACATTGTTCTTTACACCTTTGCGTTACTAAAGATCAAATGACAAGCAACCTTTGTGAATGAATTACCAGAAGGTACTGTGGTAGCCATGAAGCAATGTGTTCTGCAGGAAAAGAGTAGTTCTAAGGATGTCCATATATAGCAGACCAATTGGCTATGCAAAAAAATAATTAAAATTAGCAATAATTCCTTAGGCCATTTCCTCTTAAGTAAATATTCTGCATCTTTCAAATTTCTACATGATCTAATCTGACAGTTTTGGAAGGGTTGCTCTTTTTAACAGATTGCAACCTAACCCCAAAATAAACATTTAATAAAAGAACATTTTTAATGGAACAGTTAATTTCATCTTTTAGTAGAGCCTATTAAAAACACTTTCAGTTTAAAACTGAATAAAAGCAACATTATTGAAGGCTTCAGTTTATGAATTAAGATTTTCCATTATTTTTTCTTTCACAGAAGCCCTGTAGTTATTCCATTTGCTTTAATGAAGATATTTTTCATACAAACCTGATGATTTTTTTCCAATTACTTATAACTTGTATTATTCTACCACTTGTTTTTTTCTGTGCATTACTTTATACACAACGATTATGGTAGTATTGGATCTGGTATTTTCTTAAAGATGGTAGGCACCAGACTACTTAACTTATTTTACTATTTAGAGACAAAAAGCCAAAGACATGTAGGCTGCCTGCTGGCATCAATATTCTGTCATGTTTTATCTAGAAGAGGGCAAGGCACTGCTATTCACTTCCACTATGGAGGAAGCATTCATCTCTTCTGCCACCCAGAGAGACCTTGACAGACTTGAGAGGCGAGCCCAGGACAACCTCATGAAGTTCAACAAGGACAAGTGCAAAGTCTACACCTAGATCAGGGCAATCTCAAACATGGATACAGGCTGGATGATAAGTGGATTGAGAGCAGCCCTGCAGAGAACTTTGGGGTGTTGGTGGATGTAAAAGCGAATATGAGCCAGCAATGTGCACTCACAGCCCAGAAAGCCAACTGTATCCTGGGCTGCATCAAAAGAGCTGTGGGCAGCAGGTCAAGAGACGTGATTCTGCCCCTCTACTCCACTCTGGTGAGACCCCACCTGGATCACTGTGTCCAGCCCTGGAGCCCTCACTGTAAGAAGGGCATGGGCTTGCTCAAATATGTCCAGAGGAAGGCCACAAAGATGATCAGGGGTCTCAAGCACCTCCCTTATGAGGACAGACTAAGAGAGTTGGGGTTGTTTAGCCTGGAGAAGAGAAGGCTTCAGGGAGACCTTATAGCAGTCTTTCAGTACTTAAAAAGGGCCTACAGGAAAGTCAGTGAGGGACATTTTACAAGGATGTGTAGTAAAGGACAAGGAGGAATGATTTTAAACTGAAAGAGGGTAGATTTAGATTAGATGTAAGGAAGAAATTCTTTACTGTGAGGGTGGTGAGATACTGGAAGACGTTGCCCAGAGATGTTGTGGATGCTCTATCCTTGGAGATATTCAAAAGTCATCTGGACACAGTCCTGAGCAACAGGTTCTAGATGGCCCCATTTGAGCAGGAAGGTTGGACCAGATGACGTCCACAGCACACTTCCAATCTCAACCATACTGTGATTATTGATTGCAAGTAATGATGAATTTATCTTTTTCTTTGAGCAGCAGTTCTAAAAGCAAATTTTCAGTGGCAAACTGCCCTCATTGTTAGGAGGTAGCATTTCATTTCCAATCTGAATATTTCAAATTTCTATTTCCAGCAGTTGGATCTTTAACTATTTTTTTTCCAGACACACAAAGATTGGTTACTTTGGTTTCTCTCCTGGAAAAGAGAAAACTAATTAGTGTTATTACTGATTTTGAAATGCTCATATAATAAATCTGCTCCCTAACTGTGTTCACTGGCACAGAGATGCCAGCCACCACACTGCACAGATGAATGACCAATCATGTTTTCATTTTCTTTCTTAGAAACAGTGAAAATTACCGAGAAAAGTGAATGTTGTTAAGGTTTTTTCCAAAGAGATTATTTTGAAATTACTCCTAAATTGAAATCATAAGCAGAAGTAATTTGAGATTGCTTCAGTTGTGCTATAAAAGATTCTAAACAGAGGTAATTTTACATCTTTCAGGTTCACAGAGCTAAAGAATGGGCCTCCCAGCGTGGTGACATTTTCCACACACTATATAAGGACTGAGGGTAACAATAGAGTGATTCCTTCCTCACTGTTATTACACTGCAACTTGTTGAGCAATTATCTCTGGCAGATGCACAAACCAGAAAGATCACACCCTTCCATACTCCTAGTACTGAGGTTATGATGAAAAACAGAATCTGAAATACACAGAGATAAGATAGACGATATGACACCAGGTTGTAATTCACTCATGAACATTTTCTAGCTGGCTCTAACTCACATTTTTTAAGGCCCACTGAAACACTGTTGAATTAAAAGCATTCTCTATAGATTTCTTTGCCATGACAACAACTTGAAGGAGGTTTCATAACAATTTTATGATACGATTTTTGTGCTGTGCCATATTATTTTCATGCTATTGTGGGGCATACTGGAAGAAAAATATTAAAGTGCCTGCATCTTTATGGTATAGTGTATGGCAATAACAATCATCTCTTTCTGTGTTGATCTCTGCTGCATGCTAGAAGTGACCTTGATTCTGCTCTGTAGTCTTTGATTTCAGACGTGTAATTCGCATCATGGCCAGTTAGTTAATAGTAAGAAGTTCATAGCAGACCCAATTGCCTAAATGCCCTCAAAAACAAATGGGTTATTTTATAGATAACAACACTGCATTTAAATTCAAGTCGACAAAAATTCCCAAAAGCATGGAACTTCTTACCTGTGAAAAGTAGGAACAGTTTTCATATATGGCAACATAAAAGCAATTGGACCATTATATTTGTTTTCTGTATTTCCTAGGGAAAATGTTACATATATTTATCCGATGCTCTACAACACTATATCTTTAGCACGTTCTTGAAAAAAAAACAAACCACAGAACCTTACTTGCAGCAAACTCTATGGGCATCCTGCCTCAGAATCATGCAAGAGGAAGGAGTGTTCCACACACATCAGGAAATGATCTATAACTTGATGACCTAGTTTTTGGGCATTTTGTGTGTTTAGTAATAACATGATCCAATTCATACCAGGTTGCCATTTTTAATCATCAAAAATATTAGGAAAACTAAGCAGAGTTTTTTGTTGTTTAAACAACGCAGCACATTGAGATAAAGCTGTATTTTCTTTTTCTGTGCTCTGAAGTCTTCTTCTGCACCCACACATTTGATAAATGGATGAGATGTCAGATAATTTACTCCTTAGTCCAGGAAAAGTTTTGCATTCTACACAAACTTTTTTTTTACTACTGACTCTAGCCAGTTATATAGATTAATGGTATATCACCATGTTTGACAGTCAGGAAAAAATGATTTTCTAAGATTTTTTTATTATGAGTATACTTCATCAATACTTTACTTGTGGCTCACAGAAAACTAATTCTGAGTTACAGTGTGTGGTCTTTTAAAATTATCAGAAATACTATGAAGCTGTCAAGCTTCAGCTGCTTGATTTGAGGGAAGTGTTAAGTCATTATTTTAACTGTACTGTCAATATAGAGCTCTTCTTTTTGTATGGGACGGAAAAAAAAAAGAAAAACTTCACTGGACTGCAAGAGTCCATAATACTAAAACATCAATACTTTAGAACTGCATGTTTAGAAATAGCAGCTTCTGCTGTGATACATACAATTTTTAAGACTTCCTATGAAAAATGTGCAAATTATACATACATTTCTGGCTTGCATCCAAAATCAAAAAGATGTACCACATATATCCAAAGGGTTGGAAAACCATGTAGAAATCAACTCTGATACTCTTCTCTTGTTCACCAAGACTCAGTTTCAGAATTTGTTCAGACCACTTAGGATCTGACCTTTTCCCTACACAGCACCTGTCCCCAGTTAATATAGGAGAACAAAGGGGCATCTGTGGGGGGCTTGCATGGCCAACCCTTGGCAAAATCGCCTGGGTAACCAGGGCTGCTAAGAAAATCTGAGCAGGTGTTTTCAAAAAACTATGTTAAAGAGGAAGATGATCATTAGCTGGATTAAACAGCAATGGGGAGTTATAAGGCAACTTCCAAAACAAAGAAGGCATCAGCTTTAAAGAAATGTAAAAGAAATGTGGAAATTCATAACACTGGGGAGAGACCTGGAGGTGGAGACAGAAGCAGCCAAAATCGGGTTGGTCACTGACAGCAGTTGCCCCTCAGCATCACAAACTGCCTCTCCAAGTGGCATAGTGGGGAATCCACTAGAAAAGTGACAGTGTGGGGCACAGTGCCTGGGACCTCGTGGAGGTGTGCGGTGGGAGATCAATGGACAACGCGTACACAGATTAATATAATCCAAGCATTGCCGTTTATTGCCCGAAGCTCACTCTTTATATACCCACCAGCGCTAACCAGGCGCTGGTAGCACCACTCTTAATTGGTAAAGCAACTCTGCTAGGCGCTAGGCAACATCTCTTGATTGGCCAGGTAGTCTCAAGGCGCCTCCCTTGGTTCCGCCTTCTGCCTCCATTTTCTTGCTGCTTCACTCCTGTGTCACGTGCCACATGTGGCTGTCCCCGTGTGTCCTTGTTTACAACCTCCTTGTAACCGTCCTTGTGTGTGTCCTTGTTTACATCTTTCCTGCAGCCATTCTTACTGGTGCCATCAAGTCTGGATTCGCTCACACGTCTATTCTTATGGAGATACCTCTCCACAGAGGTGGTCACTGGTTGACCCTGTACAGTTGGCTGATTGCAAGTAAATTGCAGGCTGTTAATAGATTAAAAAACTGCTTTGATCCTGACTACATGTACTGACCAAGTTTTCCCTGTGACAAGCATGTATGAGATCCCATCTGCCATGTAAACTTTGCCTAAATTTTAGACACTTAGTGAACCAGTTTTCCTGAGTACCTTAATGAGCTATGTAGTGAATAGAAAGAGGTAGGTGCCTTTAAAGGCCTTCTTGTCTAATTTAGTTGTAGGTATTCAAGTGGATATGATCTTCCTCTGAAGGTCTTCAAAGACACATACAACACATCTTTACCTATACAAGATAGTTTTGCCTTATGTCCTGAGTAGGTTCCCATATGATTGAGATTTAAATTAGGTACATGTGAAACTGGACTGGGTTTTCACCTAAGGTTAGGCGAGATGAATGAAGGTCTTAATGTAGAAAAATACAACACTAAAATAATTCCAATCCTACAATTTTATCCAGCTGGAAGTTGCTCAATGTCTTCAACAGCTACCGATTTCAGTGCAATACATGGCTTTCATTTTAAATGAAGGCTTTATTTTTGAGGCACTTTCTTCCTGTGAGCAACTGAGAAGACACTAAAAAAGGCATTGGCAAATATAAAAACTGTACATGTAGTTTGCTGATGAACATGTTCATAGACAAAGACAAGCGTGTTACAGCTGATGCAGTTGAGCAGTACCTGCTCTCTCACCTCTTACATTTCAGTCTGTATATCAGAATTTTACAAGGATGTTGTTAAGTCCCAAGATACTGGAGATCTTTTTCAGAAAACCTGACAGGCCCTTAATTATACATGTCCTAGAGGACACTGGTACAACACCAACTTTGTTTCCTTGGTTACTAACTCATATAATCATAATGTATATATTCTACCACAGCATTATTATGACATGCCAAAGAAAGCATATCATTATTCAGGAAAAAACAGCTGTATAGGAATTTAGATTATTTAAATTATATCAAGCATTTTCCTTTCATTTGACTTAAAGAAAATCACGTCAGGAAGTCAGAGAATGTACATTAACTAAACTAGGATTATATTCATTATATTTTTTGGCAGTGTTATCACTATAACGAGCTGTATACAGTGGTATTTCAGAAGCACTGATAAATGTCAATGTCTTGTTATGAGTACTGCATGAATACAAAAAAGATTCAGTTGGACAGAAGTAGCTTGATAGATCATTGACCTCTCCACTAGAAAAGGAAACAAAGTCTCAAATATTTGCAAAAATATTTGCAACCTCAGGCTTTCATTGGCATACAATAAAATACTTCATTTACCTCAGCCTTTCCTCCTATACATTTCTACCTCATGGTAAAAGGATGATAACTGATTTTTACTCACATATGACAGTTTGTCAATGTCTCTTTAGCTATAGGGTGTCTTCTGAGATCCAAAACAGATGCCTGCAAAGAGCATACCTCAGAAAAGCCAGACTTAAAAGGGAAAGTTTACCTTGGATTTAATAGCTGTGTAACTTTATCACATTTGGGGATATATAAAGAAATGTAAATAAATTAAGGGGTTAAGTATGATCCATGGAGTTTGAAAGGATGTGTGTCAGAGCAGACAAACTCCATTAATTCCTGCTGCAGGCAGAGGCTCACTTCTCATGGAATAAGACTTAACAGAAAACAGCATCAGTGATGACAGTATTTTCCATTTTTTTACATCTCATTTGGGGTGTGGGGATTGGTGGTGAGTTGTTCACTGGCTGAGGAGTCATGTCACAAAATAGCTCCATCCACTCCCCGGCTGCATTTGTAGTGTTGAATGCAGTTCAGGACTTGTTCATTTAAAAAAATTAGTTCTGTTCCTTAACCATAGGTTTTCCTTTATCCCCCTTTGGAATTAACTTAGAATCAGTTGAAGAGCACTTACATAATATATACAAAAGATTTTCTATAAAATGTTGGATGTAAAAATCTCTACAAATGAGGCACCGCTGGGATCCCACTGTTGTAAGGTTTCTTTTGCCTGTTCAAGCTCACTTTAGAGAAAAAAAGTCCTGAATAATAATCAATTGTTAATGCAGTTTCCTTCATATATACTTCAAAGTGAATTAAGTTTTCTTGATAATTTGGTGGATAAAAGATTTTAACTTTTAAAAATACTATCTTTGTAAAGGGGTTTTTGACAGCCAAAGAATTTAAAATACCTGCTGAAGGAACAGATGGAAAATTTACCAAGCAATAGTGAAATTAGTATCATGAATGAAAGGGGTGAATTAACAGAATAGTGACACTGGAGGGGAATTCATCCTCTCCAACTTTATGTACCTAGACAACTGTGTCTAAGATGCTTATTTAGCCTATGTGCTGGATGCTTATTTAGCCTATGTGCTGGTGAAAAGAAATGAGCACTTTTTTCCAATGCAAATGCATTGTTTGGAATATACAATCAAACACAACAAAACCACCATTGTACAGTGCTGCAGCCTTGTTGTCTAAAAGTGAGACCAAGGCAACATTAGTGTTCCCATCACTACTTAATGGGATGTGACCAAAGAAATATTTTGATACTGAAGGAAGCAGTGTTCATTCATAGATTTAGAATTTCAAAATGATGTTTGGGGGGAAAAGATTATGGCAGTAGCGAGAAAAATATAAAGAAAAAAATCCTAGTAGTTTCTGATATTTAAAGCTAATGACACTAAGGAAACAGGGTGTGAAAATAGTGTTCATGTCAAGTTCAAAGCTGGTAATAAATTCCACATATGTTAACACTGACACAAAAGAGAGATTCTTATAAGGAAATCCACTTGTTAGATGTTTGCATCTTCTTAGCTGAGTAACCTGGAACAAAATTTTTATTATCTAAAAAGACCAGTTCTTCCAGTGAGGGGTAGCAATCAGATCAACATGGCATGCTTGTACCAAGTGGAAAATATGACAACTTTTAGCTCTGCCTCTATCAAGATGATTACACTATGGCTTAGACTGGATGCTCCTTAAAGCACTGAAGGAATGAGGGAAGGTTGGTGAGGGAGAGGGTGAAGGGCATAAGTGAAATAAGAATATAATAGTGTGTAGGTTGCAGCTTGGAAAGCAAGAAGGGAAATTACATTTCTCTTTCTATGCATAAATGTAGATCTGCAATGATAGCAGCTGACACCGCTATTGATGTGTGGTAACAGAGACAACTAGTCTGGAAATTTCTGTCTAACTCATTGAGTACCTTCTTGAATCTATATGAAAGACACACACAATTTAAGGCCCATTAAAAGGCTCCCTGGATAGCTTTTAAACGATTTTTGAAGTTTTCCTTTGAAAGACTTTCATAAATCAAGACATTATTTTTATTATTGAGAATATTCTTAATCATTGAGCAATTCTCAAGTCTCAGAGAAACATATAAAAAGTCAGTCAATAAGAAATATAAAATGAGGACAAATGCATAAATAGATATGGAATTGCTGATGTTCTAGACTGATTTTCTTAGCAAAAATCCATGATGCAACAATACTTTAAAAACTTACTATTCAAAGATAAAGAAATGGTTTAATGTCCACAATTGAAATTCAGAAGCAATGCTGCCACTCTCATAAGAGAGAATGCAAAATTTCCTGTGAATAGATTCTGCAATCAAGCCCCTTTCTTGATGGGTCTGCTCTTTTGCACTTAGGGAGGAGATTAGCAACTGCTTCGTGCTAATGTAAAATTTCCCAAAAGTACTAATGACAAACTAGCGGGTTTGATGGCAGAAGAGTATATAAATATGGTCAAAACTGTAACCAATACAGAAGTGATCTTTTTACAAATATAACCAAGACTTTTAGTTTTCAATAACCAGAAGTAGAGTTATAGAGATGGAAATAAGCAAGTTTTACTAATGACCATTCTCTATAGTCAAGAAAAGTAATTATGTTGGATTACATAAACTGCATGAATGATTGCTGCCTAATGAACCAAACAGCCTTAAAATACTATGTCACCCTATCAGTAACTCCTAAAGAGAATCACTACTTTAAATTTTGTGTTGAGACTTTTGCATCTGAAACTTTAGAAGTAAATATCTAACTCAATATCACCAATGAAATATTCTTTATTTTTCCTGAGTTTGGGGTAAAAAGGCTTCTATTCAAACCAACAAAAGCTTCATGCTATTAAGGCACATACTTCCTTCTGTATCATTACAATGATATATTTTTCTTTTTGACAATGACAGTCTTTGTGCAAACAATCTTTTGAAGGTCTGAGCATATTTATGCAATTTATTTGAGGATTGAAGCTTCATTCCTTTTCACCATACATGATTTGTTTAACAGAATCTGTGTTTGAAGTTATATCTATTTTGTAAAATGCCTCTTTCCTCCAGGAGACTTGGTGCATTGGGTAGATGACCATCTGTACTTATGTAGCAATGAGATAACATTAAATAGTAGAAGTGTGTTTTATCTGCTTTGTAGAGCTCATTTCTCATCAAAACAGTTATTTAATTATCAATTAACTTGTAAAGTTACGGTCTAAATTAATTGACACACACATACACTGGAGGGAGTGGGAAGGGAATAGGATAAACAAAATTTCTTCTCTTGTATAATGGAAGGTTTAACTTACAACTCATGTTTTCTCTTGGTACTAAACTGTACCATAGAAACTACCCTTCAATTTTGGATTGACACATTTTTATCTTCATCTCTAAAGGCCCTTCTTCACTGGAAACAGTTGATGTGTTTGGGCTTATGAATACTTGCTCATTGTGCAGTATGCCCTCCATTCACTAGATTTGTTATATATTTATTTTACTTAAGATACTTTTAAATCATTAACTGTCTTTAAATAACTGTTTGCATGAAATTTTGTACATGGAGATCCTTTATACTTTGATTAAATAAACACACTAATAAAAATTGAATAGACACAAAACTAAAAAGTTATCATGCTTTGAAATGAATTGAAAAGTAGAATGAATGAAATAAATTAATTGTCATAACAATTTTTAACTAAGAAGTTGCCTCACCTGCAAGATGTTCAGTGTATTGATTTTTTTTCTTGCTTTCATTTAGCTTCAGTGAAAACAAAGTCATATTTACCCTTTTACTTCTCACTAGTGAGTATCCTACTGATTATCTTAACCTGAAGAGACATCTGTTTTTAATAGAAGCTGATAAAACATAAAAGCACAGACATATACCTATTGCTTCCTGTTTCTCACTTATAACACTCTTATAATAGTGACTACATTTAGAATAATTGACCATAAATCTTGATACATATCATCTCAGCATATAAACAGAGCAACTTACACTTCTGAAATTATAATAATGGCTTTATATCATGGATTAACATCTGGTTTGGACTGATGGCAATCACAAAACTGTGAGTCAGTTATGAGGAAAAGGTTTTTTTTAAAAGCTGAACTATCTTCCACTGTCCCTCAGAGTTTGTATAATTAAAGTTCTATTTATAGGGTTAAAAAAAAATCAATGGAATGATCTATATCCAGGTTTAAACAAAATAATGGCATAATTCCTTTCTTTAAGTATTTCTTACACAAAGACGTATGTTCTAGTAATTAAATTCAACAACCCATGACTCCACTGGGGCTTAAGCATATAAGGAAACGTTTTCCTAATCTGGACTAAAACTTGTATCAAGAAGAATCTCAGTCCTGTCAATGGGGCTATGGCACACAAAAACATAATTGAAGATGAATGGCTGTATTACATATGGTATAGGAATGACTAGCTAGAAAGAAATTCCTTCTGCCATGAAGTTCAAACTGCATTCACAGGGAAAATACAAAATAAGCTCTTTCATAAATTTAAAATTACTTTCTTTTGCTCCCTTAAAACCAAAACCCATCAGATCCTCAAAAGTCTTAATGGATTCATATTCAGTTTTTACTCATTTTTTTAACCTCTTTTTTCTTTTTTTTGTTGTTTTTCTTTTTTTTTCCCCACTTTGGCATTCATTCCTGAATCTATCTATAGAGGCTGAATAAAATCACTCTTATGTATTAATCTTTACTTTGATAAAGTAATTAAGCTAAGTTATTTCAGTAAGATAGGTATTGTGCTCTGCCGATCAGTTTCATATATCTTCTGAGCGCTTCTTTTGCTTTTGCCTGGAAGAGAATTCTGGTTGGTTTATATATTCATTTTACAGGAGCTCCAACCCCTTGACTATGAAATTTCCCCAATTAGCTGACTTGGTATAGCTCCTTACTTTTCCAGAAAGAACATCTGTAGATAATAAAAGTATACACTTTAATGTGAACATATACGCACCTGTTTTCATGCTTATTTGTCAAAGCATCCTTAAAGCTGGTTTTGCTTTCTTCATATTCAACTGAGTCATACCCTGTTGTCTTTTATTCTCAAAAGAGAAATCAACTGGAAAAAATGAAAGGCAAACTTTGTGGAAGTGAATGACATTTTTCTCACCTCATGGATCAAAACACTCAGTGTTTACACAGTGGAAAGCTATGACACATTATCTGACAATGGATGTTTGGAGCTTAATTCACATATATGTGGTACACAACCGAATTGATATCTCATATTTTTCTTAGCTGTTGCTTTCTCCTATTAAAATGACTATGGTATAAATGTGTAATTGAGGGCCTTGATATCTGAGTCACTAATTGTGTTATCTACAATGCTTTTTGTGCCATAGCCCAACTGGAACTGTTTTCATCTACAGAATAAGCATTAATTTTCAACACAGGTTACCAAAAAGAAACAGGAGGTTTTCTTGTCCACAGAAGTTGTGCTTGAACGTGCAAGTGGCAATAACCAGATACTTAATAAAACAGTTCTAAGGGTGATGAACACAGTAGGCCATAACACGTACAACAGTTTTACTAACTGCTGTTTTCACATTTAAAATTATAAATCAGAAATGTAACGAATAATAACCAGAAGATACTCTCAGCTGCAGTAGAAATGTGCTAAGGCCTATAATAAACTTACAATCAGCAAATTTAATTGCAAATCTTTGTCTCAGAATTGAGTAACAGATAAGAACTGGACTTCTACCTCAGTCAAAGGTACTGCAGAATTTCCACTTAACTGAACATCTATTAGCTGAAATTAATATTGAGCTATAGATTATTCATGGACCTAGATCTGTATTTAAAGTTGCATATTTGGAAATAAGTCTAAAAATGTTGATTTATTTTTCTTTTTATCTTTTTTCACCATTCTTACATGAAAAATAATCAAAATCAATTAACTCATACAGGCCTGAAATACCTTCTCCTCCAAGACTAAGTCTTCATGACAAAACAGTACCATGAAGTTAGAGAATGCTCATATAAGGAATGATTTAGCATTTCTCCTCAATGAATGTTCTCCCTTTTGAAAGGCATGAAATCTTTTATTAACCACAATCATGAAAATAAAATATGTGTTCTTAGATCAAAAAGAATAAAAATCTCAGTCCTCCCGCAAGATTACGAAGTCTTACAAATTTAGAGTTTAACAAAATCACCCTGCTCAAGGACTCCAGAGAATACGTATTGTGACAAACTAAAACACATAGTGAAGAATTAGTACGGAGAGTGGAAACAAAAGCTAAAAGGACTGCATGTAGTAATACGTCATTATTTGAAATCTACCTGTTTTGTTGGATTTATTTTCCTGGTCTGTGTCATTTTTTAGAGTTTGACAATAGTAACTAATTATAGTTACCTTGATAATATGTTCCACTATATATTACACTTCATGATATGAAATCATGTTATGAACCTGCCTTCACAAGAAGCCTACAAAGGCTATTATTTCTCTTGTTTTGTATATGAATAAAATGAATTTGCAGTAAAAGTGCCTTAAGGTCACACAGGAAGCAAAAGACATCCTAAAATGAAGCAAATACTTTTTTCACCCTAAACAATCTTAACCTCTAACCACAGGTTGATCTCAATTTCTTACAGCATATGTGGCCAGATTCAGCATAATATCCTGTGAAGCTTAGTCAAGTTGCTATTTCATTTTGGGCATTTGAGATCAGCATATCTCAATCTGTGCCTGCTTTAACTACCTTTCTTGCAAGTAAACTGATATTTGCATCTTGCCAATAACAGAAACTATGAGATTCATGATCACTTATTCAAACATGTTTAAATTAAATTAAATATGTTTAAATCATTTCACTATCCATTAATTTGCATACCCTTGGTACAGCAGGGTTATTCTGTGACTAAAATGCACATGAAAACGCCTTTTCAAAAACATTCTTCTATAGGGCCTTCTGCATGTCACTAACAGGAAGCTATTGGAGCTCCTGGCTATTACTTGTGAAGATGAGATCAAAAATTAGTTATGGATAAAAATTTCTCAATAATTAACCAAGAAACTACTCACACGTACACTCTTATTTTGCTCAAACACGAATATATTGAGGCAAGAAAAATAGAGATGCATATAATAGAAACAAAGGTGGATGTTGAGTAATAAGATCCCACACTGATTTTATTGTAAATACTCAGCTAATCTAGAAAGCTTTAACTCTTTAAAGATAATAATAAGCTAAGCATAGATTTTTATTATTTTTTTTTCTCTGTAGCAGCAGTGTCTAAGTTTCTCCTACACTGCAAAAGTTTGGTCAAAACTATCCCGTCTCTCATAAGGAACACCTCTTTATTTCCTACTCCATTCCCTCCTGCAGACTTTGGAGTCACTCCTGTTCCTCATGAGAGACATATGGAACCAGGACATCTCTCAGCACCTCTGACTGTAAGACAGTACCTGGATATTTCTTGGTTAGGAACACTGCACTGTACCGCTATCCGGAAAAAACTCCCTGAAAGCTCAGTCTTTTAAAAGTGCACACTATCATTTAGACAAGAATATTTCTCACTTGAAACAGGACTCCATTGCAATGTATTTCTGAGGTCCCCAGAACCCATAATGCATTTCAAGTGCTTATGATTTTACCAGAAACTCTGGAGAAATATTTGAGATTAAAAGAGAATAATCTACATTATTACATGACAGCAGAAAATATTAATTATTGGTCTTTTCCTTTACCATAGTTCAACTGTATTTTTCTAAAGAATGCTACAGGCTTACCCAGATGGTACATAAATGCCTGGTCAGCATAAAGATCATGAAGTAGTTCTCTCACATTTTATTAATTATCTCATGGCTCATATAAGCCTTACACAGCTAGCGGAAATAAACAACATACTTTCAGTTTTATGAACACTGGACTAGACATGCTTTAAGCAAGCTTCTACTTTTTCATAATCTTTCCTTTGTTTTTTATATCCCTTCAGAATGTTAGCTGAAACTGCCAACACATATTTTATTATTGTTTTTTTCTCCAACAACATCAGAATGCATAAAACTAATAAGAGATTTGAAAAAAACTGTAAATCTATTCCTGATAAGGTTAAGTCAATTTTTTTCTTTTAATATTTAAAGTGATACTTGGTCTTCTACTAAGAAATTGCTTCAGTATTCACATTTACTGAGAGCTGTAGTTGCTTTACATTAAAATGAGCTGGAAAACTTTTTTCCCAGACTACTGTTTAGTGTTGCCAGTGCTATAGGCAGGAACAAAGTAAGATAAAAATCTAAATTTCTCTCCCCCTCCCCCATGTTGCTCTTTTCTCCAGTTAAAAAAAAAATTGTTGTGTGACTACCTCTAATCTGTAAGTTATGACAGAAGAACATTATTACACTTGCAAACCATTGCACTCAAAAATTAGAAAATGCCACTGTTCAGCAGTTGTTTTAATTAATCTCCTTTTGGATTTCTATTATAATGACATTTTTAATGATTGTGCCACACAGTATTTTTCCCACAGGTTTGCAGCTTCAATCAGTCTTGTGAAAATTGTATCCTCTTTTTTTCATTTATCTTAGAGAACCTCATGCCCACCTCCTTCATCTACCCTCCTGCTGTCTCTGAACCTATGACCAAAAGACCCCGCAGCCTCATCTCACTCTCTTCTGATTCTTAATTCTCATGCAGAAAATCAACATAAACGAGTACAAGTATACACAAGCTCAACCCACTTGCAGTTTGGGCAGGAAACTGTGGAGCAATATTAGTATGGCATCATACCTCATACACCAGCTGAGGAGGGCTGTACTACCCGTGGCTGATACCTATGCTAGTGCTGAAACCTCCCAGACCACCCCATTATATCACATCCAGCCAGTACTTCCAGAGGAAGCTCACATCTTACCAAGACACCTACACATGTCAGGTACTGTTTGGGCAGATGTCATCTCTCAACAAGGCTTCTAATTTTCCCACAATCCCTACTCTGAATTGGTCCAGGCTGGGAATGTTTGTTACCATCTCCGTTCTTTCTGTTTTGAAGTCTTTATCCTGTATCTGCCCTACTCTTCTGATTGTTCAATGCCACAACATACTTTCTACCTCTCATGTCCCTTTTCATCTAAAAGATATAATTCAACTTTTCCACCTAGCAGAGGGCTGTTTACACAGCTTCTGACTTCCTGGAAGGAGGTCAGGTCTCAATGGTTGAATTTCCTCCCCAACATCTCATCCATCACTGTCAACACTTTCTATTTTTTTTCAGTGTCTTTTCCCCTGTCTCTGTCCCTAGTTGGTCTTCTTTACCAAGAAGAGTGGCTCATGCTCACCTGCTTTCTTTTGACCTTGCTTGTGTTGTGGTGAAAATCCCTGGAACAGACTGAATTCCTTCTCTATAAAAGTCAGTCCTAGTCCAAAAATCATCACTGAAGTAATTGAATCCTATGACTTACAGGTGCTCCTCAAAAACTCCTGGTTTATCACTGATTTCTTCAGAAAAATGATGAGATAAAACATGACTTTCCTCCTCTCATCATAAAAATGTACTGTCTCTCTCCAACATCCACTGTTCTGTCTTTCAAGAAAATTAATGCCTTTCACCTATGTGAACAGTCCTAGCCCGTGGTCTTACTGCTCTGCCCCTGTTCACAAAGGCACACATTGGCTAAAATAGCCCAAGTCAAAATGGGATGACACAGAATTACAGTTTTTCACCCTGCCTTTAGTTGAGATCAGTGCTCCTGGGTTTAGCACCTACACTGATTTTGCAAAAGGAAGATGTAGTGGGTCTGGCTAAGCTGATCTTCCCCATACAGCCCTCATGCTGCATTACTGGGAGCCAGAGGGTGTTGATAACACACCCATGTTATGACTAGCAGTGCTCACACAGCACCAAAGATACGGGGGGACAAGATCTAGGAGGGGATACAACCTGGACAGCCAACCCAAGCTGACCAATAGGATTTTCCATACCATATGACGTCAGCTCAGCTATAAAGGGAGGGGGCAGGAGGAGGACGGGAGAGAGAATTCGTCGGGAAGATGCTTGTCCTCTGAGCAACCGCTCCGCGTTCTGGAGCCCTGCTTCCCGGGACAGGCCCGACACCGCCTGTGGGTGGGAAGTAGAGAGTAAAAGCTTTGTTTGCTTTGCTTCGTGCACACAGGGCCTTGCTTTCTCTGCTGTTTATTAAACTGCTTTTTATCATAACCCACTTTTTTTTTTTGCCCCATCTTATTCTTGCCCCGCTTGCCCTGCTGACGGAGGTTGGGGGGGTGGGGAAAATGATAGAAGGGCTTGGTGGGCACCTGGCACCCAGCCAAGGTAAACCCACCACAGAAGAGTAGGTAGATCCTCAATCACATGTGCATTCAGACATGCTATCACTTACAATAGTGTTTAAGCTACAATATGAACTTTATTTTCAGAGGTAAAAAATTAAAGGAAAAAATGAAGGGAAGTGACAGAAATAACCTTGGCAAAGGTACTCTTTCCCAGGTAGCAGTAATGACAATCAGCACTTCTCTGTGCTGAAAAATTAGCCTGCAAAAGTGAATTCTTTCAAAAAGATAAAAATAAATGAAAACAGTTTTCTTAATTTGAACTTGAGGGTAAGGCATTCTTTGTTTTGTTTTGTTTTTAATTATGGAACTGACAATAACTACACATTACTTAAAGAAAATAATAAAGCTTCTGCTTTTCACATTTGCAACCTTTCACAGTTCTATGATTAAACTTTTACCTATTTTCTTTTGTAATTCTGAAGAACAAAGCAATTTACAAGTCTCTATAGAAAAATGTTGCAAAACTATCAATTTAATTATTTTGATACTTCAGGAACATATTTATCTCAGCAATGATCAGAGCTATTTGTGCCAATCTTTATCAGTAAAATCAAAAGAGCTGTTAGCATTCAGTAATCATTTGGAAATGGAACCTGATATTTCCTTCCTATAACAACAAGGTTAAAGTCTGCGACGGTGTTAATCTCCAAAACTCCTTAACAGTGATGAAGCTATACTAATTGACATCAGCAAAAAATTGGTTACTGGTATATATTCAGAATAATGGAAACTCTTAAGAGAGTACTAACTTAAAATTCATTGTACAGAAAATGTTCCAAAAGGGGATTGGAAGAGTTGTAGCTGCAGAACTAATTCAGCTATTAAATCACTAAGGTATAGCTTTTGACACACTCCAAGTCCCCTGTTCCACCAAAGTCCTCATGAGTACTGTACTTTAGACCCTGATCTCACAGGATGCTGTGTGTGGCTCACCAAGGATGTATGGATCCCTTCATGTCTGCAATCCACGTAAGCGTTGCATTCCCTCTACATGTATGAAATCAGTAACTGCAGGCAGTATGAATAGGCAACATCATGTGTCATAATTAATATAACATTTACATAGATGAACACCAGTGGATAAATAGAAAATTCAGCCTTTTTTTTAAGAAATAGAATTGTGATGTATGCTTTAGTTGTTGTGCACTAAATTTTCATGTGAATAACACAATAAAGGAGAAAAAAATAAACCAGATGAAACTGAAAAGAAAATTAAAAATTAAGATATGGTTTATTTAGTGGCCAACTCCTTGTCTTTGCATTTATGTAAAACAGGCTGTTTCCTCAAATCACCAAGTAACTCTAATAATAGTTTTGTTTTTTTTTTTATGGCATCGCTTATCTGAAATTTCTTGCAGAATCCTGACCCATCATTCAAGCGTTTTGTACAAACAATACACAATAGCAGCATTATATCCAATCAAGAGCATTACTACAGCACTACTCTATTCACAGACAGAGTGAAATACAGAGAACCAAATCCTTGCCTCTGTGGATGGCAAACAAGCCCAAATTCTTAGCAGAGTGATATTGGCGCTTGTGTTGCCTGCAGAGAATGAACGGACAAGTCATGCTCATGCATTTCTGGCCTTGGTAACTGAACCCATGTAGTTAGACTCTGATTATCTATACTCGTCTCTTCCCTGCGTTACCAGAGAACTCATTTGTGGAGCTGGAGAGTGATGGGAAGGTGAGGTTGAACTCTCTTTACTGCTAGTCTCTCCCACACTATAGGACTTTGGCTGCTTTCCTCTGCTCAAGGATTTTAGTGATACAAAAAGAGGAGTAGTATATGGCCTATATTTAACAAAGCAGCTAGCCAGAACAATGAATCTAACCAAGGACAATGAGAACATAACCCAGACTCTGACTTCCAATCTTTTAAATAATCCTACAGAGAACAAGATAAAAACCCAAAGAAACCTACATGTGTGCTAAGAAACGTATTTTAAAAGTTCTACGGTTGCTTTGATATAAAAGCTGCAGAATGATATTTGCCAAGATTATGTGATATTCTTCAGATCCCAGAAGTGAAAATTGGGCTATATCACTCAGAATCAGTTTTCTCATCTCAAACTTGGCAGCATGTGTCATTGGAAAATAAGCTTGGAAGTACACTTCTGTGAGAGATTCATGTAACAGTGGAGACAAAGCTAATGGAACATTTAACTATGTCATATGTTTTTATAAGTGAAGATGAAAGGAAAGAAATCCCTTCTCACACTCAACAAGGTCACTATTTTCTATTCTTCTCTATGTATTTTTTGTAGCACAGACACAGCCATCACCTTGAAAGGGGTAGACTGCATTGTTGTTACTGGCCACCCTGCATTGGCCAAGAAAATTGCTCTTCAGCTGTTCCCACTTTTTCTGTGGTGTCTCTTTGGGATATGAAAGAAGAATTGGGGTATGAAGGAAGACTACAGCACCATATGGAATACTGTATATAGACATACGTTCTCTATCTGCCACACGCTGCAGTTCTGCACAACATTCTCTGAATGGGGACAGTTCACAACTCATGGGGAACAGAGCAGCTCTGCACACGTACATACATGATATGAACCAAAATACAGATCAACCCATTTTAAATGTTCCACTCTCCCTCTAGCAACTCACCATTTCTCTCCTTCTGTGTTGTTACATCGCTAAATTGGAAGCAGTTTTTATAAGCACATATATAGTTTTATAAACACCTATGATGCAGTAATTAACAGGAAGACAAGACATTTTCAACCTCCTGCCATGATCCTGCACCAGAACAGCAGTGGACTGGGAGAATGCAGCTCTACAGCACTGCAGAGCCTCCTGTCCATGACTTCTGGAATAATCAGGTTGAGAGTGTAGTTTCCATAATTACTCATGGTTTCCTTATTTCTATAGAATGCTTACACCTTTATTAATCCTCTTAGGCAGCAGTGTGAGGTGCTTTGAGTTTAATGGACCTGATGGCATCGATCTGTTTAAACTTTAACTTTCAGGGATTGTTAGTTTTGGGCAGATCACTTCTTTATAGGGGCTACATGGAATCACATAATGAAAGAACATTAAGCTGCGATAAACATCACTGTATCATCTAGGGAAGTGGTGCATTATTTTACAAGATGCAGAAAGTTAAGGCCTGTGATAATTTAAAAAAATTCTACCAGGGACATGGAGAACTAAATTCTTACTTTAACTCAATGGAACTTCATGCTATTTCACTTGAGCAGTAAAAGCTGCACTCCAATTTATGGCTATGACTGTACATTTCTATGTAGCTTTACTTACATTCTAACCTAGTAGGTTAAATTCATCACTCGACTTGAGGTTTTTTGAAATGCGTAAGCCTGGCTAAGGTCATAGTGTTCTTCCTCCTTTTAAGATCACTAACAGCACAAATGGGGAAAGAAATAGTAATCACTTCAGAAAAGGCTTCAAGAAATGGAACACAAAGTGTTCTACCTTTTTTTTTATTTTAACTGCATGTATTTTTTTTAACTGGATTTAAAGTGGTCTTAGTCTAAAACGTCTAGTTTCAGATTGAGTACTAAAAAAAATCAGGAAATTGTAGAAAATTTTCAATGTATCACAAAATCCTTTATAGATTTATCTATAGAAGTTACCTATGTGTTCCCTCCACTGCTCAAACAGCTACACAGACAACTGCCACATGGTCTGTTATGGTTTAAGGTTTGGGGAAGGGGAGGGACAGGTGGAGCGGCTATTCCACTCCCCTTCCTGCCACACTCTATAAAAGGACACAGGAAGTTCCGCTTGCCCCCTCCTCGCTGGGATTGCTGCTGGCTCGGGACGGCTCTGTGGCTGCTACAACTCCCCGTGGCTCGGGAGGAATCCAACAACATCCGAGGATCGGTGTTGTATATATTTGTATATATACCTTCCCTTGTTACTTCTGTATATTTCCCTTCCTCTGATATCCCTTTTGTTACTCCCTGTTAAAAGTTGTGATCTTAATTTTCCAACTTTGTGTGAGGCCTTTCTTCCTCCCCTGGGAGGGAAGAGGGGAGGGGGAAGAGGGGTGAAACTAATTCTGCTCCGTGGGGGTTGCCCTGAGCCTTAAACGGAGACATGGTCTAACCCTACATTGTGTCCTCTCAGAACCTGGGTGATCATTTGAGTAACTCAATATGGGAGGTGAAGGGTGCATTTTTTTGCCCAGAGCTTACTGTCTTTCCAAAACCATAATTATAATCTTAAAATTCAGCTTTTATATAGTCTTTGGTAACTGTTTATGAGCACAGATATTTCCAAAGCAGAGTAAAAGACCAGTTACTGTACTTTACATTGTAACCCATGCCATAATGCATCCTCAATGATGACACCAATGCTGTGAGCCTCAGGAAGCTCTTTCCCAAGTCAGGAAAACTTTTGCCTTTCTATGAGAGCTAAATCTGGCCTCTGGCCATAATGTATTTAAACACACATCCTCAGCAACCCCTTCATGTTTCCAAATGCAGTGAAAATTACCATTGTAAGGTTGCAGTGTCAGGAATTTATAAGGGGAGCTCTGCGTTTTAAAAATGAAAGTGATATATATGGTACATAAATGTTTAATGTCTTTCTACTGAGCTTTCCCCATGACCTCAAATGGCAACTCTATAAGGGCCATTCCTTCAGTACAAAACATTGCCCATTTCTAGTATCTCAGTCATTATTAGGTTCACTTGACCTAACATTACCAAAAGAAGACATACTGACATTTCCATAACACTATGGCAATGATATATGTGCACACTGCTCACTGCATGAAACCCTTATTGAAAAATGACAGCATCACTTCCAAGGTCTGTGTTGACCTAAAGGACAAAGCTGCACTTCAGTTTCTTCCAGGATACGTCTGCATTTCAGGCCACTCCACTGTCTGACAAACAACAAATACTAAGCACAAAAAGCAAAGACATTTGCTTTTGTAACAAACCATTCTACTTCATTTTCCATTTTACTTTATGTTCCTCTTCTTTTGAGGTTCCTTCTTTTGTAGAAGGGAGATCTTAAATCTGTAACCCTTTTTAAAAAAAAAATAAAACCCCTTTAATCTTTATTCAGAATTCTCTTTTATCATGCTAATGGAGGATTATACAAGAACATTTTCTTATGTTTATTATTGTTGCTCAAGTCTTCCACATTTAATAAAAGAGGGACAAAGAGAGACAGTATAATTGCATCTTGCAGAAGCCTTCTTTTTTCTTTTAGACTTTACTGCTTTTTCAGAACGTTTAAAAGAATTTCAATAAAACAGGAACTACATAACAGAAACAAATTCTTTAAAGCACAGAGCTTAGATATTTTCCTCAACTTAGTAGGCAAAAACCACAGAAACACAGTGCCTCACAGACTTCAAATTTTTTTTGGGAAAAAATGGAAGGTAACAGAAGCATGGTCACCACTGAATCCCTCAGATATTCTGGCCTTTCTTCTACTACTTTTCTCCAGTTCGGAAAGAAAAGCTCTTATCCAGGCCAGAAATAATCCTGCATCTTACTCAGAAGAGTCTGAAAAGTAAAAATCTCTACAAAATCCCACCAGACGTATCAGATCTGGGAGATGCAAATTGAGGATAATGACAGGAAAGAACAGAAGTAATTAAATGCTCTCTTTTTGTGAAGATGATGAAAGGAAGGATTTTCTCCAAAATGCATCACTCTCCTCCAGAACATGGCATTATAAAGTAACAAAACCAGAATGACAACTATTCTCTGACAGCTTTAAAATCCAGATTACTAAATTGTTTCTGTCTATAATTGCCATGTTTCTGAGTCAGAACAATTTTAACAGTGTATTTAAATAGTAGTGAGTTGCTGCCCAAATCTTGATGCAAGTGCAGATGCATTTGCATTGTAGATAAAAGTGACTGATGATCTCATGGCAAGTTCTGAAGCACTATAGGAAATTATAATTATTTTTGAAGCACATAAAGATAAACTAAAGATTAGAAAATATATATTACAGCTAGCCTCATTCTACATGCTGAACAGCGAAAAATAAAACCTGCCCTATAGCCTTTGGTAATTGATGGCGAGCTCTACATTATTTCACGTATTCCTTGAATGAAACCCTGAATAGTAGAATGACTCACGACTCAGCTATACATTTCACCATCCTCTCACAGGACTTAGAAGGAAAGAGGAGAAAAAGACAAATCAGCATGACTTTTATCCTATCTTTGAGAAGGTAGCTGTACTAGATTATCTAGAGGATATAAACCTTGAGGTATATTTGGGAAAGAGCATTAGTTTGGTGTAAGCCACTTTCTCCAACCTGTTTAAAAGCTACAGCCTCAAGTCATAAGCTTCCTTTCCCTGCCTAAATGCTGAAAGGCTTGGGGTTAGAAAACAAATCACCAGCTTGCTGAGCAGGGAGTCAGCCAGTGTTTAGTAATACAGAGTCAACAACGAGGGGTGTTTCTCTCTTCTCTCCACCAGCAATGTTTTCAAACAAAAGCAATGACTTCTACCATACTTTGTATAGTACCTGATTTATTTTACATGAATATCTAGAAAACGTACTCCTTGGGGGATTCAAATGTTTGCCTTCATAGAATCAATCCTGACATGAGCTAGGACATTCACATGAATGCTCAGATCAATGTTAAAGGTGCTCAAGTACTTATACTGATGAAAACTTAAGTGACTAAGAATTTTCTCTCTCTGTAAGGTTAAATAGCAAAAGAACATGATTTTTGATGACCACAGATCTAGATAAGAACCAAAAGCCAACTAAACCTGTCTATGTTTCTTGTGATTCTAACCCCAAGGTCCTTTACATTGCTATGGAAATATAAGGTAACTGGAGTATGAATAAGAATGATGGCTTTATGCACCTATAGCAGTTTTTGACACACAAGCAACTACTTCCTATTTCATTCTGTTCAGACAGATGGAAACTTGGCACTGTAAGCTGTATATATTACCAAGATGTTGTTTTATCTGCAGCAATACTAGCTTCTTCACAGCAGTATACTGGTAGTGTTGGCCACTGAGCAAATTTGATGTGCCAACTCAGACACCATTGAAAAATTTGAATCCTTTTAACCTATTTTTTATTCTATCACCTCCCAAATTTCAGCAATGTATTAGCATCATCTTTTCTAATTAAAGATTCTCTTTATTGCCTCTAGTTCAAAACTATTTTTTATTTTCATCTGAAGAATGTAATTGCAAGCCATATAATTCTAGGTTATTCTGATTAGATAACACTACATGAAGAAATTAACATAAAAAGTATAATCTGCTTTACACTTCTTAAATTATACAAAGCTATTCATAACAAGAAAATAAGAATGATTAGGTACTGATGTTGACAATATATAGGTACATGGACTTAATGAGAAATTATAAAATGTGCACTCCACAGATCTGGTACAAACAAGTATTCCCATTAGTGCAACATTAATTCTTTGCAAAAAGCTATGAAATAGGAAGAACCTCCATCTGCCCATAATGATTTACATTACCTGCACTCATACACATGGAGTGATTTTGCATCTTTTGCAAATAATTTTTTTCTGTTCAGACATGAAAAATAGAAAAAAAAAGTATGCAGCCAGCTGGGCCTCATCAGCTGCAACTGAGTAAAGCATGGGGCAACCAGGAGAAGTTGCAGAACGATGGCAGACTGAGGGGCTTTGCACCAAGTTGTGCTTGGGTGGGGTTTGCATAGGCAGAATGAAAAAGCAGTATCCCAGCTCTTCACTGCATATGGTACCCAAAATGGTGAAGGGAAGAGAACTGCTATGCCAGCAACTCAAACCCAGTCACCAAATGTAGCTAGTGTTGATAACCTTCTACCAGCCAGCAGAACTTGCAGAGGCTCACAATCACTCAACATTTTAGTGGAAGACAATGCAGAATATCTCTAAAGGAACAAGAGATTTTTTACAGATGCTGCCACTACTACAAGGAAATATTTTGTAAAAACAGCTTCTGAAAGGAAATCTGGCCATCTCGCTGTTTTGAATGCCACTATAGTTTATATTTTCCAATGAATTAAAAGTCATTAAATGACAGGCAATTCTCAGGATTCTAGGAGCTCTTCAAGAAGGAGTACAGTGCAACATGTATTTGCCAGTTAAATGAAGTCGTTTGTGAAATGAGTGAATCATAATAGGACAGAGCTGTACTGCATGATTCCTGGCACACCTGTGATCAAACTTTTCAGGAAGTGATCCAGAGAGAAAAAAAAAGGGTTCTGTTTTTGAAAAAAGAAGTAGAATCTTTTTGACTTACAGCTTGGGAGAAAAAAAAAAAAAAACACACC
>VYZX01032550.1:0-23836 GCA_013401335.1 Brachypteracias leptosomus
TGATTCTGTGATTCTGTGAATCCCTTCTTGTTGCTTTTGGTATCCCTTGCCAGCTTCAGTTAAAGTTGGGCTTGGGCTTCCCTAACTGTGTCCCTAAATGATTAGACAATGTCTCTCTATTTGTCCCAGGTTACCTGTTCCTGCTTCTACCTTCTGTAGGTTTCCTTTATAAGTCTGAGTTTTGCCAGGAGGTCTTTGCTGATCCATGCAAGCCTCCTGGCATTTTTGCCTGACTTCCTGTTCATTAGATTTAACTGCTCTTCATCTTGGGGAATGTGTTCCTTGAATATTAACCAGTTTTCTTGGGCCCCTCTTCCCCCCAGAGCCTTACTCCACAGGTTTCTTTCAAGTAGATCCTTAAAGAGGCTAAAGTCAGCTCTCCTAAGTCCAAGGTTATGACCTTGCTTTTTGTCCTGCTCCCTCCTCTCAGGATCCTGAACTCTACTATCTCATGGTCACTGCAGCAAAGGATGCTCAGCATTCATACCCCCAACGATCCCTTCCTTTTTTGTGAGTGCGAGGGCAAACACAGCACCTCTGCTCATTGGCTCCTCTATCACTTGGGAAGGAAGTTGTCACTAATGCACTTCAGGAACCTCATGGATTGTCTTATGTCCCACTGTGTTGTTACTCCAGCAGATATTAGAGTAGCTGAAGTCCCACATGAGGACCAGCGCCTGCGAATGTGAGGCTATCTCTAGCTGTCTGTAGGCGGCCTCATCTACTTGTTCCTGGTCAGGCAGTCTTCAGCAGACTCCCTCTACAGTGTCACCTATACTGGTCTGTTCTTTAATCCTTACTGATAAGCTCTCAGTTGGCTCATCATTCATACCTAGAAGAGCTCCATGCATTTCAGTTGTTTTCTCACAGAAAATGCAACTCCACCTCCTTATCTTCTCTGACTGTGTTTCCTAAAGAGCTTGTATCCTTCCATTGCAATCATGCGAGCCATCCCACCACATCTCAATGACCTAAACAAGATCATATCCCTGCAACTGCAAAGAGACCTCTTAACTTCTCACGTTTATTCTCCACAGCAGTGTACAGGCACACCAGAGAGGCACCCCAGCGTGCTGATTTCTCAGAAAACGTCTGAGGGGTTTTTTTAATGGTACCTTGTAGGCACTTCCTTGTTTATACATAAATGCTTGAGGTGACCACACTTAAGCCTTATTTTGTTGATTTTGTGCTCCCTTTCATCCACATCACTCCAGTCTCTTTGCTGCCAACTCTGACCATCACTCTTTTACAGAGATACCAGTAACTGTTGTCCTCTTCTGCATGGCTAGTTGAAACCCCTCCTTACCAGCTCAGACATCCTGCTGGCACAAATACTGTTGCCCTGCTTATGGGGGTGGATTCCCATCTATTCCAAGCAGAGGCTGATCCTCAAGCATGGTCCCACAGTCATAGAAACCAAATCACTTTTGCCACCAACAGCTCTGCAACCAAGTGTTGATGTGCAATATCCTTACACTCCTTCCCCTCAAGATTGAGAACAACACCCAGGCCCCCATATCCCAAACTATCATCTCCAGAGCTGTGTAGTCAGTTTTGATACTCTCCAGGTTGTCCCTGACAGTACCATTGGTGCCTACATGGAAGTAGAGCAGAAGGTAACAGTCATAGGTCTGGACAAGCTTTGTCAGTGTCTCACAATGTCCTGGATCCAGATCCCAGGCAAGCAGAAAACTTCTCTAGACAGCAGGTCAGGTTGGCAGATGACTGCTGTATGGAGTCACCTATTCTTATCACTCACCGTTTCTTTCCAGTGGTCTTGCATAGCTCAGGGTCCAGATGCTTTGCTTCAAAGCACATCTAGTTCCTCACCAGCTTTGAGGAATTTCCTTTTTTCTCCTGCCAATGTCCAAGTGTTTTCTGTTGCTGGGTATTCAGTCTGCAACCACATTCTTAACTTCAAAATTAATACATCTAACTTTCCACATGCCAATTAATTAATCTTCAATAGCAGGTACAAACCCCTGCATTTTTCTTTCAGAGAAACTACATCACAGATTATGCACATGGAATATATTTAAATTTTTAACATTATTGATTAACAACGAGTTATTAGGACAGTTCCTGCATTATACTGGCACTTTGAGTTACATTTCTTATGATTTATGATTTTTATGAAATGGTTCAGATTATCAGACAGGCATTCATTATGATGGTGTGAAAGTAACTGAAATAAACAAAATACTTTTTGCATATCCAATATCACTGACTTGTTTTGTACATTGAGTATTCTTAAGAATTAATGCTTGATATATGAGCCAGTTAGACAATAAAGTGAATTAAATGGTTCTTTTTATTTATATATTTTACTGAAAGTGCCCTTGAAAGCAACTATACATATCCTGAGTGTTCCTTCCTATGTACTCAAAGCCTTGCCAATGAAATTAGTCTTTATTGATTTCCTAGCTCACTAACAAAAATGTCAAAATACAAGAGAAAAATTAAAATAGTACAGACCTCAGTTTTGTACTTTCTGTTCCTCTTTACATGCATGAGAATTTATTTGTAAGGTAGTTTTTTGTGCTTTTTCTTCTTCTTTTAGATGTTGCAGCCTAACTCAGTATTTAAGACACATTAGGATCTCGCTTCAGGTTTTAGTATTACATGCCCATGTTTGTCCCTTGTTAGTTTAATGCAAAGGTAAGTCACACAAAATTTAGTCATACTCCACAGACCAGTGTGGAATCATCCTTCAAGTTTTAGGTTTCTTTATCACATGTACGTTTCACATCTCAGCAGGCAATAGCAAGTGTAATCTGAATGACAGCCATCTCCCTCAAAGACAGGAGAGAAAAAAGAATAATGATTTCTAGAAGTAGTGTAGCCATAGGAATATGGAACTTTGGCTTTCCTTGGTGTGGGATGTTAAAGAAAGTTTGAAGTGTAAGAAGTCCTCTCATTGAATAAAATAATAAAACTATAAGGAACAGAATCAAGCCAAATTCATTGCTCTTGTGTGCAAAGAGCTCCATACTTTGTGATCTCCCAGTTTTGGGATTTAATTTCTTTCAGTTGGTGCTAACACCATTTTTTTCATTGCACAGCTGAAGAAATAACCAAAGCCAAAGCAAGTCCTTTTCATATTCTTATTTCCCATAAGTTCTTCTAAGAAAATTTGTCTTTTTTTTTTTTTTGTAACTTTTTAGCAGAAATAAGACCTGTTCTATACTTATAGATAGGTTTTGAACTCAAAAATGACAAAGTAAAGGTAAAAGAAAAGCAACTGGTTACATGTGAAAAACATCTTATTTACTCATCTATCATGCATCTGGAAAAACTAGCATTACTTAGAATGAAACATCAGACACAAAATTAGGCAAAACAGTTATATAAGATAATAGAATGAAAAACTAAAATGGACATTGAATGGTCTTCAAGCTCCACTCCTTATCTGTGACAACCAGAGATCAATCAGAAATTAAACAGACTAATCACACGCACTCAACAAAAAAAAACCCAACACCTGGATTTTCCCAGTTTAAACCAAGGCAAACTTTTAAGACAATGATCCAGATTAAGACCCACTAAATTTAATTATTCAGTGTTAACAAGACACATATATTTATTATGATACCATTCTGTTAAATACCTCCATATCATTTAAAAAACAATTATAAATAAACTTTTATAAATGCACTTGCAAACTCAGCTTCAGATCACATTATTTGAGACATCTGTTCCATCATTCCCAAGGATACAGGATGAAATCTACCATTGCATAGGGAGATAGTACTCTTCTCTAAGTACATTTTCTGGTTACTAAATGAAGTAAGTCTGACTGGTTGGTTCTAACAAATGACATATAAGGAGAGAGTTTATAGCATAACAAAAAAGTCTTAAAAAAGAAGAGAACTTAAGGATAAGTATTGGAGCTACGCCAGTCAGTGTACAAAACCAAAACAAAACCCAAAAAACCCCCAACAACTTTATCTGAATTGAAAATTAAACATTTTGCCAAAGAAAGTTGCAAGTTTTCGTCTTTAAATTCCAGAACATCTATGGCACACACTGCTTAGGAAAGAAGAAAGATGATGCAACCTCACTAGCATCAAACCTGAAACTCAAAGACACTGTTTTAACAGATGTGAAAAAATTGTGCAAGGGGACAGAGTATGAACATCTATGAAACAGTTTATAGGTAGAAAAAAACCCTTGTTGGATATGTAGAGCCAGTGTGTCTAGAATGGAAAGACAAAAAGATAAAACATCTTGCAAATACTAAAACATATGACAGTACCAAGATCTCCCAATTATATGCTAAAGAAAGACATCTAATGGATAAGGAAAAAACAGACAAACTCCTAAGCTTGCTGGGAATTTTTACTAACAATTTCATATGAGAAAATGGCATATCAGTTCTCTCAGCTCCTTAGATCTTCTGATCTGAAACAGAAAAGCCCCAAAACAGCCACCAATGCAATTAATAAAAAAAGAGATAATATTCTTCCCATCTTCCCTTCCTAGTTGTGCACACCATTTTCTTTTTTTAGTATTTTCAGAGAATACTGTACTTCACTCACAATCAGATAACAGACTACAATGTCTCTTACATACACAGCAAGCAATATACTTGAGAAATATTTAGTATGTAACTCATTTCTCCTAAAAGCTGAGGGCTTGAGAACGAACAGCAACATATGATCAAGAAGTTTTTCCTGGTTCACAAGATCATAACCTGAGAATTTTATAAAGCTTTGAAAGCAATGTAATCAAAAGGATAAAATAAAAACTTGTTACAGCAGAACTATTCACATAATAAGGAAAGGGAATAAATATGTAATTATATACATAAAAAAAATTAAGTATACAAAAAAATACAAAGTATATCAAAATCTCCTGCCTCTCTCTTTTGAAATAAAGGACTGAAGACAATCTCACTTATGAAATAACGTTATCATTCAGCCAAATGAATCAGGCAGAAGATGATACTGAAGGGAGTTACAGCTCTCTAAAAAACAACAATGTAACCAACTATACCCATACACATACCCACACCTAAAATATGTATACTTACCATATATACCTGCTTATACATATGCTTGGAAAAAACAAGGTCTTGCTACGTTTTTTCCAAGAGTCCCCAGAACTGTTACAACAAGCAACTTGCTCTTTAAAGAGTTTCTCCTTTGGTCTCCAGTATTGACTTTCCACCAATTCTGTATCAAATACTGAAACTTTCATCTTAAGGTATCCATTTAAATTTTCCAGAAAAATAAAAAAGCACCTTCAAGAAGCAGCCCCAAGAACTCCTACATCAGGTCTCAAGTCTATTCCAGCTGTTACAGTATTAAGACAACTGAGAAATTAATAAGCTATGCTTCAATCAGAACTATTTGTTTTTCTGTAGAAGATTTCATTGTCTGGATTTGCAGAACTATGTCACACATATGAGCTAAGAATTTCAAGAATGAAAGCTCAAAATAGATTTACATATTTCCCATTAGAATAAACTGTAAATTTCCCCCTGCCCCTGTTGCTTTTTACTGAAAAAATACAGACTTTGACAGACTGAAGTGGTTATTTGTTTCTAAGTGTTGAAGCTTCTGAAACAGGTAGAATCCCAATACAGATTAAAGGATTTATAGTTATCACCTTCCTATATATCTGATCTTAAAGCTCATAGCAAAAAACTATGCTGAAAGAACTAGGAAAAAAAAAACAAACAACAAACCAACACTCAGAACAAAAAGAGTAATTGTAGGAAGTGTACAAACTTAAGATACCTTAAGTCATAACATCAAAATTATTTTTAATAAATAAATGGAAAAGTTAAAAGGCATAAGATGGAAAATAAAAGGAAGCTTAGATTTCATTAAGTAAAACAGACTCCTCATTAAAGTCTAAATTACATTGATTTTTAAAAACAGTGGTGAAAAGCTTTAAGTCCATTCAATGATTTCCAGAGAAAAAAACATTTTTTGGTCAATCATTTTCACTGATAGAAGAGATAAGTATCACTTTTAAAATGCATATTGACCAAGATATTGAACTTAGAAACATAGAATGGTTTAGATTGGAAGGAACCTTTCAAAATCATCTAATTCCAACCTCCTCACCACAGCAGGGACACTTCCCACTAGACCAGACCCCCCCAGGACCTCATCCAACCTGGTCTTGAACACCTCCAGGGATGGAACATCCACAACCTCACTGGGCAGCCTGTTCCAGTGTCTCACCACCCTCTGAATAAAGAATTTTCTTCTAATTTCTAATCTAAACTCTTCCAGCTTGAACCCATTATCCNGCACCTTCAAGAAGCAGCCCCAAGAACTCCTACATCAGGTCTCAAGTCTATTCCAGCTGTTACAGTATTAAGACAACTGAGAAATTAATAAGCTATGCTTCAATCAGAACTATTTGTTTTTCTGTAGAAGATTTCATTGTCTGGATTTGCAGAACTATGTCACACATATGAGCTAAGAATTTCAAGAATGAAAGCTCAAAATAGATTTACATATTTCCCATTAGAATAAACTGTAAATTTCCCCCTGCCCCTGTTGCTTTTTACTGAAAAAATACAGACTTTGACAGACTGAAGTGGTTATTTGTTTCTAAGTGTTGAAGCTTCTGAAACAGGTAGAATCCCAATACAGATTAAAGGATTTATAGTTATCACCTTCCTATATATCTGATCTTAAAGCTCATAGCAAAAAACTATGCTGAAAGAACTAGGAAAAAAAAAACAAACAACAAACCAACACTCAGAACAAAAAGAGTAATTGTAGGAAGTGTACAAACTTAAGATACCTTAAGTCATAACATCAAAATTATTTTTAATAAATAAATGGAAAAGTTAAAAGGCATAAGATGGAAAATAAAAGGAAGCTTAGATTTCATTAAGTAAAACAGACTCCTCATTAAAGTCTAAATTACATTGATTTTTAAAAACAGTGGTGAAAAGCTTTAAGTCCATTCAATGATTTCCAGAGAAAAAAACATTTTTTGGTCAATCATTTTCACTGATAGAAGAGATAAGTATCACTTTTAAAATGCATATTGACCAAGATATTGAACTTAGAAACATAGAATGGTTTAGATTGGAAGGAACCTTTCAAAATCATCTAATTCCAACCTCCTCACCACAGCAGGGACACTTCCCACTAGACCAGACCCCCCCAGGACCTCATCCAACCTGGTCTTGAACACCTCCAGGGATGGAACATCCACAACCTCACTGGGCAGCCTGTTCCAGTGTCTCACCACCCTCTGAATAAAGAATTTTCTTCTAATTTCTAATCTAAATCTACCCTCTTCCAATTTGAACCCATTACCCCTCATCCTATCACTTCAGGCCTTTGTGAAAAGTCCCTCTCCAGCCTTCTTGTAGGCCCCCTTCAGATACTGCAAGGCTGCAATAAGGTCTCCCTGAGCCTTCTCTTCTGCAGGCTGAACAAGCCCAATTCTCTCAGCCTGTCTTTGTAGGAGAGGTGTTCCAGCCCTCTAATCATCTAATCATCAACTTAAATTATTTTGTTCTCTAACTGGAAAGATGAGAAGTATTTTATTCATAGAATAAACAGAATTAGGGTAAAAGCTAGAGTTAAAGACAACTGACCACAATCAGAAGAAAAAGATACTGCAAGAATAATCACAGAAAACATGTAAGTATGTAAGAGTGTTATTTTTTTCTTGGAAAATTAATTTCAACTTCTAGCATATAAAATACTTCCCCAAAACAACTTGTAACTGCCTGTGATACCATAAAAGGAACATTTAAGCGTTGCTTAGGTGAAACATTCTAGAAAATGTAAACAATGTGGAATATGAGCAGGTCTTGCACGTAAAGTTTTATTATGCATAAAATCTACACATTCATGTATCAATAAATCCAATTTTAAATAAATACATTTTTCTGCCTGTTTTTCTAGGGCTACATTGTAGGCAGTGTCTGTGTACTTACCTGTACAATTACAGTACTCTACCTCTGAACCGTTAACTTCTATGTAAAATGTACAATACAAAATAACACTCAACACTTAAAATCTGGTTCTGCATTTGGATCTACTGACATATATTTCTGGAGGTGTGGAGTCTCATTTGCTTTGATGGATCAGGCCTGGTACATGAATTTCAATTCTAGGTGACTGGTAAATTACCCTACAAGGTTATCGGGTTGGGGTATTTAAATTCAGCCAAAGCACCAGATGTTTTCTGTTAGTTCAGTGGCTATTCATGAGCACATATAACAGGTACCAGAGGAGTTGTTATCAAAGATGATTCTAATAAAATACTACTACCAACTGTCAGCTATTTACTACTTCATGTTCCTAGACATATTCCAATTTGTTTTCTTTCCCCAGATTAAGAAAATTGTTAACAGAAATAATGTGAAATGACATGATTTTAACTGAAAATTCTGAAGATTTTTAAAGCAATAAGAAAGAAACCTGATGTTTTTAAAAAGTACGCAACATGCCTACCTGGCAATAATTTCTGAATTTTTGCCATTGATTATTAAGGATTTAGGGAAAGGAACAGATTATTTAGAGCTAGGAAAGTGAATAATCCATTCTAAAACAATTACATTATGAAGGGCAGGGGAGAGTAAGGAAATAGAAATGCAGGACGTGTGGTGCCATTTTCTATGGTAAGGGTAGAGAGAAGCACCAGTAATAGCTTTCCATCAGAAGCTGTTACTCCTAGAAGTGTGGCACCTGACCTGATTCTTTAGGATATGGATCAGGTTTCTATGAATAAGAAATAATGAGCATATTTAAATGAGTTTAAATGAAAGAAACACCAGATTTTTACTAACACACTAAGCTTAGCAGTATTTTTTGTAGACTGAGAGAACAAAAAGCTCCTTGGACCAAAGACTATTGTTCCTTTTTACATGGATTCCTGAAAAATGAGTACTTTTGCCTTGCTCAGCTCTTCTTGATCACTTCCAGCAACCAATTCCATCTAAGACCGGTATATGGGAAAAGGTCTCAAAGATTTAACATTCCTACAAACTTTATGAAGCAGGCAGCTGGATAGGATGTCTGCTAGCTAAAAGAAAATGAAGTGAAAGCAGCTTTCACCTAGCAGTGCAGAATCTACTTCTCAGTAAAGTCCTGTGTTTCAAACTTATTCTCTCTTGTCTAATAAAGGGTGAGTTTATACTGCAGCTTGAGTATTACTCCATTAAAATATCAACTCACAAATAAAAATCAATAGGAAATAAGGATGCAATTAGTCTTATAGAACCATTTCTTAAACCAAAACCCTCTAACTCAAAGTATACAAATAGGCCAGTATGCTGCTTTTTCCCCTTCATCCATCTCTCTGGCATGAAGCCAGCCACTCTCTTATTCCCCCTTGCCCTGTGAATCTGCTATTCTTGCCTGTACAGTGGCTCAGTACCAAAAAGCTCAACACCCACCAGCTCCCCTTCCCCCAAAATCCCCCTCAGACTGTTGAACAACCTGAAAGTTAAACCCGGCTACAGGAGAACAGAGATGTGATCACACTTAGGGATTTATGCAGAACTTGGTGCTGCCCAGCTGCACTGGAAGTGTACTGAGTACCTCTCTCAAAACATATCAGACACCTCCAAAGATGAAGGCAGCATTCCAGGGTCAGTCTTTTTTATCTCTAGATTTTAACAGATATTAAGAAGCAGCATGGAGGCAGTGGCCACATCAAGTAACTACATGCAGGAACCTAAATTCAAATGTCCATGGAAATTCATAGTAACATATATGTGCTGAGTTTTAGGCATGTACTGTGAGGCAGCTGTGAGAGAATTAATTTCCTGGGTTATTTTCTAGAATTTAGGCACCAAAATTCCACAAGTCTTATTTTATTCACCAAGATAGGCAATCCAGTTCTTGTTCTTGCTTATCAGGATCAGCTTGCTCTTGATCATCAGGAATCATGCACTTAATGTCCAAAAGATGGTATGGAATAGAAGTATTCTATCCATCCTCTAGTCTTGCTAACATTCTGTCAAAAAAGTGCTGCAAATAGCTAGAGAAATGTAAAAGGTATAAGAAAACATGCATTTTGCTACTATGCCACACTGTTTTCTTTGCATTAGGAAGTTAATTATCTATATATTGGATCAGATTTTAGGTATAACAGACAGTTGCTCTAAGAACATTTGAATGGGATCAGAAGTCCAACCAGTTCAATATCCTGGCTGTGACAGCATGTCTGACAGCAGTCCAAGGGAAGGAAAAGATGATTGTTACAAGTACACCATAATTATTTCCCTGGCATATTCTCTCAGCAGTCAGTATCTGTGTCTGTGCAAGACTGAGACTCTGTTCATCTCCTGAACTTGAAGTTGTCTTCATGGTAGTTTTCCTAAGAGGGTTATGCTGCTGGTGACTCACAGGGTCCAGAAAGGCAGCAATCCTGCACTTCTCCCCTCTGTACTATCCAAAGGAAAGAACAGATGAGCAGAAGCACCAAAACATGTTCACGAGCAAAGCTTTGTTGAGATGTTAACTACCACAGCTTTGGAAGATGACACACAGAAATGTCAAACAAACAAACACCACAAAACAAAAAAGCAAAACAAACAAAAAGAAACATCTAAGAAAATTCCTAAGAATTAGACTTACTGCTATCTACATTTTACTGGATACGGAAGTCTCTGGAAGACATTAGACAGTACTTAGACAGTACTGTATGTGGGTTGAAAGCAGTGGCTGCAGAGCACTGTTATTAACAAGAGATGGATCATATCACTTCTGCTTATGGAAAAAAAAAACCCTCCTATCAGACTATTTTATGATACTAAGCCTTGCATGCCAATTTACTTAACTTTATTCACAATCCTTATATTTGAGCTGGAATAACAGCAAGTTCCTAATGGTGTTAACACTAGTGAAATAGAAGATTGCTTTGCCTTCACAACTAATAATATTTTGAGAAGCATTAACATTTTGAAACCTTAGTTTCCAAAATCTACTATTCAAAACTAATATAGTGAGACACTGCAGTTTTTGTTTGCAGCAGATTACTGGGAAGAGGTCCTACAAATTTGTTTGGGTTAAGGCAGCTCCTGAAGCAGAAGTAGAGAGCAGCATTGGGTCAGCACAAAGCTGTGTCCATTATAACTGGTGTGGTAAGATGTACAATGTATCAGCTTGAGCAAAACAATATGCTAATTCAGTGACAGTATTTTTTGAGACCCTAGCCAGTGTCTTTGCACTTCAAATATGACATAATCAGCTTGATTGACCCTAGGTTTAGGGTTGGGAAAAAAACTTGTGGGTTAATTATTGTACTGTTTATTTATAATGGATAGGTGGCTTTTGTGTAGCTGTGATTATCTGATATATCTAGCTGATTTCAGTGCTAATAATAGCCTGCTCTAAGAAGTATTAAGATATGGTATTGATTTCAAAAAGACTATATCACTGTGCTAATATACAAGAGATTCAATTAGTAAAGATGACTGGCAACATTTATCTGAAAATGCTCCCTGCTTTCCTTTGAATATCTAAAGTATGACTTGGCTGATACTTTAGTCCAAATCAAAATATTCAAAAGCAATTAGAAATGTGAATTCTAAAACTTAAGAAATAATTTCCAGAGAATAAAGGTCCAGAAGGCTTGGTCACTTAAGTATTTCAAAGTGTATATTTGTAACTGGAAGGCAGGGAAAAAAAAAAAAATCAGCTGTTATTTTTTAAAACCTCTAAAAACCTCTATTTTTAAATAATTTGCCAGATTTTCACTTAAGTTCTCCTATCCATTCTGTTCCACTGACCCAGTATTTTTTTGTAGTCCATCTACTTTACCAAGACATATAGAGATGTCCTCTATTAGTAAATACCTAGAAAATGAATAACAGTTGAGCAGTGACATTTATTCTCTTTTCCATGTTTCTCAATAGGTTTTGGGCTGGCTCTTTTTTTGTTGTTTCTGTACATTTTATAATATCATACCTTCCATTAAAAAAATAAAATTCCACTTAAATAGGCTAATGCTTCCTTAAGGTGAAGTTCAAACAATTTTCATCATTTCTAGTGTCGATTATGCTCAAATCAATAAGAGATCTCTTTTCCTTCTACTAGTGTAGGATGAAATCTACTCTTAAATATCTGATTATTCAAATGCCTGCTCCAGTAAGCAGCTGTCCAGCACACTGGAATAAAATGATACATTTTTCCACTACTCTAAATTATCAGATCTTCAGTTTTATTTGTTGATTTTATTTTTTTTTTTCCTGAGAACCCTATTTGTTCATGCATCAGGACAAAGGACTATGCAAGAGCTTTTTCTACCAAAATCCAAGGGCGAGCCCTATATGTTTAGTTACAAGGGCTACTTATAGTTCAGCCCTCGGTGAAACACAAATACCTTTGAAAATGGATTTTTTTCCAAAAGAAATAGTGATGAGAGAGGACCATTGCCTCAGTCCTTTCACCTAAGATGGACTACCACAATCTCCTGGAACAGTCAGCTTGTATTTCCACTCAGTGTTGAACTGGGAGAGGTTATTTTTCTAATTTAGTGCACAAAGGACAGCCATATATTGAAAACCACATCAATCTGACCAGGGGATAAATTAGAATATCTTTGGAGCATTGTTTTACTGGATAAGGTTGACTAAAAGTGGTTAGCTCTAAACATAATTCTAGCACAGTTTTACAGCTTTTATCAACTTGCTTGGAATTCTTAGATCTAATCTGTTATATAATACCGTTGTACAGATTTCATTTTTCAAAAATATTGGTTTCCCTATTTTGGCAAGTATTGCTAAATCTATTAGAATATACAACATGCAAATAGGTATGATTCATTACTTATGCCCACAAGTTAATTTGAGACGCATCTTCCAATACAGTTTTTATGCTCATGTATTTTCATTTCTGTAGTTTAAGCTTGATGTGAGACAGCTGTCAATTTATTCTCACTGCTCTCTACTTCCATTGTTCCAAGCTTAAACTTCACATGTCAGACTGACAACAAGGAAAGTTTAATGTACTTCTAAGCCACATAAGTACACCTGGTAAACTACAAAACTCTCATTGGGAAACCTCAGAAATCTCTAAAAAAAATAATAATTCCTTGCAGCTTTTGTATGTGTGTATGTTTACTAAAAATACTGTAGAAAGAATGAAATATAAGGCCCTTTACAAAGTGAAAAATTACTCCAGTGGCAGACAAAATTCCTCTCCTCTCTTACCAGGAACGAATTTGCCTCTAGAGATTTCAGATTTAGTCATCAGACACCATCATCACCCTCCTATCTCATAAAACTTTTTTCTGCAGAAAGGATAGTACAACTCTTACTCAGATCATAGTATGGACATGTAGAGATAGGATCATAACAGTAGCATTATTTTCAGTTATCATACAGACCTAGCCCTTTGCAAGACAGATACCAGATATGGGGAACAAAACTCCTCCTCCTTTTTTCTCCTTGCTAGTCATTTCAGTACAATCATGTTAAAGTTTGCTATTATGAACTCTTCAGCCAGAATGTTTGTTTCAGTCATATTTCTTTAAGTGGTTGCTGTCAAAACAAAGATTACATCATTTTACACACATTTTACAAATTAGGTAGCCAGGGCATCTAGAAAATGAAGGTTAAGATCATTTACTTTGGCAAAGGATTTTTGGCAAAAGCCTCAGCAAGTTTGCAGAAAACACCAAGCTGTGTGATGTGGTCAACATGCTGGAGGGAAGGGATGTCATCCAGAGGGACCTTGACAGGCTTGAGAGGTGGGCCCATGTCAAACTCACAAAGTTCAACAAGGCCAAGTGCAAGGTCCTGCACCTGGGTCAGTGCAACCCCAAGCACAAATANTTCTGGGCGGCCCGGTCTAGTGGGAAGTGTCCCTGCAGTGGCAGGGAGGTTGAAACTAGATGATTTTGAAAGGTCCCTTTCATCCTAAACCATTCTATGATTCTAAGATAACTAATGCAAAGTGGTATCTGTGTACAGTTGTCTTACTGTACTGGCTAATGGCTCATCTTCACACAACCTGTGCTAATTTTCACATACATTTTTAAAAACTGTTTTTAGTGTTTTACTATTAGGTCTTGGAATCTCTTTAAAGGGAAAGGTCTTCCTTTCTTCACTATCTATTTTTCCTTAGGGAAAACAAAACAACAAACCCTAACCAAACAACAACAACAACAAACATCCCAAAAAAACCTAAAAAAACTAATAGGAAACAGTTTTATAAATACATTATGAGTTTAGTTAGCTAAAAAGTAGCTCTATGGCACACAGTTTGGACAACCTCATCCCACACACTGAAGTATGGTTGATGAAATCTAAATGGATGAAGAAAAGGTTCAGGACTATATTATCATGTTGTTATGAAGTTCCAAGAAACAGAGCAATGGGAAATCAGAATAAAGGTGTGCAAAAGATGAACAGGACAGCGATGCCCTAAGATAAATAATAAATAAAAGGAAACTAGGGAACTCAAATTTGAAGACCTGAATGCAGAACTCCTTTTAAGAATAAGTATTTTGATAAATTTCCCTTGTGATTCTAGAAATACACTACAGATATAAAAAGATATTCTGTGGAAAAGATGTATCTTGGGCAGCATATTAAATGATCCACCCCTTCCACAGCCTGTTCCTGTTTCATTTTAAAAATCAACTCTTTCCCGACTTTGTTTCAGGAATCCCACTAGACTCATGCTCAACAGAACTTCTTTACACTGGCCATTGGAAACATTTGTTAATCTCTGCACTTCTTCAAACCAACTTGTTTTTACACATTTGCTCAAGTTCTACAGTATCTAGGAGCCTCCTGGAGACTTTAAGTAAGAGTAACATGTCACTGTTGTGCTCTAATGACATACTAAGAGAGAAAGTCTGCATTAAAATTCATATGGTCCAAAAAGATTTGAACTTTAGATTCTGCAAAATGTTGGAGGGTTTCCTTTTGTATTACACAGTTGAGGAATAGAGATATAAGGATGAACTAAGTTCCTGAAATCATACAGATAAGCTATGTAGACTGAGAAACTGAGCTTGAGCCATTGTCTTTGTATCCTTTATACTAATGACATCTCTGTTTTCTAAATTACTAAATGAGGACCTGAGATATGCAGGATATTTTTTTTCTACCATCATATAAATATTACTATAACAGAGTGAAAAAAAAATGCATCAGATTTTTAAATTCAAAATCTTTGAAGCCATGCAATGGCCAAGCATCCAATAGTCATCCAACATTTTCTTTTTAGTAGGTTACATTTAGACAAAGAGCAAAAAGCACTAAGAAAATGAAAATGGAATATTACTGAGATGACACAAGAATGGGCAAAACAGTATACTTTTGGAAAGCATAGATGAAGTTTATATATTTACTTTGCTGAATGATTATTGTAATTCTCAAATTACACTGGTTAAAGCTCATTATTTTACTTTTTAGACACTTGTTTGAAAATGTGGTTTATATTCAGAATGCCTTTGTGTGATGCTCACATTCATTTCCACACAAATCATTGATACGCTTTCTAAACTTACAGCCTCTGGACAATCTAGAAGCAGAAGAGCTTTTCTGACTAGCAGAGCAGAAGCCGCCTTCTTTCCCAACATTAGACAGTGTGAGCTGGAGAGTGAGAGCTGGCCTCTTTTCAAATTAATCACCTTCATTCAAATATTGTCAACTACAAATCCATGCAGTGGTGGTAAAACGAATTCTATGTTCTAAAAAAATCTGCACCAAAATGTTTGTGATATGGTTTAGCCAGAGGTTCCTGCTAAGCTTCACACTGGATTGCAGAGTTGTGCCTTTCACCTCCCCAAACATCCCTTCACATCTGATACTGCCAACACACAGCACACAGAAATGCCTATAGCCAGAAACCTATCCTCCAGCATCTAGAACATATTTCAACATCTTAAAAGCACTGGTTGTTTCCAGGACTGTGCAATACCTTTTCCCCCTCACTCTTTGAACAAAATCCTCCTTGATGTTGCCTAGTCATTATTGCCTTCTGCCAGCCTGATCTTGATTCCAAAACCTGCACACACGCCCAAGAGCTCATAGCTCTTCAAGGTATTTGTTTCAGTCCTATTTCTATGTCCCTCCTCATCCAACAACCCTTCATGAATCTCCTTGCCAGTTCCTTTGCCAGCATGTCACATTGCCTTTCAACATTCTGAGCCATCTTTGCAGCATGGTACCCTCACCACAGCTTTATAATGTCTCTATTTACCAGAAATTTTTTTTGCTCCATCCCAGGCACTCTCAGCTGGCAAAGAAGCCTCTCAGCCTACAGCTTGATTGATACAATCCTTCAGCTGTACCTACAGAGTCTGTATTATCACTTTGTACCACACACCAGAAACAATTTATGAACCCAAGAGCCAAAAAGCTTTCAGAACAATTATTATTGGACCTAGAGTCTTTTTGCTGAAGTATTACCTAGGAGAAGCAAAGATAATAGAGAGTACCAAACAGAAATGTTTTGAGGATAAGTTCTGCTTTGCTTGTATTCAGACCCTTCCTCAGTTTCTTACTGCCCTGACCTGTCAACTTCCTGGTATTCAGATGGAATTCTATGACAAATAAGTTGTTAGGAGTTGAGTCTGTCTGTGTTTCTAGAAATTAAGAGGGTAAAAGTTAAAGCATATTATTTGTATTACTACTGTTTTGATTATTCATTTTATTAAGATAGAGCCTAAAAGCCCTCTGTTTTGCCCTCTCTGCAAGCACAGAAAAAAACCCCAGTGTTTTCAACAGAGATCTTGCAATCTAAACATAAAGATACAAGAAATGAGATACTAGGAGAAAACAGTGAAAAACAGATACTGAGATACGAAGAGATTTCAAGGACATCAGCAGTCCTCAAAATGTTGTCAACTCACACAGCAACATAACAAAAGAGTTTTAAGGATGGATGCTTTGAGAATAGTAAAAGCCTCCTGAACTTCAAATAAAGCATGGGGAAAAGTTTAAAAACAATGGCTGAAAAATTAGCAAGTGAGCAATGAAAGCTGGAGCTTAATGAGGCTACTAAGAAGCTCCTAGGAAAAGAGTTGTTACAGAAAGTATGCATAGATGAGGAGAGGGGAGAAAAGTCAGTAGAAAGCAGCAATATGCTTTTGTGTGGTGTTAAGTATTACTACTATTTTTTCTGGCCTTACTATGGATGCAGATAAGAACTGCAAAGTTTTATGGATTTACATTATGTAGAAGATTGAGTATGTGAACTCATACAGTACATTATGCTATTTCTAGTTTAACTTTGCAAAAAAGCCCAATCTGAATTATAGTATGAATATTTATCACTATTCTACTTTATATAATATATACATAGGTTTATATACAGGTTGGAATTCTTAGTATCAAGTCAGTCATATGGAATTTTACTGACTAGAATGTATATGATCTACTTGCAAAATAATTCCTGGAAAGCATTAGTGAATGCAAATTCATTTGAGATTTCTATCAGATATTCTGATTACTAGCATTCCATTGGCATATATCTTGCAGTGGATAAAAAAATTTGGAATTCAAAATACTATCAATAACTCTCTTTCCACTCAATATTTGTTTCTTTTGGTTAACTTTATTCTTTGTCAATCAAGTCAAAACAAGGACTCAAAGGGGAGACACCTTGGCATATGTATCCATAATTCCTTCTACAATGTAAGTACTCCCACTGGTTTTCATGGGAATTATGCATATGAAAGGACTGCATTATTAGGCTAGATTAAGAGAAGACATTTGGAAATACTTAACTCATCATAACACTTCAGAATCTAATATTTATAATGGTACTTGAGCTTGGAGCGATATAAATAAAAACAGAAAATACAACTCCTGGAAACATATTATGGATGGATATTTCTTAACTTTTTATTAGAAATATCACTAAAAATTGCACTGAGTTAAAACTATTTTCTTGGCTTTTTGATATAAGAACAAATACAGAAATATGAACCAGATCACTCAAAAAAACCTTGCAATATTTGTAAACTTGGGAGGTTACAAGCCAGTAAGAGGACAGTAAAAAGGTTACATTCCAAATGTGTGAACAAGATACCTGTGTAATCACATAAAGGCCCTTAAAATTTTCTTTCTATGATGTCTTCGTGACCAGATTACATTAACCCTGATTCCCTAGAAACATCACAAGCCATCTTTGATTCTTCAGACCCAACTCATCCATTTTGGCTTCAGAAGTGTTGATCTCCTCCCATGTGATGACAACTCAAGAATACTATGAACTGTCTTCCTCTGAACTAGGAATGACATTGGGTCCTTTCTACCTCAGAGCTAAAAATGAATTTACCTCCACCATAACAGACTTTTTTTTTCATTTGCCCTTTCCCAGATACATAGCTCAGATATACAATCAATCTGCTAGGACAGTTAGAATGGACTTTCTAATTTTTTTTATTTTTTTTATTTTTAATCTAAAACATATTGTTCATCTTTGCTACATAGTTAACCATGGACCTTAATTTCTGGTTGTCACCCTTGCCACTTTCATAGAAAAAGTTTTCTCACCTGACTGTTGTAGTGCCTCAAACTGAGATAGTCCAATCTGGCTGGGGTTATATGGAAAAGTTCAGATTTTAACTTCTTCTGGCCACCCAAGCTGCTTTACAACAGGGGCACAGGCTAAAAATTTTACTCTCCAATAGTGCTTCTACACCTCGAAACAATCCTCTGATGACTGAACACTTCAGACACTCTTTTCAGTATGATGGCTCACAACTGGACATCACTAATCAGGTTAATCACAGGCACTTAATTAAGTGCTATTGGATGCTACATCCCTGAAGACTCCTGCTAGGAGCATAAACCTTTGAATTAAAAACCGATTCAAACATGTCGCATTTTTTCATATTGTAGTAGAATGTATCCTGTATTAACAGATGTCATTGCACCCACAATGCCATATTGGTAAGATTTTCTTGAGAAAGCAATAGAAGTGACAAACTACCTTTCATTAAATGAAACAGAATAACAGAAGTTATATGGCAGTTGGAATATCATGCCTCAGTCTGGAGCAGTACATTTCAAGAAAGAAGAAATGGGGAGAGGCCAGAGGAGAGCAGCAAGAATTGATTGCTTGAAGTACAAGAAAAAAAAAACCAAAACAATCAACTTTTATTTCTTCTAAAGAAGAAAACAACAAGCAGGGATTGATTAAGAGAAGGACACAGTTAAAACATAACTAAGAATCTCAAATATCTCCTCTGCAAAGAGGAAAATAAATTCCCTGTAACCACTGTGCAAAAAAAAAAACCAGCTTTAAGTAATTTACTTTCAACAAGTTTAAGATCAGAAAGCAGGAAAAACTTTCTAATGAGAAGGCTAATGAAATGCTGTAATAGATAACTTGGGTAAGGAATCATAGCAAATCTTTACAAGGACAGGAAGTGGTCATTAAAAAATACAGATTTTATCCATCCTGGCTTTGAAGGAAGAGTGAGGGGGTGGGCACAATGCCTTCCCAGAGTCCTTTTCAACTGTATAATTCTGTACTGAAGTGATCGAAGAAATGTAGCTATGTAGCGCCAGTGACACCGTATTACACAGGACCACTTGCTGTGGGATCTTGACTTGGAGTGAAAGTCATATTCTGCAAAGGACTCCACCAATGTCTTTATGTAGACAATCACTTGGATTCTGATACATTCTACTGGCTATGGATCACCTCCCTACATTGATCTAAGCCAATGCTTCTTTATTCAACAGTTTAATGATAATTACTTTCAGGACAGGACTATACCTAAACATAATATAGAGCACTTTGTTTGCTAAGAGGATTGACTTAGTAACTTGTCCCAAGGCCTTAAGGCCAGACAACACTAGCAACAGCTGCTAATAACACTAAATTCCAGATGTAGTCCCTGGTGAAAATGTTTTAAGAGAATTAGCTTTGAAGTATTTTGCTTCAAAAATCTAGATATACTCAAAAGTCTTAATCTCATATCTGAACTTGAATATTAAGTTGGGACCTTTAGTGGCTTGGTTGGTTTTTTTAAACTTAAGACTAAAACTTTTATAGGTAGAACAATTTTAATAATTAGAATTACAATCCTGAAAACAGTGCACAAGAATATGCTTATTTCAGAGTAGCCTTTGGAGGGCTAACTCAAAACAAGTAAATAACCTTCTCTAGTCAGATAGTTTGTTTCCAGTAAAAGCTTATGATTGTTCTAATGTGAGAACTCAGGACAAATGTACAGCTGCCAGTCTCAGTAGCAACTAAGTATGGAAAAAGTGGACTTTTCCAACTTGATTTCAATATTTCTGGCTTTTATTCTATAATAAACAGGATATAGAAGTAAGAAAGTTACATAACCATGCATATTCCCTATATTTAAATCACTTGATGTAACATCAAGTAAGCGATCCAAAGAAAAAAGAACAAACTTACATTATGATTCACCTTTTGGATGGTGAGAACTAAATCGTTGGAAAAATAACATGTTTTCTAAAATGTATATACAGTAAAGACCGTGACAGCTGAAATAGGCACAACAGCAATATAGCAAGCATCAGGTGTTCTCAAAGTTTCTACACATAACAAAGTAGCTCCCATTCAAAACATCGGAACTTCACAAAGTTACAAACACCCGCGCTTCCAATAAAATCCTTTAAAACACACTTAATCTCTCCCATAGGTGATTGCTCTGGTGGTGTATACACTATTGCCCTTTTCACAACCATTAAAAGGAGGCACAAAAGGCAACTCCACCTCCACTGTCCAATCAGGAACGTTGCCAAAAACACGGTTGCAAAGTGAGAAGAGCCCCCGGGTTGACCCCCTTGGGCTGTCCGCAGTGTACTCACCATGGCGGGCTAGTTTTGAAGACTTTCTTCCCCTCCCCCTGCACCTACGCACAACGAGGGAGAATGAAGCGCAGTTTCAGCATTAAATTTGAACTGCCCTGCTTTTGTTAGCATGAGTCACCACCTTAACATTATCTCAACTGTAGACTTTTATCTGTGAATATCTAAGCCCTGTCTTGTGGAAAACTAATTACTGAGCCACTGAGAGGCTTCATAATGTCCTGCATTTAAGTCCTGAACATCATACATAATGCATAGGAAGCAGTCTCTGCACTCTGATTACAGAACACTGTCATTAAGAGAGCAAATTAAAGATCTGAATAATTCACTGGCTGAGCTTATTGTCAGTGCTGCATTGTGAAATTAGAATTTCTAATAAGTACTGCAATTTTTTTAACCCAATTAACACAGAGAACATCTTGAGTCTGATTAGTACAATAAAAATTATTACCTTATTCTTTTGCTTCACAACAGCCAAATTAAATACTGTACTTAATTATGCAGCATTCATCGCTTCTGTGCTAGAAATAATAATAATAACAAAAAAATCTCACTATCGCTTTAATAAAACTTCCAGTATTTAGAGTGTAACCGAAAAATAGAGCATATGAATCTCCAGTACAATTTCTTATCACCGAGTTACTGGCTTTTTTTTTCTTTTTTAGACTGAGAAAATCGGGTTTAATATCAGCAGCCGACCATGATGTCACTGCTGAAGTCTTCTCTGGAAACAAAAACGTATCCTTTAAAAAAAAAACACAAAACGACCCTTCCAAACAAGCTTTGAATATATATTGTGAATTAACTTTCTCTGGGTTGATGTGAAGATGGAAAAACCCCAAAACATTACCCACTTACTGACTTGAAACCGAATACACAAATATACAAACACAGAAATATATAAATATATACATACAGGCTGTTTCAGAAAAGATGCTTAGGAAATATACTATGAAAAAGCAGGAGCTGGATCAGCTCCCTCTTACCTCAGTTCCCTCTTGGCACGGGATAGATAACATCCTTTCATCCTAGAAAGGAGAAAAGTCCAATTAAACATCCAGCATGTTGATTTTCCCCCACACGGTGCCTGCTGCCATATTAAATAAAGAAAATGATCACTGAGGATGCAGCTTTTGTCTCCAAATATTTTAATACTGCCTTTTAGTGTCAAGGACCTCAGAAACCTTAGCACATCCGGCAGCAGACACCACTGGCTGCAGCTGCTGCAACGGGATTTTTCCTCAACCCTATTTCATTTCCAGCTCCTTTTTCTTTCCCCATCCTGAGGAAGTTTAATCACCGACGGGGGGGGGGGGGGGGGGGGGGGGGGGGGCAGGGGACGGGGTGCTCTTNGGGGAGGAAAGGTGGCATTGCAATCGCGAGCTTTCTTGGTTTTGTCCTAGAGACAGGGACTGCAGCAACCACCTTGCATCTTTGTCTCGTTATTTCAGCATGTGCGTGAGAGAGGGGGAAAAAAAAAAAAGGCTGAAAATTATTCAGGCATAATGCAATAGACATAAGGAGAGACAAAAAGAGAGGAAGAGAAAGAGAGGGTAAGAGAAAGAGGGAGAGAGAGGGAGGGAGAGGAAAGACTAAGAGAAGGAGAGGGGGCTGTCAGTGCAGATAAATCTGCATATGGAAATCAGGGTTATCCTGGTTACAGTTTTATTTAACCATGATGTACTGGTTTAATTAGACAGGATTTAAAGAAGGAAATTAGGGATTCTTACAGACACAGGAGCGAACGAAGCATTTTTAATCACAGTAGAGTTTTCACAGCAAGCTGTAGCAGCAACAGCAAAACTTTTTATAGCAACTTTCTTGTTAGAAACAAAAGTTTCATGCACTGCTACTAATTTACACCCCAAACCCAGGCAAAACTGGAAGAGCGTTCATTCTGAAATAAAATCAAACCAAGGCAATCCAAAATAATTCAATAATTTCCAAAAAGACCCAGAAGGTGCTAGGTGCACCGTGTGCATTTTAAACTGAGTTATGCCAGGCACAGGTTTTAAGACTTTTTCCCTGGCCCCTGTTCTGTGGCCACTGTCACACCCAATGAAGGCTCCTAGGTAAATCGAAAGAGAGATACCCAGCTTGAATTTCAAATGTACTAAACACCGCTTCCCACGCCTGATGAGAATTGCTTGTGTCCTGTGAGGCGGTGAAAGCAGGGGCCTGGGGGCGAGCTGCGAGAGGGCCAGGGGGTTCGGGCGGCGTCGGGAAACCCCACTTAAATTTTAAGAAGCAGGCGAGTACGAAAGCACGTTGTGAGCCAACGGGCTGGGAACCGTGGCCGCAGAGAGGCTGAGAGGAGGAAGGACGCCGGAGGTCAAGGGGCNCGCGTAACGGGGAAAAGAGAGGAGCGAGCGAGCTCCCCTCCCTCCCTGCCGGGGCGCAGGAGAGCCGGACAGCAGGGGTAGGCGGGCCGGGCGGTGGCCAATCAGCTCTGCGGCGCCTGCGCAGTGCTGCAGTGACGGTGGCGCGCGGGACGCACGGAAAAGTGTTCCGGCGCGGAAGGGGAGCGGCGGCCCCGCCAGCGTACAGGTAGCTCACCGCCTCTCCTGCCCACCCCCGCTCTCCCGTTTCGGCGTGGTCTAATCGGGCCGGTTTGTCCCCTCGGCCTGACCCTAGTCCGGCCGGGCCCAGCGCGGCGGGGAAGCGCTTTCGGGGAGAGAGGAGCGGTGCTGGGCCGCAGGCGTTGCGGGAGGGGGTCGTGTTGGTGGCAGCTCCCCGGCGGGTGTTGCTGCCCGGCGAGAGGCTGGGGTGCCGCTCCCGGCGGCATTATCGCCGGTTCGCAGCTCCTGCCCGCGGACTGCAACCCCCTGGGAAGTTGTGCAGCTCGACTGGCCGAGAAGGTTGCGTTGCTTCAAGCCGGTGATTGGTTCCGCTGGATCACGGATGTGTTAGGCAAGTACAGAGCTGACGTGAGTTGCAACCGCGAAGTGTTGCCCTTTTTATACTTTTTTTTTTCTCCCCTGGTGTTTTCTATCGTGTGGTGCGATTTTGATACCCTGTATTGAACAGGCTTTCCGTAGAAACTTCTCTGAGTTAGGTCATTCCCTTTAGCTGCTTATTTCTGCGCTGCCA
>VYZX01032555.1:0-22771 GCA_013401335.1 Brachypteracias leptosomus
CATCTCTTGATTGGCCAGGTACCAATCAGGTACTCTCAAGGCACCTCCCTTGGTTCCACCTTCTGCCTCCATTTTCTTGTTGCTTCACTCCCGTGTCACATGCCGCACGTGGCTGTCCCCGTGTGTCCTTGTTTACGTCTTCCCTGTAACCGTTCTTGTATGTCCTTGTTTACTTATTCCCTGTAGCCATCCTTACTGGCGCCGCCAAGTTTGGGTTTGCTCACATGCCCTTTCTTATGGAGATACCTCTCCACAGTTTTAAGCACCAAAATTAAGCCAGTGCTGCAACATGGGGCTTACCAAACCTCACCCACCATGGTATTAACAAAGCTGTGCTGGTTATGGAGTTTGCATTGCTCAGATGCAATGCACAAAATACTATGTGGGCATGATGACTTCTCTGAAGTAGCTCAGGGGATACCTTTCTGCAGCCTTTCTTGTCTAGATGTGTTGGCAGAATCAGCTACAAATATGACCTAAGACTTCCTTGGGCTGTAGAAATAGCAAAAAGGTCAGATGTGTTTCAAGAAAAAAGCATTTTATGTGCATTAGTTATTTATGTAACTTACTAAGATGGCAACTACGTGCTTCATACAATCAGATTTATCCTTAAAAGGAACAGATTTGAAAGGGCTCTGGTAAACTGCAGAGGTAATATTAGTTTAAGAGTTTGAAAAGGCTTTGTGATATTTTCCTGAATAGGAATTCAGTTTTTTGTTTCTCTTATTTTATCAGAATTTTGATAGGTGGTAAAGCCATTGTTCCAAGGGTATGTCATATGGGCTTGGAAGACTTCCATTTTAAGTGTGCTGGACTCATAAGAGTTTTTACTGTGAGAGAAAGCAGCTGAAAGCTGACAGGCTGTGGTAATAACACAGTATTCTTCCTCTGGTGTAGAAGCCTTACTTGAAGCAATTTTTGTAACTCTTTGGCATTTTCTGCAAGATCAGCATCTAGAATCTTGTCCTTGTAAGGATTTTGGAGTGAATTAGTCTGTAAATCTTTTTTTTATGAAATTGGTCAATATGATTAAAAACCTCAAATACTGGTCATGTATACTGTTAGCTGAAGTTTACACAGTAGGATCAAGAAATCCTAAATCTTCAGCTCTTTGGACTTACCACTACCTATAGATACTTGGATGCAACTGTGACTGAAGCTTGTGCAAGTTGTAATAATTAGCACAGGCTGTGTCCCACTGCACTTGCTCAGGTTATGGTAAGCAGAGATGTCCACTATCACACCTTGGTTTTATTGTCTTTTGAATCACACTAAAATTTGAACAAAAATTTTTTTTTTTTTTTTTTTTTGTAAGGCTATTTGCTCTGTTCTGAAGGCTTCAGAGACAAATGTTGATTTCTGTACTTACAGAGTACAAAAGTCCAACTTTCTTACAGGGAAATAGCAAAAGGAAATGAGAATCTTTTCCAGTTTATGTCTTCCAGGTATCTGTTGCAGGTACCAAGTGAAATACAAAATAGTACAGCATTTCCTTTAAATACCTCCACAAATGATTAAATTATTTTAAGCAGGTAGAATTACAATTGGAAAATTTGTTTTCTTGTGTGGTCTTTTGTTTTGCTAATTTCCCTGCCCAGCATAAGGAATACAGCTGCCAACAGCAAGAGACACATGCAGATTTTATTTTCTATTTCTATGGAACACAGGATTGATGTGGCATGTCCAGAAACAAGGCACAAACCCGCTCACCGTGGGCTATATAACAAAAGGGAAAACTAAACAAACCATAAACTCAATTACAGAGGGAAAAAGAAACCAGGCAGCAAACTCAACAATAGAGGGAGAAACCAGACACACCCCAAACACTACTAGAGCCATGCACAGACCACCCTGGCAAATGCCAGAGAGGTGCATTAGCAATACGTGATACACTCTGAAGAAATACATGATCAAGACACAGCAGATGCCAAAGGGATAGAAAATCAAATCCATTACCCTTGTCTTCTCTGATGTTGTTGTCCAGTCCTGCTGTTGCTGGGGAGTCCCGGTCGCAGTAAGCAGTCGGGGGCCTTTCCAGTAACAAGGGAAAATCCTGCGTGGAGCGTCCACCTGCAGAATGGCTTCCCATTTCGCTGCAAGTGGGACCAGCTTTTACACTGTTGAATAAACAACTCAGGTTGTGTAGGCAACCCTCAAAAATAACTTCAAAAGCAGGATACCTGTTATTTTTCCTCCTTATTGGGTTCTGTTGACCAAGCCTGGGAAAGAACTCAAAGAGGAGGAGGTACCTCTATCTGTTTTGGTTTTAAATAATCCATTTCTCGAGGTAGCTGTGTGTCTGTTCTCACAGCTAATCAGCTAATTTCCCAGCAGAGAAAAATCCTCTGCTGGTTTCAGTCACACTGTCTGGTTGTGAGATTCCTCCATATGTCAACTTTAATTCAGGGCCTATTGCTCAGGCCCTAGCACTTCATCTTTGAAATACTTTATGGTAGCATTTGAATCTTCATATTGCATTGTAGTTATCAGTGAAAACACTAGATTTACTGGTATATTTAAAATAACAAACCTGGGCATGATGATAAGTAAGCACACAATGCTGTAGTCTGTAGCTCTCATTAGAGACTTCACGAGGCTTGAAACAGCTGGGAAGACTGTGCTTACATTAAATACCTGCAATAACACATGTCTATATGAATTCCAATAACTGCATTGAATTATTTTTAAATGTTCTAATCTTAGGTTTTGGATACCTGGGCATAATCAGATGAGTTTGATAACCAATTCAACACTTCCTCCAAATCAGTCCTAAAGCTTATTTACACACATAATGAATATCACCAGGTATTTTTTTCCCGTCTTCTTTTTCAACTCAATATTGCTGGGTTCAGCCATCTTGCCAGCTATGCCTTTTACCAACCCAATAGGTATGTCTTGATCTCTAGGCAATTCTACAAGTTCCTGCACTCCATGAGCTTCTGATAGGCCTGCTAACATTTAAATCAGATAAAAAATACCCTTTGTGATAAGCAGGTAATCAGGACGGTCTTATTGCTATGGTTAAGTATGAGTTGAGGAGAGAAAAATTATATGTTTTGGTTGTCCAGCTGTGAAAATTGTATCTTTTTAAACTCAAACCAGCTTATTAAATGTTAAATCCCTTGATAACAGTGGGAAAAGAAAAAAATGTGGATTTATGATTTTATATGGTTTTCATTGTACAGTAATAAAGATTTATTTTAGAAATTTGAGCCAATCACATTTATAGAAGTTCTCTTACTTTTGTAATTTTTACAAGATTTTCATCTTGTTTTCACAATACTAATAAGTTGCAAACCTGATTTAAGTAACTAGTTAATGTCTTATGATACTGAAGGAAGAAGACAGCATTGTTTAATGAATATGTCTTTTAGTCGTTACATATTTTAGTTATCTAGGGAGATTCTGCCACATTTACATGAACCTAGTATCTGTGATCCAAAAAAAAATTTTATAAGTTTAGCCATAAGATTTCAGTAATATTAAAAAATGTCACAGGTCAGTATTCCTACTTGTAATCTTTGGAATGGGAATTTCTTATAACAGTGGATAAGATTGAGATGTATAGTCTCAAGCTTTATTGCATGAGCAATATGGCCTGTGTTATTCACTAACAGCACAGAACTGTACCTGTAAAAATGTGTTAATGCAGTATACTCATCATCAGTCTCCTGGAATGAAGAGATTAGTCATTTAGAGAATATATTATTCCTCTCATACAGATTTGTTGTGCTGTTAAAAAAAGTGTACTCATTTGTCTTCAATAAAAGTACTTTACTTCCCTGGATATCAACAGCTCCTAATATGCTTCATGTAAACAGGTGAATAATCTTTTATCTTAGGCAAAAGAGTCAATGAAAAAACAATCAGTTATACTTCTTCACAACAACTACAAAGGTATAAAATTACTTAGTAAAGACATTACTGTATAAGTTCCTGAAAAGTTGGCACTGAAAGATTCCATGGACTGACCTCCTGGAAGGTCAGCATATTCTCTAAAGTAGAGTCTTTCAAAAGTGCAAAGTGTAGGAGTGAGTATATAGGTTATAGGTGTATTAAATGACTTCACAATTTAAGTCAGTTCTTCAGTAAGGCCGTGACCCATGAACTGCTTGTAAAAGATTGTAAATTAAAATTACTTCTTAAATGTTTTATAGTTATATAGATATAACATTAATATTGTTTTATGTTTTTGGAGATTAATAGCTCTACAATTTCCTGAAATAACAATGACAACATAGTAAATTTTTCACTGGGCACCAGTTACTCACTAATGGTTGCTGTAATTACAAAGAAATAAGATAATAAAATGCCAGAAATTATTTGTTATCCTTTGACTTCAATAAATTAATTATTGCCCTGCAGAGTTGAAGGACTCAGGAATTTCAGGCATTTTTTTCCTTGCTGTAGAATATTAGACTTCTCAGTAACTGCTTTGTAGTCTGCCCTCTCTTTTCGGCACAAGGTAATACTTTAATGAATAACGTAGTATTTGTTGCAAATTGTATTAGACTGTTTTGCATTCTAGAAACATCAAACAATAAGACATGACAAGGTCATAGGGCTGAAATAACATTGCCTTGAATACTTTGGAAAATTTAAAGCTGTCAAACAGGGACATCTCTGCTTGATTCCTCTCTCCAAATTTTTTGTGATAATTGAAGCGTGACCTGAAGCTTTGTGTATACGTATGTGTTCATGGTTGTGTGAGTTCTGTTGTAGACTGTACAAAAGAAATCTAGCTAAAAAAAAAGGTTATGGATATTTAACAGTTCCTCTTTGGAGCTGTGTTCTCTCTAAACATCAGAGTTTCAGCCCCAGCTGAAGCACTGGGAGGAAGGCATTTTGTGATCCCTGTCAACTGATAGAAAAAAATATTAGGAAATTCCCTGATGCACTTTTAACCTGCTTAAGTCTTTTTATTATCACACAGCTTATTTCACTCAGGAGACAACAGGAAATAGCTTAACGTCAAATAGGATCTTGTCCAGCGAGATGAACTAACCTCATGGATGACTGGTAGTATATTGGTCATACAAAGCTGTATTTGAAGGAAAATGTTAAGGGGAGTTGAGATAAAGAAAATGTTATTTATGTTTCAGGTGTCTGTTAACTAAATGTTAATGGACTAATGTCTGTGTTATAATGGCAATGCCAGTGAGACAGAGTTATGAATGCAGATGTGTCTTATTTAAGAAATCTTAAATCACCTGCGTGCTTTCAGAACATCCTCAGAGTTCATGGCTTTTGACTGTGGATTTGTATGTTGGGTTGGTTTGTTTGTTTTGCAAATCAACTATACTTTGTATAAGCATTAGGTGGGAAATTGTTTATTTCCTTCAATTTCATTGTAATCCATTATTTCAACTACAATGATGTGTCAATGTTTTTCTTTTTATTTTCTGTTCATTTTTGTTCTAGCAATATATAATTTCTGCAAAAAGAATGAAGGCTTAGACATAGCATATCACAATCATTACATGCCGTATTAACATGATGAATCACATTTTGGTATTTGAAAATTGTGACCATGGCCTAGGTTAGCTGAGGGAGTGACTGTTACCCTTCCCTTCTGATTCCAAGATCTCTATTTATATTTAAAAACATCATGGTAAAAAAGAAGCCGATGACAGGAGCTGTGTCAAAGTCCAGTCACCAGCTTTATTACAGGTAGTGACCTTAGTGCAGAGTCACTAATGTAAAGCCCTACTCCGCTGAACAGAGATCTCATCAGGTAAAGAATTCAAGAGAAGAGCCTGGAGACAGAGGAGCAGAATCACAAATGAATGCTCTGCTGGAGCTGGAACAAAAGTCCCTGTACTGGATATGATGCCTATTAGCAGGACCATTTATCCCCTTTCCCATTTTATTCCATTTTAAAAATTACCCCGAAGATGGTAGTTACCTTTCCTCTCCAGGATGCTGCTTTGCTCCCCAGGCAGCTATCACCTGTGGCAAAGCACTTTTGTTTGCCTCCCATTGGCCTCAAGAGTCTATTAGTACAGAAGAGCTGCTTGAGAAGCTGAACAAACTCCCCAAACTTCTGTCCAACAGCAGCTGGAACTATAGATGGCTCTTCAGATCCTCCCTTTTTCTGCAGCCATTCCTTGTAGTTTAACTAGTTCCTGAACATCACAGTGTCTGTGTTAATTCCTGTAGTAATGTGTGGTTTTCTTTGATCCACTTCCTTATATGGGACCCACCTCCAATTGCAGAGGGATTTCAATTAACTCCACATCTCCTTTCTCTCTCTTAGCTCAACACCAGAGGTTTTGTTCTGAAGTGGAATGGAAAGAAATCTCTTTCTGAGATTGTACAGGAACTTGTGAGTTAGTGATATTCACTAAGGTTGTTTCATTGTCTGAAACATTTTATCTTAGTGTCTTTTGACTTCCGAAGTCCACAGAGGTGTGTTATGTGTCTGCTTGTCACGTTTTCATCCTGTCCTGAAGTAAATGCTCAGGCTGGAGTCTAAAGTGTGAGAGCTGTAACTCATCTCTGCCTTCCCATATTCTGTAAGTGCAAGCTGGTGAGAAAAGTCTGGAAGACATTCTGTCAATTGCCAGCTTGATAGGGTCTTACTGGAAAAGTTTTGGAGTCCCAAAAGTGAGATGAAGAGTAGAAACTATGCTGCAAGTGTAACTTTTAGTAGAACTGAGCAGAACTATTTATTCCAGAGGAAATAAGCTAATCACGAAAGCAAAAAGAAGGAGCCTTATAAAACCAGAATTTCAAACAAAATTTTGGTCAGAAGTCTTCGAAAGATTAAAATAGTAAAGAGAGACACAATATTTATACTTGTATCTATTTTAATAGGACCACTGCTGTAGAATGATGTATGAACATTAATCCAGGGAGGGAACAAGTTTTTTTTCTCATATAGTGCACGGTGTCCTGGTTATGACCTACCTAGATGGGTCCTGATGAACATGGCAGGTGACCCCAGTGGAAGTATTGTGTATTCAGTGGCAGAGCTCAGTAATGCTGAAATAAGTACATCTTTCTAGGACTAGTAAAACAAAACCACCAACAACAAACCCCCCTCCCAAAACAAACAAACAAAAAACCAACAACCAAAAATATACCTCAGGAGAGTGGAATGAAGAACCACACTACTCTTCCCAAATAATATCTCAAAGCAGGAAGAAAGGAAAAAGTAGAATAAGGAGGATCCTCATTATCTCATGTAACATTGGAGACTGGCTACTGCTGAAGACATTCAGGCAGGGTGCACCCAACCTCTTATGACATGTAGTTCTCACATATGTCTTGGTCTGTCCTTGTAGACCCTGATATAAGCTGATGGCCAGATTTATGGTCAGATGGGAATTGTTCTGTGCTTCCTAAGAACACATTAATTACAGGTTTTGGTAACAAAAACCTGCTAATATAGAAGTTCTTGGACATTCTTCAATGTGTTCAATCTCTTCTGTTCTCTTCCAACGGTACTATATAGCTACAGCTTCTTGAAAGAGGGGGTTTTTTGCCTGTAAAATCATGAGAATGGAAATAAACTGTATGAACATCCTTTTAAACTGAGCATCTACTGTATGGTTGTGTTGCTGTGAACTGTAGCTGATCATGATTCTGTAGAGAAATACATGTCTACTTAAAGCATATTCATTTTGGCAATACTGAAACAAATGACTTGTAGTTATCTTTGTGGTAAAGATCCCTCACTCTTTAACCGCTACTTGCTTCCCAACATATGTGTAAGCTACCTTATTTTCTTTATCTTTCTTGTGGGAAATTGCCGATAGCCATGACCATGAACTCTTCTCAGAAGGATTACAAGAAATATGCTTGCTATTACTGGTGGTGCAAAATACATATAAAAAGAAAAAATACCCAACCACAACATTTAAAAAAATGTGAATATGTACTTGATAACATTAAAATGAACATTTTCCATCAAAGAACATTTGATACTATGCAGTCTGTAACATCATGCCAACTTTCTACATTTATTTACACATTTTTATAATTGTTACCCCAAAACCTAACCACCCTCTTATAACTTCCTCTTCCAGTACAAGATGTTAGCTTGTACTAGATAATGTCATACTACCTTGCTAAAATTTTAGTATGTTACTGAAGTAATATTTATCTTGCAGTTGAATTTTATGTCATGTGTTGATTTTCAAGGGATTGAGTTACGTGTCCTCATTGCATACAATATCTGTTCCCAGAGTCTGTTGGCTTTTTTTGGTTTACTGGTTTCTTCAGCTGCAGAATTGAACCAATCTTCTATGGAACAAAAAGTATGCTGTAGATTTTAAGATGAAACTTGTCTGTGTGGATTTTGTGAGCACAGAATAAAAACATGCTGGATTTTCCGAGTATGCTGGGAGCACTGAGCTTTCTGGCTACATGTAGGAAATGACACGCTTTTTCTCTGACTCTGCCTTCTCTCTCCCCCATCCCAATTCCCCTCCCTACCTACTCTTATGTCATTGCGTGGACAGGCCTATCCCTTTTCTAGGGGAGAAAGGAACAAAGCTAAGGTGGCAGGGGAGGTCAAAAGGTGCTTTCTTTTGTTTCTCAGTAGTTCCTACTCTATCAGAACCTCCTTCACACTACTTTGTAGAGTGATAGATTTTTCTTCAATGTCACAGCGCTAATGGATTCCTTGCTTTAGCACCTACCTGTGAAGAAGCTCCTCTCTACATCTCTTACCCCTCCTAGTTAGCCCTGGAGTAGTGAAAATCATTCACATAGCATCGTCTCACTTCTAGGAGGAGAGGTGAAGGTAGGGGCATAACCTTCCTATGCAGACTACAGGCAGGATCAGCCCAGGTTGGGAAATACAAAACTGCCTTCACTATAGTATGTCACCATAGCAGAACTGATGTCTAGCAATTCTAGTTCCTTATCTGACAAAATATGAAGTTTAATTCATTATGTAGTTATATAATAGGTATACTTATTGTTTGTTGGTAGACTCAAGGTGCTGTAAGGAAAGGAGCTAGAGTTCTGTCCTTTTATATTCTGGAGTGCCTATTACTTGTTAGAAGATATGAACAAAACTGTCACCAGTGTAGTACGTTTGCTGAAAGTGGCCAGCAGCAGATGCTTGGGGAGAGAACGTAGACAACAAAGAAAATGTAGAAGAATTTTCCTTTTGTATATTCTTCTTACAATTAGTACCTGATAGACTGCACGAACCAGAGTTGCATCTAGATCACTGTTTTTAATATCCACTGATAGACATACTAATGAATTATGGAGCAAATTGCTTTTTAATATACTATTGACTGTAACAAGTCAGGCCCATCTTCAAATTTTATTCATTTTAGGGTAGGTTTTATGACATGTCATGTCTATGTGCTTGCTGTGGCAAGAAGTTCTAATACGTTTTGGATGGAAAAAAAAGTACTACTTCTTATTTGTTATTTTAAATACCACGTGCTCATGATGCCCACCCTGACTCATGTTCTTACGCAAGGGTGGAATGAACTGTTCTTTTCACAGCAGTACACATTTTTAATCATTCACTGTGCTGAGGACCAAGATATCAAATTATTTCCATCTCTACAGAATCACAATTAAAATTCTTGTCCATCAGCTTCAATAATATAAGGTGGTATTACCTGACCTGGAATTGATTTAACAGTTTATTTTAATACCAAATTGTTTACTTTCTCTATGAGCCTTGTAGTGGGTACCACCATAATTTATATCACATATGCCCCAAATTTCTTTCATGTAGCACTCAGTTTCTCTTTGGTTCTATTTTGTGCATTCACACATGAACAGCTAGAATCTGCCTCATGGTAAGTAAGATAAATTGCCTAAACATGTGCATCAAATGCCATTTCAGATACCCCAGGGTATCCATCTGGCCTCCAGCTGCTACTTTGGAAAGGCATATTCTGCATATCTGTGTGGATATCTCCAGTATCTTAGGATATTTAAGATGTCAGTAAGTGCCTATGTTTACAGCAACTGAATGCAATTCTGGTTTATTGTCCTAATCTTGAACTGAGACAAGTAGGGTAAGCATAAAGAGAAGTCTTTTCAGATTTTAAATGAAGAAGTGTAAGACAATAATAATTTATAATTTTAGTAATCACATTGCTCATTGGTTGAAATGTCCACTGTATGGAGATTGAGCAGTGGCTTCATTTATCACAAACCTTACATAGTTTGGTACATTGTGTATTCCTCCTTTGCCTGCCAGCCCAACATTCACAGATTAGCTTTTGTTAGTTCTAATTAGTTGTTTATAAATGTCTGGTATTTTTCTCTTTTTTTTTTAATTATTAAATGTTTAACAGCTTGTATTTACTCTTTCCATTGATTCAATTTCAACCTTCTATTTCATTTGTCTCATTGAAATACTTACCAGTGACAAAAATTCTTGTTTAATTTCACAGCTGCATTCTTCTTCTCTGGGACCTCTCAGTACTGAAAGTCCAAATGATTACTCTTCTTTCTACTCTACTGAGAACAATTTAATTCATGTAGCTCTCTGTAGTACTATTTTCTTTTTAAGAGCTAATTAAAATCAAATGCTAATTAAAAACATATCTGAACCCCCCAACTCTAGCTCTTGAAACTAATTGTATACATTAATGAAGTAAGGGTTGATTTTATAAATCTGAGGAGTCTTCCAGTGAAGCCACATTCTAACAAATGTTGCATTCTGAAGCTTTTGATTCACAACAGTTAACTGTATTATAGTGCACAACAAACTGCTTGACTTCCATTCACCTAAACATATCCTTGAATCTATGCTGACTGCATTACAATTCATAACAGATAAAATAGCCTGTTCTGGGGCAGCTCAAAAGATGAAAGCTTAGTTTGAGTAATTTTCATTTCAGTTTAAAAAACAAAATTAATATCAAGCCTCTGAAATCTGGTGAAACCACAGATTTGTATCTGATATCAAGCTTTGTAATTCTAGCTCCACTAGAATTGGAATATTCTGTAAATTTTGCATGTGAGACCTATCAGCAGAACCATTTTCTACACTTTAGTTAAGGCACTGAAGTAGCAATGCCTCATAATAAGTAATTTTTTTATTGAAGGCTTTCATATAAGAAAAATTCAAGGCTGTTGATTTAATTTGACAGATTATTTTTTTTTTTTTAAATAAGGTTCATCATTACTCTTAATTTAGGAACCATTACAGATTAACAGATTAATCACTTCAATGTGCAGTGGGTCACTACTACACATGAATTTGTGTTTTTCCAGTCATTCTACTTGTTCTCCACTACCTGAGATATACAGAGAAAAGCTTCAGCGGAAGGCATCCAGGCAAGTGTACTCCATAACCTCACAGGGCACTAAGATTATGGTTTGAGTTAAGAGCAGGGATGTTTTAGATTTATGTGAAATGTGACTTGGTAAAGTAGGCACATGCAGGATAAGGTAGTCACTGAGCAGCATCTTAAGAATATCAAGGTACATGTTTAAGGATTTCTTTAGAAGAAAGTGAATTTTCAGCTTCAGTGCACTAAGGACCTGTCATAAAACAGTTGTTTATCAGAAGGAGTCCTCCTTGACATCAGTGTAAGGCATTAAAAATTCAAAGGGATCCATTACATCCTTGATTCTGAATTAAAAACCTCATGCATTTTACTTTTTTTTTCTTCTCTGAATAGCATTTCTGGCTAGTTTAAGCTGCATTTTGAAAGACTGATAAACAGCTAAGGTCACAGACACATTGCTTCAGTAATGTTTAGCTAATGTGCTAGTTTAAGACCCAGAATTGTTTAATGCTGCTGGCTGTAAAGGGGGAGGAAAAATTTCTTTCACTACCGGATTATTACTTTATATCTACAATAAGTAAATGTGTCTTTAGGCTTAATACAATGTAACATTCTTTTGTGCTGTGGATATGGATTGTCTTCAAATGAATGGTAACTATTGTACAAAACATCCTTCTATAGGGCTTATAAAAGATTATTTATTTAATCTGATTTTGGAGTGATTTTGAAGCAGGATCCATTTATTGGTCATTCAGTATTTCAAAATACCTAAGGGACTTGGTATGCAATATTGCAACGACCGCAAAGCTTTTAGGTGACCACATCATACTTACAGTATGTATAGCCATTAAAAGGATGTCCAGTAGTAGAAAAACGCTTATGTTTATGACTTGAAAAACTCATGACACCAATTCAGGTGCACAACCAGTATTTTTTTGTCTGTACTTTGAAGCACATCATTGGACCTTGCCACAGCTCTGCTGTCACGACGATGTAATTGCTTTGTTCTGTGATGTCTCTGAAGGGGGAAAAGAATGGGTAGAGCTCTGTCTCCATGTGCTGTTCATTCTATCTTACTCCTTTTGTACCTTTTGATTAAGTAGTTCCTGTAAAGAAAAATTAACACTTCCACTGTATACTAACCATGAGACTGCATGTGGTGGGTTTACCTTGNATCAGATAGACCCACTACACTGCACTGCTGGTCTTTCCTTTACAGACTGAGGACATTAAATGAGCTACATTTTCCTCTGTTATTTTAGCTTTTTAACTGCAAAAGAGAGTAACTGATTTCAAAACAAGTCTGTAAACCTTTTGAACAATGCTTCAATTTAAAATTTGACATTTTCCTTCTGCTTCTCAGTCTGCAATTATACAATGAAAAAAAAAAAGTAGACTTTCTAAAAGTATTTTGGAATTGATCAGCAAAGAGAGACTTTAGAAACAGATCTCAAAATAAGTTAGTAACTATGTTTATATATTTTTAAAAAGGAGACACAAAGGAAAGATTAAGAAGGTGAAAGTTCACAGATGATTTTCCATAATTAACCAAGCTTATTATGTATTCTAAAAATTCTACCCTGTATCTCTGTTTTAGGCAACCGGAATATATTAAAATTTTAGTTAAGATGGTGACAGACAGAGTACAATTACCTGAGTCAATCATGGGTTAAAATTATGCATGGAAACATAACCACACAGAGAATAAAATGTGAAAAGACCCAAAGGCATGGTTTTCTCACTGCTTTTTAACTACCTTGTTAAATGATTGTTGACAAATTATAAAAAAAAAAAAAAAAGATCACTAAATTAGTGAAATTGTTTTTTAAAATGTGGGCTGCTTTGTATTCTCTGAGGTGATCTACACTACTATTACAGGGACATTTTCTGTAAGCAAAAGTAACATTCTTCCTATGATAGTGCCCAATAAATGTGGTTCCTTGGTGAGGATATCCAAGCTCATTCTCTACAATAAATGCCTTATCCAAGCATTATTTGGTGTGGTTTCCCAAAAGCTTTTGATCTAAGCTGGAGTTTATATAACCTGGGCTACCTACCTCAGGTCAGTGTTGTATTCTGTATTACTTTCTCTCCACAGTGTGTTGCATTTAGATTTAGCAATCAGTCCTCAATGACCCTTAATGGATCAATTAAAAATTCAATGTCTTCAACTAGAACTTAAGATGCAATTCCCTGTAAGGGTAACGATACGGTATAAGCATACATGTCAGCACAGTACCAGATATCAAGAGTGCCCAGTTCTGCATATCTGACTGTCATACAGTGACCATTTTTTTCCACAGAAGTATTAATTTTAATTTGATGGGTTATTCAGCAAGGTACATTTTCTTAGAAAACCTTTTTATTTTGTGGACTACCCATTTTTGGATGCACCGTTCATGTGGATCATCCACCAGGGTATATTTTTCTTCAGGTTAGATTAACATTTTTAAAAGTACATTACTTATTCATTGATTATTTGCTTGTAGTCTTGAAACCTCTAGTTTCATTCTGTCCTAACGCTTTTAAGGCTTCTGCTACCATCTTGCATTCATAATTTTTTGGAACATTTGGTAAAATCCCCAGTTTTTCTTCAAATACCTTTAATCTTTGCTTTTCTGGTTATATAGTTAATGGTTTATTAGCACAATCCAGCCATGTATACCTCCTTCTTTTAGGTTCATTAAATGTCTAATTCCACAAAACAAAAATGAATTAAAAGACATATAAAAGTCATAAGACATAGACAGATGAAAATAATGGTCTGGTACCACTTGCTAACAGTACCTACTAGTTATGGCAGCATTGCTAGAACATAATCAAATTTACTTTACAGCAGGGACTGTGACTGTTATTGTACCCTAGATCTTTTATTCAACAGAAGGATAGTGTGTTCTTCCCAGTGTTCGGGAGTCTGAAGCTTCTGTGACTTATTTGATTTTTTAACAAGCTTAATTTTCTTAAATTGCAAAGGTTTTAACTTCTGCTGCATGAGAAAGACTTTGTTGGACTCGATTGGAGTGGCAGCTGAATTCAGAAGGATGCTACATTCCTGTCAACTGAGGTGCACAGCATGAGATGCTCTTATGCTCTAGCTGAGAACACCACTACATCAAAGAGAAAGATTGTTCTCACCTGTACTATAGTCTGTCTCTTTGTACATGGTATTTCTAACACCAGCGATAGATTATAAGATCACACTGTTATTTCAGAGCATAAGAATGTCTGAAGTTCCTATTGATTTTAGGGGATACAAAGGACATTTCATACCTATTGGTAAAAGATATCTGTTCTTTCCACGAACTCTTCAAATACTACTTAGTGGAAAGATGAATTCCCGAGAGTAATATTTTTAAGGTTACCTCCATACTTCCATACCAACAACAGCTGAGTATGTGTTTATTGAGTGGAAGAAATAGATTGGATCAACTTGCTACTTGAGCAGTGAAGAATGATTTCATTGCTTGGAAGATTGTAGACTAGAATTTTTCTTGCCCTTCATTCTGTCAAATGAATTGGGAGCAAAGCATGAAGAGCTTTCCAAAATTTTGTATTGAGTCTCTTGTATTTTCATGGGTTCTTAAGTCTTTATCACACACAGTTTTTTGATACTCCTCTTCCATGGTTGCTCACATCTAATTTTTTCAGCCAGACTTTTGCTGGCAGAACTGTTTAATTCGCACAGTAGTTAATGTGCCACTTGTCACTCTTAAAACACTGTTTATTTCACTGGGTATCAGTTTCGTATGAAAGCTGCTATACAAAACAAGAGAACAAAATACCTTATGGGGGATAGACATACATAAAGAACTATTTATGCTGAAATTCTGGGGTATGTAGATTGCTGTTCCCACTTCTACTGGCTAGCTTCTGCTTGATACATACCTAGAATTTCAAGCTTTTTTTAGCATTCTCAGGAAACCACTCACAGTGGACTTTGACTCTAGGTGCTACATTAATAATTCTTATACTATAGGAATTTACTATGAACTGGATATTCTCCTTTTCTTGGTTGTTCATGTGGAGAAACATGAAAATGTTGAGGGGTGGATTTTGTGGTGGTTTGACTTTTTTCCCCCATAAAGAAAAAATTCATTCTCCAGTCACTCAAATAGAACTTTAACATATTTGAACTTGTCTTCAATGGACCTCAACTATGAATATAATTCATCCATATATAGGAATTTGGGGGATGGGTGAAAATTACATTCTTTGTGTAGTTCTTGAAAAGTCACTATAGGAGTGCAGATCCTTGATGTCACCTTGAGGGAATTCATCAAAATATATCCTAATCTGTCTGGCCTGGTTGCCAAGCTAGATGTGTAGTTTTCAATCTTTGAACATTTTGTTGATCGAAGTAAGAATAGAGTGTCAATTTATAACTTTTGACAGCTTCAGCAATGGCCCTTTCTGTCAGACAGTGTCATGTATAGAGAAGAGGGCAACAAGCACAGTTGCTATCCTTAATTTATTTTGATAAAACACTTTTACACAGGTGGTCAGTGCTAGAAACTGATCACATTAACTGTGACCAGATTTAGACACTTGCATCACAAAGTCTTCTGTGAGCACTGGCTCCTAAGTTGATTATGTTAGTTCTATTTTCATATTTAACAGGGAAATTGTTTATGAAGTTCAATACAAGATTGATATTTTGTGTCTACTGCACTCTAGTCACATCCTAAATTGAAACTGTGCTCTTTTGCAAGTCAAAAGGAGTTTCTCCATTTCTGTTTTATCACAGAATTTCCTAATGCTCTGTAATACACATAAAAAATCCCAACCAACCAAAGAGATCGCAAAATTATCTTTTGAAATTGTTTTAATTATCTCATAGATAGAGTAGACTTTGTGATGATGATAATAACACTCATTTTCTCTTTGTGATTTTTTATATTTATTACTCTACTAGCCTTGCATTATGAAGAACCTGCTCAATCTCTAATGAGTCTTTTTCCTCCAAAATATATTTTCTGGAAAATTGCTTGAAAGGTATTTATCCTAATTGCTTTTTAATTTTATTTTTAGGGAGTGCTGGAACACCTGTTATCTTCAATGAAAATGGAGATGCTCCTGGACGCTATGATATTTTTCAGTATCAAATCACCAACAAGAGTACAGAATACAAAGTAATTGGTCAATGGACTAACCAACTTCATCTAAATGTAAGTACTAGTTTGATTATGATGCTGATATTGGAGAATACTCATTTAAGTATTGCATTTTTTCAGAACACTTTAGAAATGTTGATGATTTATTCTCTGTCAGTTGACACAAGAAAGCTCTTTCATTCTCTTCTTGAGAAGACAATAAAAGATAGCACAATAACCTGAACCATATTATTTATATTTTAATGCCATTTGAGTTGTGTATTTATCTACTCATTTAAATAATATTTGAGAATTACTATATAACTGATATTCCTCAGACCGATTATTAACTTAAGCAGGGAAATACTAACTCATCCTTCAAAAGAAGGTGTCAGACAAAATGATAGGTGCATATATATTACCCAGGTTTTTCAAATAATATAAGGGGATGTAAATGTATTTAGTAAACAAGAAGTTTGGAATCTCTAAACACTTCTGATTTAGTTGAATTACCAGGATGATGAACTACTGCAATAAAAACATTTCTTGACTATAAAGGGGAAATTTGGAGGTTTTCTACATAATTAACTAGGTTAGTATAGTCCCTCATTCCTTAGTAGCAGAAGAAACAAAAGACACAACAACTTATCCATCTTTAGGAGATGTTTTTAACTGCTACCTTAATATGTTCTGCAAGTTTTGTGGTAGCTAAGCCCCATCTGTACATGGAATTGTATTTGTTTTAGAAATTGCCATCCTGTTAAGATTCAGACAATATAATATGCAATATTTGTATAACAGCCAAGCATCAAGCCACAGCTGTAACTTGAGAAGTTGTTGTGTCCAAGTGACTGTGTCCAGTTCTGGAGCCCNTGTAAGAAGATGGCTCCATGTGAGGACAGTTACAGTCATGAGAAAAGCAATTTGAATTTAACCTGTTTCCTTGGTAGCTGTGCAATATTTATTTAGTTGAGGTATATCAGGCATTTAGGTAGCTCTGCAAATGCGAAATATGAAGTTTTGTTTTGTTAAGGTCTGAGGAGAGGGGCAGTAGTGTGAATTGATGACTAGATTCACCAAAGTGAGTTTATGCAGTAACTTTAATCAAACCACAAAAGGCAGGTTTCAAACATCTCTGGTTTACCATGTGAGAGGTTCCTGAAGAAGATTGAAAAAGACAGTGTAGTAAATATTTACAAATGATTCCCCTGTTGAGATTACTTTGCAACAATTATCTGAGTGCTACCCACAGTAACAAATATGATAGCTCCCCATTTTCAGTCACAGCTGTTAAACTACTTTGCCATATCTACCATTTAATACCTATTACTGCTTGGCAAGGACTCATTTATTTAATTCTTCTGCCCAAATAGAAAAAATCCTACCAACAGAAACTGTGTGTAGCGGGTATGTAGCAGAGTTATCTCCTTCCACTAACCTGGTATCTGTCTGTTGAAACGAATGAAAGGAAAAAAGTAGTTAGGCAAGTTTAAAGATTAATAGTAAATAGTAATATCTGGAAAACACTTAAACTCTTATCATAACTAGTATGGTATACATTTCAGATCTGAAATTGAGCTGAAAAACTTAATACACACATTTGTAGAAATATTAGTACTAACATAGCAGTTACATAGTAGTAGCTAAAAGCTATCATAGAATTTGTTTCAATTGTAATTCTATTCCAGTCTGCCTTTTCCTATCTCACCTAGACTGCTAAATTTTTCATTAAGCCTGTAGGTTTTCGGTCCCATTATTTCTGCCTGATGCATGTGTACTCCAGGGAGTTTTCTGAAATATGGTTAGAGTGGCTGCTACTCAGACTCCTGAAACCACCCCATGCTAACCACACTAACCACAAAGCTAACAGGAAAGGATTTATCTAAGGACACCCCTTGTTAACTCATTAGGAATGGATATGTTAGGATGTTCTTTGCCTTGCTTTTTTTCACCTCCATGAGCTCACATGCTGGATACAACTGGTTGTCCAAATTGACAGGTGAGCTCTACCTAGCATGTGGGGTTGTGGAGATGTGAACAGACTGGCACACAGGTCTACAACAGCTGTTTCTGCTCCCAGCCTCGTGCCATGGCTCTGCTCTTGTCTCACCACCCCCTGCTCTGCTGCACACTCCTTGCTTACTTGGACCAGGGTATGAGCAGGTTCACAGGTCTCAGTTGCCCAGGGACAGTGCAACTGGATTGATTCAGCAAGAAGATTTTTCTCTATATACCTTTCACTTCTGTTTATCAACTTACTCATCTTTATCTAAAGCCTGAAAGATTTATTTCTTCTGTGCTTTGTTTCTTGAAGTTTGTCAGGGTTTGAGATGCTGTATGCTGGTCTCCATCGGTATTAGCAGGTGCTGGTAGATAACAGTGATGAAGGAAGTTGTAATAGGGGTGGTACAGTTCATTTCCATCTGTTTCTATATGCAGTAAACTTCCTTAGCATGTGTTGATGGCAGTTATGACACATGATGATCTGCTGTAGCAAAGCTGTTGCCTCTCCTCAGTAGGCAAAATGTACTAAAAGTACACTGCTAAAAGTAATCTTTGTGAATGATTGTCAATACTCCATCATACTGCAAATCAGGTAGTGCTTTTGATTGCCAATGAATTAGAGAGAACACTGGATATTTCCTTTGGTTTCACTGAAAACATCTATATTTATTGAAGGTAAAGCAGGATTAAGATGGCAGAGCACTTTTTATCCTGCTGTTCTATAAAGGAGATGCTTTTAAAATATAATACTTTTCCCACTGTATCCTTCTTTCTCCTACAGTTTCCTCTTAATGAAGACACATGGAGATAGGATTTTTAATGAATCTCCATCAGCTAGATATCCTTTATAGATACTTCTATTTTTACAGATATTTCTTCCTCAAATTGTATGGTAACATGCTGTAGCTATGATGTGTTTATGATTGCGTTCATATGCACAGCTGATACTGTGCTTTGGGAATTTTCTAGCTATGATAGAAAAGTAAGTCATGATAGTATCAGGTTTATAGTACAGTTCAACCTCTGGAACAATTAATGCAACTAAAATTAGAATGTGTCTTGCATCTAAATAACTGAATCAAAAGCTTTCCTTTTATCTTTCTGATCCTTTTGTTTGATTGGTTTGCTTTTTCTTAGGATTCTCTTTGATATTTTCTTTGTTGGGTTTTGGCTGTAGGTCTCTGTTGTGTGGGCTATGGCTCCTCACTGATGGCTAGTCCTGTCTCTGACCCCAACCCTCAGGATTTGGGATTCCTCTGCTAGTATCTCTGGTTCCTCAAAGTTTTCACTGACTCTCCAGGGTCCTTGTGGTCAAGCTTCAGAATTGTTCCTTTCTGGTGCAGTGCCGGCTTTGCCTTTGGGCAGAAAGTGCTGACTTTGGATAGATACTCTGTATCATGCTCCCTAAGGGGTTCTTTGTCAGCAGGCTTCATCAGCTGCAGAAACCCTTCTAGCTGCAATGCTGATTTCTCCCTGTAGTCCTCAGTAACATTAATGCTCTCCTTTAGGCAGGCTGACCTTTCAGATTTCCTCTGAAGCAGCTATAGCTTCCGGATATAGGAACTTCATGATTACTGATCACTACTACTTCTGCAGTTCTTACAAAACAAATGCATGTGTGACTGAGAGATACAGTACAGAAGTTAAATTAAAAGAGAATCATTATCTTCAAAATATAGATTTTTGGTGTTTCTTGAGTTTGAATAAGGTATCTCAGCCTTTGACAGATGCAAGGAAACTCTGAAAGCAGATATTTAGAGACATCAAACTATAATCACAAAGACCTTAATTGTCTTTTATACAATTACCACTTTACATGACAATGTAGGTTTATACCCGTTTTAAAGTCCTTTAGTAAATAAGGTTGCCTGACTTTAAAGGATCTTAATGTACTGGAAATAACCAGACTCCACAGTTTCTTACTACCGCTTTGAAAGAAAAAATAATTGCCTTAGAACTTCTGATCATTGACCAAGGTTTTCTGTTACTTTCATCATTTTATTTTCTTCATCAGTGGAAGAAAATAAGTTATTTTTCAGGGAACTTTGATAGCTAAAATCCTTTCTTCCAAGAAATGTTCTGGTTTTCATAATGAATAAAAATCCAGGAAAAGGTAGTTGTTTCTGCAACAGTTATGTTTTATTCATATTGCAACAGTATTTTGCATAACAGGTCACATGTAAAAGTTCCCTTCAAATGTGTGGGTTTAACAAATTCAAGCTCTCAACCATGTAATTTCTGTAGGACGAAAGTTGTTAAAAACAAGCTTGCTTTTCCTGGCACTTATGATTTGAAATCAAATTTCTTTTATGATTAATAATGAACTCCTGCTTGGAAACTATATTCTGTATTGCAAGTATTTTAATAAAGGTTAGATTGAGATGTTAAGTGATAGCTTTTGTCAGGGGCAGTAAATGGAACTAATACCAACCTTAAACTTTTAATTACAAGTTTCTCAGTTTTCTTGTCTTAGAACCAATTCAGTTTGTTCTGGTTCATTTCTGAGTAACTTTTTCCCTCACTTTAAAAATGTTGTATTTTGAAACCTAAATGCCAGTTGGAAAAAGACAAATTTAAATGTTAAAGATTTTTAAAGTCTAATATTTGGGTTTAAAAAAAATAATAATTTTTAATACAGTTTAAAGTATTCTCACATTTCATTTCAAGCTTATGCATTGTTTTGGTCTACCAAAATCTACATTTAAAGATCCTAATCTGAAAAAAATACATAGATTCAAATTGATATTCTTTCACATGAATAATTTTGATTGACGAGACTGACTGACAAAATTATTGGTGCTTTCAGAATCAGGGATTTGACTGATGCAGTTAAAAAGCTTGAGTGGATATCCATTTATGTGATAATATTCCTTAAGAAAAAGATAAAGCCTATCAAACCACCTGTATGTTTCAAGTGGAACAGTGAAATTTTAAAGACAGAATTCACTTGTGTTTGTTGTGGTTTTTGGTGTTTGTTTGCTTTTATTTTTCATCAGAACACAAGGGTTCTGTTGAAAGGCAAGAGACATTTTACAGCAATAGATTTTTAACATCCTGTTAGAAATGATAGGAGGCATAAGCTTTCAGATTTACAGAGTGTATGCATGGAGTATATAAATGACTTGAGGGCATCCATTTTTCTTTAATGGTCTTGATTTATGACTAAGAAACTCATAAATTAAAATTACATTGATGTGATGAACTATCAGAAAGACAGCCATAATCGTCATTAGCCTTAAGCACAGTGTTTGGTGAACTAGTAAAAATTGGGAACCCTACATTGACAATGAGCTTCTCTTCAGGCAGCCATATCACAAAAAGATTTGAATCAGTATTTGATTTCCCTTCTTTTCTAGGACTCTTGTAAATTATATATCTAATCCTGAAGGAAACTATCAACACTGACATCAGTCAATTCTTTTTGGAAGTAACAGATTCAAAATGCATTAGTTCCCTTTCTTGTGACATGGTACAAGAAAATGATTCAGGAAGTTTCTGATGTTTTCTCTAACTGCAACAAATAAGTTTCAAGCTTTGCTGTAGGCCACTGTATTTCATTAAAGAAGCCAGAAAGCCTCTTTTTTTCCTGTGGTAGCTATTATATAATTGATAGATGTTTTCAAATTGCTGAACATAAGCCCCTTGTTTAACAAAAGAGCACACTACAGTGAAATACACAACAGGAGCACTTAGTACTCTATATGATTATATCTATAAACAAAGTATGACAGTCATATTGCCTGCAGAGCATTCTTCTGCCCATATGTAAAAGGGCAGTAGAGTTCAAACTTACACTCTACCTATGTTATCTGCCTGAAAATCATTGATGCTGGGTTAAAAACAAAACTCAATAAGAGAAGCAAAAATGTTTTAAGTTCTTCTCAAAATTATACTGCTGTTTTCCTTTATTATTTATCCAGGGCTGAAAATAGGAAGATATTATTATGATTTTTAGATGACTACTTAGGTTTTACAAAGCTAATACTGATCTTGGGACTGGTCAATAAGTATGACTTCGGATTTATTCTTCTTTATTGTTAGAGTCTGAGGTCAATATGAGACTCATAGTCACTAAGGATCAATGCTAAACTGAAAAGATAAGTCAACAGTAGACTACAGTAGATGCAAATTGTAGACAAGCCAACAAAATACACAAAACCTGGAATAAAATGGAGATGTTATGATTTTGAAAGGTTACAGATTGTGTTATTCATTAAAAAATTACTTTGATATTGGGGTGAACAAAACTGAATACAGATGTTGGAAAAGCATTAAATGATTTTCAAATGTGCCTGTAGTAGAACAGACACAATTTCAAACATGACTGAAAATGAAAGCAGAACTTGGATTCAAGAGCCAATGACCTTAGAAGAACCCAAGAAGAATGAAAACTTGTCTTCCTTCTGAAGCATTTTACTTTATTGGTTCTAATAGTAATTTTTATCTTTTTTTTTTTTT
>VYZX01032574.1:1857-12202 GCA_013401335.1 Brachypteracias leptosomus
GGTTGATGAGGAGAGTGAAGCAGAGGAAGCTGGATAGAGAGCTGTGAAGCCCTCAGCTCTTTTATACATGTCCCAGAGTGCCCGGGGCATCAGCCAAGGGGGCGGTGGCAGAAACCTCAGCTGATCAGGAAATCGAGCTGACAAGGTTCCTGACAGATAATTCATGTAATGCAAGACAATTATCTCCCTCTTTATTGGGGCCATTGGCGTGCACACGTGCCCTGGAGAGGATAAAGGTGATGGGAGGGACAGACGGTGACATATCATTACATGAAAGACAAGGTTCTGCTGTAGCTGACCTGGCATCACCAATAAACCCCTGTCAGTCCCTAATCTCCCACTCTGCCCATGCAGAAGAGTCCTGGGCGTCTCGCAGAAGAGCTTTGCAATCCTGGGCAGAGCTCTCACGCCCGTCATTACCTTTCTTTTACAGGCTGGTAAAGAGTTGCTGGAAGGTAGGGCAGAAGTAGAAGCCATTCTGCATGCTCGGGGTGGCTTCCACTTGCCCACCACATCTGAATGCCACAGAGTCCATAGACACCTGTAGTATCTGCCTACATTCTATGGCTCTGGAAATCGTTGGGATGTTTTAGGTGCCAGTTTTCCTTGATGGCCATACAAAGAGTAAAGAAGTTTGGACCCATTAGTGGCAAATCTGCAAACAAAAAAGAGACTGGTAGAGACCTGATGGGCACGGATGTGGGATAGAGCATGGGAGAGCTCTGAGACCAGGGACACATATGGAAGAACAATAGGGCAGCAATAGGACCAGGTCACTGTGAGATCCTTTGGCCTCATGACTGTGAACATCATCCTACATAATGTCCCTCTGGTTGGACTCAATTACCCAGATGGACATTGAGGGCTGTGCCAGGTGATGCTTGCAGAGCACCCACCAAGAGCCAGGCTCCACGTGGGCATGCTCCCCACAGACACAGGCCAGCTGGGTGCTGGTGGCTCATGTTGCAAGATGCCCATGAGTCTTCTACCTAAGTAAAGTGAGGGATTAGGGACAGATCAGGGTTTATTGGTGATGCCAGGTCAGTTACAGCAGCGCCTTGTCTTTCATGTCATGATGTGTCATGATCTGTCCTCCCATCACCTCTTTCTTCTCCAAGGCACATTTGCATGCCAACATCTCCAGTAAGGCATATAATTATCTCAGATCACTATTGTTGTCATGAAGCTTGTCCACTTGATTTCCTAATTACCTGAAGTTTTCACCACCGCCCCCTTGGCTGATGCCCCGGGCACTCTGGGACATGTATAAAAGAGCTGAGGGCTTCACAGCTCTCTATCCACCTTCCTTCGCTTCACTCTCCTCATCAACCGGGTAAGTGCAGCTCTTGGAAGGCTCTTGGGGATCTCTCCCTGTCTATCCAGCCCCTTCCCCACCCCGTAACCTCATCCCTGGTGCCTGTTGCAGATCTCCTCCCCTGCCTGAAAGATGTCCTGCTCCAGCCTGTGGGCCCCTTCTTGTGGGGTGGCCGCCCCGGCCCCTCTGGCTGACACCGCCAACGAGCCCTGCGTGCGGCAGTGCCCCGACTCCACGGTGCTGATCCAGCCCCCGCCCTCCGTGGTCACCTTCCCCGGGCCCATCCTCAGCTCCTTCCCCCAGTACAGCGTTGTTGGCTCTGCGGGAGCTCCCGGCGTTGGAGGCGGCTACGGCGGCACCTTTGGAGGCCGTGGGGGCTCCTGGGGCTATGGAGGCCTTGGGGGCTATGGAGGCCTTGGTGGTTATGGGGGCCTTGGGGGCTATGGGGGCCTGGGTGGCTCCTGGGGCTATGGAGGCCTTGGTGGCTATGGGAGCTGTGGTGGCTACGGAGGCTACGGGCTCTATGGGGGCTACGGAGGCTACGGCAGCTGCGGATATGGTGGCTGGCGCCGCGGCTCCAGGTACCTCAGTGGCAGCTGTGGGCCCTGCTAAGCCACGTACAGCGTCTGACCAACGATGAAAGAGAGCTCTGGAAATGCCGCCAACATATCTGAGCGCAACACCTGAAGGAAGAACATCCCTTTGGCACTGCTGGGCTCCAGAGCTTAGACGTCTCGTTCAAGCTTGGGCCCAGCTCTGCCTTCCTGCTGCCCTGCTGACCATCCCTTCAAACCTCGCTGACCTCTGATCACAGAGTCCTGCACTGGGATCCTGCTCCCTTGGCACGGCTGATGAACTCCATCTCTGCCCAATGCCAGGAGAAGTGGGCTGCCCTTGGGCAGGACCCTGCTCTTCTCCACACTCCCTCCTCCCCTGGAACTGCAATAAAAGTTGTCTTGCATCTCAATGTTGACCCATGGTTTTTCTTCACCCCTTCCTTCATTGACAGTACCCACTGTCTCCTCCCCACTTTGGGCCCCTGGACTCTGCAGCACAAGAGCTGTTAGGACCAGCAGTGAGTTTGTTGCCCACTCTGGCCATTCCCCACAGGCTGCATGGAGCCCCTGGGCTGTGGGTTTGGGATGCTAATGGATCCCCCTCAAGGTTGAAGGCCCAACTCAGAGTCAGTTGGAAGGCCACGGGTCAATGAGGGAGAGGGAGAGAGTGAGCAGCCCTCAACACCCCCCCATTCACCTTGCCTGCTTCTTCTCCACATTCCTCCAACCCTTCTCATCCTTCTCCTGTTTTTTCTCCATGTCCACTGCTCTTTGGAGCACCTTTGGTCTTGCCATGGCCCCAGTGCTGGAGCAGAAGACCTTCTCAGCATTCCCGGTGTCACCCATCATCAACCTGGGGACATAGCTCTGAGCAGGAACCACAAAAGAGCTTCCCTCAGCCTGCTGCTCTCCACCAGACTTTGAGAGCCCTCATACACCAGCCCACAAAGTAATCCACACTTCAACAAAGCCCCAAAGCACCAGCCACAGCAGCTATGATAAGGGCATCAAAACCCAGTTCCACCACTGGGCCTTTAGCACACACATAGGAGACACCACACGATCCAGTGCATGGCTGTGCTGCTGCTCTCTTCTTCCTCAGCCCAACACCAAACCCAGCCACACCCCCTCAGCATACCTTCATCTTTTCATCTTTTATTCTTCATCTGTTTGCTCTTCAGCATCTCAAATCAGCAAGGGGAAACACACCACTGAGAGAGAGCTCAGCAAGCTGCCCCCAACAAGAAGCTACTTCAACTTGTCCAACAAGAACTCTCTTCCTCAGGAACCCTCTCCCAACTGATCAGCTCCCTGCTTCTCCTCACAAACTGGTTGGCTCTTGGTTGATCTATCTCTAGCCTCACCCACCACCCCAACCACAATCACCTGGGGGCAGTTGGGACCTCACACAGGTGGGCTTGGTTCTACCTCTGAGGCCTTGGGGAACCACTTGGGGAACAAAACATTCTGCTGGGTTGGGACTCATCCATAGGTCAATTCCAACTCAGGGTCCACAGCCCAGTCCCCAACACTTCAACAGCTGGAAGCCAAGGCAGGAGGACCTGGTCACATGTGTCATTGGGCAGAAATTGAAATATCCTTGAGGGGAGGAGGAGACACACAAATTTAGTTCAGATGGTGAAAAAACAAGAACACCTGCTTTTCAATTCTGTCACCTTTTCTCCCGTCCTCTCTGCTCACAATTGCAGATGACCCAGCTCTTCTCNAGAGAGCTCAGTAAGCTGCCCCCAACAAGAAGCTACTTCAACTTGTCCAACAAGAACTCTCTTCCTCAGGAACCCTCTCCCAACTGATCAGCTCCCTGCTTCTCCTCACAAACTGGTTGGCTCTTGGTTGATCTATCTCTAGCCTCACCCACCACCCCAACCACAATCACCTGGGGGCAGTTGGGACCTCACACAGGTGGGCTTGGTTCTACCTCTGAGGCCTTGGGGAACCACTTGGGGAACAAAACATTCTGCTGGGTTGGGACTCATCCATAGGTCAATTCCAACTCAGGGTCCACAGCCCAGTCCCCAACACTTCAACAGCTGGAAGCCAAGGCAGGAGGACCTGGTCACATGTGTCATTGGGCAGAAATTGAAATATCCTTGAGGGGAGGAGAAGACACACAAATGTAGTTCAGGTGGTGGAAAAACAAGAACACCTGCTTTTCAATTCTGTCACCTTTTCTCCTGTCCTCTCTGCTCACAATTGCAGATGACCCAGCTCTTCTCTTGAGCTCCCCAGCAATGACCACCCTGCTCCCACACTGCCCTTCCTGATGGCTCTGGCCGCAAGTGTGTCCAACACCATCTTTCCATGTAAGGGTCACAAGATCAGAAGATACTTTTAGAAAGGAGTGTCCTCAGGGGGACAGCCAGTCCAACCTCCTCCTCCAAGAGTTTTGTGCTTCCCATGACTGGATACTGGTGCCCATTTCATGGCTCTGAGAGAAAACTTGGGAAGACTTGGCTCTGTCTATCACAGACGTTCCCAGTGGCCTCCAATTCTACCTTGGCACAGGGACATTAACTTCAGCCCAGTACATGCCATGGTCACCTCTTTAATTATTGGACCTCTAAATGTGACCAATAACACACCAATTAAAGGAGGTGCTGCTTGACATGCTGGTTTCACAGAGGATTGGGAAGAGCTACTGGAAGACACTCAGGGCACTTTCCCGTATTCAAAGTGGGTTTGAGAATGTTTTGTGTTTCTTGCTGGTGGGAGATGAGAGGAAGCTCCATGGGATGTGCTCTACAAGACCCAGTGGGGACTGTCACCATCAGCTGTAAACCACTGAGCAAACTGCCCCAATGCTCCAAGGGCACCATGGTGGGAGATTGACACAGCCCAGACCAAGGTGCCCTGAGGTTTGGGGGAGGTGGGAAAGAAGAAGGAAGGATCAAGAAAAACCATGGGTCAACATTGCGATGCAAGACAGCTTTTATTGCAGTTCTAGGGGAGGAGGGAGTGTGGAGAAGAACAGAGCCCTGGTGAAGGGCAGCCCACTTCTCCTGGCATTGGGCAGAGTGAGAGGGAGCATCAGCTGTGCCACAGGAGCAGGATCCCAGTGCGGGTCTCTCACCCTGGGCAGCAAGTTGTGAAGTGTAGGTCAAGCAGGGCAGGACGAAGGCAGAGTTGAGTCCCAAGCAGGAACAAGACGTCTAAGCTCTGGAGCCCAGCAGTGCCAAAGGGATGTTCTTCCTCAGAGCTTCTTGTTGAGCTTTTCCAGAGCTCTCCTTCATCGTTGGTCAGACGCTGTGTGGGGCTTAGCAGGGGCTGCAGTTGCCATTGAGGTACCTGTGGCCGCTGCGCCAGCCGCCATATCCGCAGCTGCCGTAGCCTCCGTAGCCCCCATAGAGCCCGTAGCCTCCGTAGCCACCACAGCTCCCATAGCCCCCAAGGCCCCCATAGCCCCCGTAGCCACCCAGGCCTCCATAGCCACCAAGGCCTCCATAGCCCCAAGAGCCCCCATAGCCTCCGTAGCCCCCACGGCCTCCAAAGGTGCCGCCGTAGCCGCCTCCAACGCCGGGAGCTCCCGCAGAGCCAACAACGCTGTACTGGGGGAAGGAGCTGAGGATGGGCCCGGGGAAGGTGACCACGGAGGGCGGGGGCTGGATCAGCACCGTGGAGTCGGGGCACTGCCGCACGCAGGGCTCGTTGGCGGTGTCAGCCAGAGGGGCCGGGGCGGCCACCCCACAAGAAGGGGCCCACAGGCTGGAGCAGGACATCTTTCAGGCAGGGGAGGAGATCTGCAAAAGGCACTGGGGATGAGGTGAGGGTGAGGGGAAGGGGCTGGATGGAGGGAGACAGGGAGAGATCCCCAAGAGCCTTCCAAGAGCTGCACTTACCCGGTTGATGAGGAGAGTGAAGCAGAGGAAGGTGGATAGAGAGCTGTGAAGCCCTCAGCTCTTTTATACATGTCCCAGAGTGCCCGGGGCATCAGCCAAGGGGGTGGTGGCAGAAACCTCAGCTAATCAGGAAATCAAGCCGACAATCCTGACAGTGATGTCATTTGATGCAAGCCAATTATATCCCTCTTTATTGGGGCCATTGGCGTGCACACGTGCCCTGGAGAGGATAAAGGTGATGGGAGGGACAGACGGTGACATATCATTACATGAAAGACAAGGTTCTGCTGTAGCTGACCTGGCATCACCAATAAACCCCTGTCAGTCCCTAATCTCCCACTCTGCCCATGCAGAAGAGTCCTGGGCGTCTCGCAGAAGAGCTTTGCAATCCTGGGCAGAGCTCTCACGCCCGTCATTACCTTTCTTTTACAGGCTGGTAAACAGACTTTGGATGTTTAGCAAAAGCAGGACCCATCCCACCTGCCATGGATGCCTCCTATGTGCCCACCATCTCCTAGTGCTGACCCCTCAGCAGGCTTAGGGCCATCCCTCTCTGAACACTTGATGGTTCTCTGGTGATTGCCAAGGGGAGACTGCCTGACCTGCCCGTGCCTGCAGAGAACGTGGGCACGTGCAGCCCTGGCACAGCCCTCCCTGCTTGGCTGAGTAACCAAGTTCCTCCAGAGGGGACTTAGGGAGGACCACACGAGGCCATGCCCCACACTGCTTCACTGAGGGCATGGCCTGATTTGTGGCACCAAACGTGGGCAGCTAATCACAGGCTGCGGGCATGTGCTGGTGGTGCAGAGGACGCCCGGCATCGCCCTGCAGCCTCAGGGCAGCTTTTTGCAAAGGCTCCTCCAGCAGAGCTCTGCTATAAAAGCTGCCCCAACTCCAGGCTTCCTTCACTTCTCATCACAACCACCTTGACTCGCCAACCTCGGTAAGCTCCCAGCTGTTGGTGTTACTGAGTGGAGATGAGAAAGGTCCTGGCCACCACCTGGCTGAGGAGATCGCTCCTCGCACAGAGTGTGGCCAGGACAAGGCAACACTGAAGACCTCCTTGGTGGGCACCAAGTTGGCCAAAGTGTTAGAGCACAGCAGGATGGGCTGTGTTGCAAAGGCCACGTGCAAGTGGTAGTGGGGGGTGCAGGAAAGCAGGGCTGGTGTCGGGTAAGGAGATGGAGGCATCATGGAGATGGTGCAGGGATGGTGGGGGGTGTGCTCTGGGGCACTGACCTGGCTGGACACACTGCAAAGTCTTGTCCATGCCAGCAGGAGCTCTTAACCCAAGCTCTTCCTTGTCTTGCAGCTTCACCTCCAGAACCCAAGGATGTCCTGCTCCAGCCTGTGGGCCCCTTCTTGTGGGGTGGCCGCTCCGGCCCCTCTGACTGACACCGCCAACGAGCCCTGTGTGCGGCAGTGCCCCGACTCCACGGTGCTGATCCAGCCCCCGCCCTCCGTGGTCACCTTCCCCGGGCCCATCCTCAGCTCCTTCCCCCAGTACAGCGTTGTTGGCTCTGCGGGAGCTCCTGGCGTTGGAGGCGGCTACGGCGGCACCTTTGGAGGCCGTGGGGGCTACGGAGGCTATGGAGGCCTTGGGGGCTATGGGGGCCTGGGTGGCTCCTGGGGCTATGGAGGCCTTGGTGGCTATGGGGGCTATGGTGGCTACGGAGGCTACGGGCTCTATGGGGGCTACGGAGGCTACGGCAGCTGCGGATATGGCGGCTGGCGCCGCGGCTCCAGGTACCTCAGTGGCAGCTGTGGGCCCTGCTAAGCCCCAAATGCCCGTGCCCTTCAGTGTTACATCTGCCCTGGGTCTCCTCACGTAGCTCCTCTTGTCTTCTACCACCAGAGGCAGAACAAAGCTTTCAGCCCCTACTTGGGCTGTGGCAAAGCTGCTGCTTGAACTTTATGGTCCTTGCTCATTTGCACAGAGCAACCCTTCAGATCTTCAGCTGGGGGCTTTAGGGTTTCCAGCCCTGCCTCCAAGAGCTGTCCTCCTTATGGGATACAATGAGCTGTTCCCATCCTTCCAGGAGAGTCTTCCTTGGCTTTGAGACATCCAACCAGCAATGGGAGGGAGGAATGTTTGGGTTGGAGCTCTGGGTTGTGTCTTGCTGCAGCCTGATGAGTTCCCTGTTCCCAATTCATTGTTTCTGTGTTTTCTGCTGTCACTGTCTATTGCATTTTCCACCCACAATAAAGAAGCCTCATTGCATCAATAACTTGGCTTTTGCTTGGTTTGTACAAGTTTGCTCTTCTGCTTTTCCACGTTGGCCAAGGATCTGTTGATAATGAAGCTCAAGCCATGGGGTTAAATATCAGATTGCCCGTGGATCAACCAACAGGGTTTGTGAGAGGTTCAGCAGCTTGTGATAGACACACAAGAGATACAAACAAGCTACTAAACCCCTTTATAAGCTTTGGAAGGAAAAAAATGTCACTGAATTTATTTATTATTCTGTGGTCCTCTTCTCAGGCAGAAATAGGCAATGTCTTCACATTTTTCCACTCGATGTGGTCTGGGAAGTTCAAAGCACTTCTCAGATGCTCGTAGCTATTTTATACATTTTCAGTGTGTTATTACTCTGTTAAAAGCCTTCTGCCCTTGTCAGGTGCTTTGTTATTGAATAATAGTCACTTCAAAAGTACATGTTGAGACATTTCGATGTAGGCTTTAGTCAGAATGTGATTTTCTAGCCTTCAAATTTTTCATTCAAATGAGGCTCTCTACAAACAACTGTGATAGACCCTACAATTAATTTACTTACCCTTCCCATCCCAGAAATCTTTCTAGTCTAATCTGAAGATTTCCTGGAGTGCAAGAAGCAAACGTGTGTGGGGCATTTCATTAATTTCTAGCTCTTTTTTTAACTAAGTCCCCTGTTAAAGCAGCCAAGTCCACAAACAATTTGTAGAACTACTGAGATAGTAGCAATTATTTTAAGCTAACCTTGTCTTTTGTGCACTCTGAGTTACTCAGTACTCAGTTTTTACTTAGCAACTTATTCATAACTTCCTAGATTTTATTTAATAGATCCATCTAATGAAAATCTGAAATCACGACCAGTTCCTGCTGAATTTATAGATCTTGATGTCAAGATACAGGTCGAACAGCAACTCACAATGTGCTTCTGCAGGGACCACACCAGGCACCAAAGTCTTTGAGCACTTTCCTAGGAGCAAAGCTCCCCAGAAGCCAGGAGAAAGCTCCATCGTGAAAGCTGCTGCAAGAATAACCCACAGCTTTGCTTGTAAAGGCTTTCAATGGATTTTGTACTCGTATTGAGCTCCGTTCCTCTTGTGAGGCCGCCCTCAAAGTGTCTCTGTTGTGTCCTGAAGACAGTAATTACATCCACAATAGGGTTCAAGGCTTTAATAGGTCCTTCAAAGCACGTCCCAGGCTGGTCTGTGCCTCAACTGTGTTGCAGCATCGTGCTATTAAGAGGTTGCTCCTGCTGCCACTTCAGTCGTGAATAACCAGGCTTGCATCAAGGGATCTCACCCTAATGACCATGGGGTGATTCTGCAGCCTGGGAACTCCACACGACTTCATTGTCATTCAAATGGGGCCTTGAAGGAATGAACGGAAAGTGAGCAGTGCTCTGCTCTGTAACAGATCAAACCTCCCAGGCACTGCCAGCACCAAAGAACTCAAGAAAAGGGGATTTTTTTCCCAACTTCTTGGCTTATTCCCCAGCTGAACTAGGTTTGCCTGTAGGCAGCCTGTGCATTTACGACCCACTAAGATGTGGTGCTCTTATGGCCAATGTCTGCACATGCACTGTGATCCTAAGGCAAATTTGAAGGAATATTCTCAAGCCCTTCCTAGGAAGTTCCAGAAGGTGATTTCATTTTCTGACTTTGCAAAGTGTGTGCTCAGGTTCAGCTGATGCTCAGAAAAGCTCCAGGGTGAGGCATGTTGAGTAGGGGACAAAAATCTGTGTATATCCAAGCCAGAAGAAGAAAAACAGCGACATGTGATGATGCTATAACATTTTTAATAAGAATAAAGCTCACAATCACAACCTAAAATAATACAGAAAGCAGAAAGAATGTGTACAGAGGTTGATTAATATCTGCATTAAGTCTCCCAGTTTCATTGGTATCATTTTTGCTGCTACAGCCGTAGCATTTGGCTGTTAATTTCCACTTCCAAACTTTTTCACAGGCTTTAAGTCCAATGAAATCAAATCAGATCAGATGATTTACAGTTTCTTTGGTACAGCTTCAAAAGCAGCTAAGTCAGAACCTTATCCATAGACAAGTTGGTGCAGGCACATTCTACATTTCATTAAGATTAGCTAGGAAAGAGCTATAAAAGAGTCAAGAAGTTGTTTACCCATGCTAAGCCCAGCTTCCCTCACACCACCAAACCCATGCAGGGCTGAGGAGGTGGTAGGGGAAAAAAAAAAAAGAACACAAAACATTTCACAAGAACATTGAAGAAGCTTCACAGAAACCCTGAGCTCTCCAAAACCCTCCGACTTTCGGTCGCAGTCGTGGACTCAGAGCTTCCAGACCTTCCCCTTGACGGCAGCCATGAATTCAGTGGTTAATTCCCAGTCGTCGCTTCCCAATAAATCCTCCTGGATTTAGCAGGGGTAGCAGGG
>VYZX01032577.1:0-105580 GCA_013401335.1 Brachypteracias leptosomus
ACAAGCTCTCCCGTTCTCAGCCCTCCCGTAGCCCCGCCCCTCTCTACGCCATTTCCGTAGATCTTTAAGCTATTTGCGTTGGATCCCCGCTTTTGTCCAATACGTTCCTACGCCATTTACGTAGGGGCCCCGCCTAGCTGGTGTCGCTGCGGCAACCGGCGGCGGCTCGGTCCGTTGCGGAAATCGGTCCCCGGCGCCGGGCTAGCGGAGCTGTCGGAGCCAGGCTGATTCTCCCGGTGGAAAGCAGCTCCCGGGAGGTTGTTACCTCCGCCGTTGTCATCTTATTTCGGCCGTCCCCCCATCCCGCGGTTTGCCCGCTGTTAGGCGGCGGGAGGCCCCTCGGAGGTGGGAACGGTCGGTGCGGGGCCGGGCCGAGCAGCGGCCGCCGTTCCGTGCCGGTCCCGGAAGCGGCTCGGGCCGGGTACGTGTCGCTGCCATGGCGGAGCTGGAGCGGCTGCAGCGGCGTGTGCGGGAGCTGGAGGAGGAGCTGGCCCGGGAGAGGGGCGGCCGGGCGGCTCCGCGGGCCCGCATCGAGAGCATGAGCCCGGAGGTGACCGACTCCAACCCCTACAGGTGCGGCCGGCGGACTGGGGCTAGGGGAGAGGACCAGGGGCTGTGTCAGGGGCGGAGAACTGGGCAGAGGGGGTGCTGGGGGGTCTCAGGCGGCGTGTGGGGGCTGTGGGTCTGGGTGAAGGGGAGAAGGTGTGTGGAGATGGGCTGTGGTGTGAGGGACGGGGCTGGGAGCGCTGAGGAGGGTGTCAGGGCGATGCTGGAGGTGGGGAGGAGAGATGCTGGGTGTACATCGGGGCTACTTTGCATTGTCTTGCTTTGCAGTACAGGGAGAAAGAGGAAACTGTGAGTTTTTCAGCAAAGTTGCTGATGAATGGGGCAGATGTTGGCATTACAGGAGGTCTTCTCCTTCCTCAAACTCACCTCTTTTAGGGTTTGGTTTAGGGGAGTCCTGAGCAGCTGGGGCCCCTTCTAATGCTCAGTGCTTCTGGAAGTGTGAGGGGTTTTTTTCCAGGATGAGTTGCTTTAATGCAAGGTGATACTTGTACTTTCATTGATACTTTCAATGAAAAGATGCTGTAGCAACATAAAGTTACTTCAAAGTTATCCTTACAACTTTAGAGTCTCTATTTTATTTATTTAAAAATATTGTCTTGGAGTTAATCTAACAGAATTGATCAGAAAACAGTGGAAGAGTCTCGAGTGCCCTGCTGCCATATGGTTTGTTAAGTAAACACCTGTAGGCCTTGGTTCTGTAAATCAGGGATTGATTTCCCAAAATTAATCAGGGATTGATTTACCAAAATTAACTCAGGCCTTCCTGAGTTCATTGATCTTATTTATACCATGTGGATGGAAGTTTCTGGAGGGTCAGTACTCCAGTGCTGTCCCTATTAGGAGGGTATCTGCTGTCCCATCTAATCTGTGCCTAGCTGGAGGTCACAGCTGCAGGGAGAGCGTCAGCCTTGGGTTTAGTGCTTGGAGGGGTTATTTTTAAAGCAAAAGTCACTTCAGATATGTGCAAAGCCAAGCTGCTGTTGGAAACGTAGAGAGAATTTTCTGTCTAACCTTCCTGTTTTGCTTTCTAGTCGCTTGATGGCGCTGAAAAGAATGGGGATTGTCAAGGACTACGAGGTGGGGTTCCCCTGCATGACACCAGCCTGGTGCCCTTTCCCTGTGGGGGCTGTTTTGGGTGCACTCACCTGGATTTTGTTCTTCCTGCAGAGAATCCGCTCCTTCAGCGTGGCGGTGGTGGGCGTGGGGGGGGTTGGCAGCGTGACTGCGGAGATGCTGACCAGGTGTGGCATTGGTAAGGTAATGAGAGCTCCCTCCTTCTGCTGCTTCAGGGTAGCTGGACCAGTCACCTCCAGAAAGAGGCACGTTTGGCTTCACTCCGTTGGTTTTTGCCCCAATAAAAAATTGCTTTGAAGGGAGCGCTCAGGAACTTGCAGAAATGTCCCAAATGAGGAGTTTATCTTTTTTATGCTGGTAAAATTGATTGACTTAGGCCCGTGTGTTATGTCAATATTTTAAATGTTTCTGAAAAGTGGAAGTTAATGCCCTGACACAAGCAGGAACGTGATCAGAGGGTTCTCATGGGGATAATCTGTGGAATATTCCTAGTTTAGATCAAATGAACAGCCTGCACTTTATTGAGAGTGGCTTTCATGGCTCAATGGATCAATTCCTGGTGAACAGCAGTTTGAATTCAGTCTTACAATGTGAACTGAACAGGATGGGGGGGAGTGCTGTTTGTTTGGAGGGGTTTGTTGGGTTTAGAGGGAGGTTTGTTGTTTAAATGCCTTGTCACAGTGCTCTGGGTGTGGAGTCTTCAGAGGTTCGGGTGTCTTAATGCCATCTCTGTTGTAGCTGCTGCTGTTTGATTATGACAAAGTGGAACTGGCAAACATGAACAGACTCTTCTTCCAACCTCATCAGGCTGGCCTCAGCAAAGTGCACGCAGCAGAGCACACCTTGAGGTACAGCCTGGGGAAGAGGGACCCAAAATCTATTTACCCAGGACTGCAGAGTTGAATGATCTAGTTTGGAAACTGGAGTATAAAATAGTTGTGGGAATGGTGGATCCTTTAAGGATGTTTTTGGCCAAAGCCTTAACGTGAGTCTGCTTTGAAAGCACAGCTGATTTTGCTCAGAGGTTTGATATAAACCCCACTTCAGTACATTGGGGTTTTTTTTTTCTGCCCCATCTATGAATTTCTGACAAATGTGGGTTTCTCTTTGCCAAACGTGGGTGTACTCCAGGAGTAGGATGGAAGTTATCACTGTATTTATTACCACTGACCCCTCTCATCTCCTCCCCAAGGAACATCAATCCTGACGTGCAGTTTGAGGTGCACAACTACAACATCACCACGCTGGACAACTTTGAGCACTTCATGGATAGGATCAGGTAACACCTCTCACCTCCTGCTGCCCCGTGGCTTTTCCCTGGTGGGGTTTTGTGATTTAATGACTTACTGGCTCTTGCAGCAATGGTGCCCTGGAGGAAGGGAAGCCTGTGGATCTCGTGCTCAGCTGTGTGGACAACTTTGAAGCTCGCATGGCCATCAACACGGTAAGGCCAGCAAAGGGTTCTGCAAGTCTGTTTTGTGCTCTAAAGAATGACAGGAATTGTGGGGACTGGAGAAAAGACAGGCACTTATCAATAAGCCAAGAAATTTACTTGATTTAAGGAAACTGAGCTTTTACCCAGCTCCTCGAAAACACGTTTTATGTGCATCAATATAACCATAGACTTTTAAGTTACCAGCAGCTAATGGTTAATAAAAGAGTTTAGTGTCATAAGCCCTCTCTCTCTCCAACTTACCCTGTTTTATATAAAGGTATCAAAGCCTGGTATGTTAAATTTTACCCTAAACACTGTGCCTAGCTCATTGTACACTTCGTATGACTTTGTGCCTACTAAAAATGTGCTAGGGCAACAAACTGCTTCCCTTTCCAGTAGCAGCCAGCGTGGGGTGTGCACCAAACACGTGGTTCTTGTCATCCTTTGGCTGACTCAGTCCATACACTGCATGTGCTGAATGGGCACAGGTATTTTTATCACAAGCATTGTGGTAGACAGAGCTAAAAATTAAGAATAAAACCAGATACGCTGTATCCACGGCTCTAGAAGCAGCTCGTGCAATTAGATTCTGTAGAGCACGAGGGGGTGGCAGCAGGAGGACAACTTTAATTTCTCCTTTGATGAATAATTTATATCCTGGCTTTTCACCTTCCTTCCTTTTTCCCTTAAAGCAAAAGTCAGTGTGTTCAGTCACTCCCAGTGATGCTACTGGGTCGGGTTTTTTCCATTTTATCAAAGTTCTGCAGTGCTGATGTGTGTGTTTGTGTTTGCCAGGCCTGCAACGAGCTGGGCCAGCCCTGGATGGAGTCGGGGGTGAGCGAGAACGCGGTGTCAGGACACGTGCAGCTGATGCTCCCCGGGGAGTCCGCCTGCTTCGCGGTACGCAGCCTGCTGGGCTCCCACTGCCCCCTCTGGAACTGGGCTGGGGCACTGGGAGGAACTGGGAGGCTGGGCTGGGGGAGCAGCTGGGCTTCCCACGCTCTCTGCCTTGTTCAAGCGAGTCTCCTCCTCAGTGTGCTCCTCCGCTCGTGGTCGCAGCCAATATCGACGAGAGGATGCTGAAGCGAGAAGGGGTGTGTGCAGCCAGCCTGCCCACCACCATGGGAGTGGTGGCAGGGATCCTCGTGCAGAACGTCCTCAAGTAAGTCAGGGGGTCGCTGCTGTTCCATGCTCAGCTCTGCAGGGGAAGGAAACCTGAAGAAGGGATGATTTGTAAGGGTGGGGCTGGCTCTGTGTTGGCATCGCTGCTGGGATCCCTGCTGTGCTCGCTTGGGAGCTGCTGCTCCTCATGGGATTTTCCAGGAGTGAGGAAAAGTTCTCAGAGTTTTCCCCAGAACTTCTCTTAGAGTGTGCGCACACAACATTTTTTTTGGGTCTTAATTCTGCATTTGACCAAGCTCCCATTTGACATCAAATTAAACACACAAATACTACACTGCTGACTCTTTAAATTTCATATGCAGACAAAGAAGAAATCATTTCTCTTGCAGTGTTTTTAGTCTAACTTGAGGTGAATTAAAGAGAGCTTTGTAGCAGTATGAGATGGTTTAATATTTTCCAAAAGTCCTCTCGCCTCTGCTCTCTCTGTGTTTCCAGGTACCTGTTAAATTTTGGCACTGTCAGCTACTACCTCGGCTACAATGCAATGCAGGATTTCTTCCCAACCATGTCTATGAAGCCCAATCCCCAGTGTAGTGACCACAACTGCAGAAAACAGCAAGAAAATCACAAGGTAAATGGTTTGGTTTTTTCTTTTCCTTTTTGAAAGCCTTAAGAGCCAAGCAAGTTACAGTGTGTGTATTAGATTTGATCTTTGCTGGTGTTGGGGATTATTGCATCTATAATGCTTTTTATCTTTCTGTGGTTTCTTTGTTTCCTTCAGAAAAAAGAAGCTGCACGACCAAAACAAGAAGTAATTGAGCAGGAAGAAGAAGTAGTACATGAAGACAATGACTGGGGTGAGTAACCAGCTGGGGTCTGGTCTGTTTGGGAAGAGCAGCTGCCCTTTCCCTCTTACCCTGGTAAGAGAGGAGGAAAAGCTCCTTAATCACTGACTTTTAATGGAGTTCTTGATTCCTTCTCATGCAAAGGCATCGAGTTGGTATCAGAGACCTCAGAAGATGAGCTGAAGGCAGCATCTGGCCCCGTACCTGAGCTTCCTGAGGGAATTACTGTAGCCTATACTATCCCAGACAAGGTAATCTACTCATTCTTTACCATTTTCTGAAACATATGATGTAGATTAAATTTACAATACCAGTCAGTTCAGTTCCCTTCAAACCTAGACTAAGACCCCACCTGGAACAATTCTGGTGAGGCTGCACCCCAGTACATGTGGCCAGTGCTGCTGTGGTCCAGTTTTTCTGTGGAATACACAGAATCCTAGGATGGTTTGGGTGGAAGAGGACCTTAAAGATCATCCAGTTCCAACAACCACCTTTAGGGGTGGGTGCCAGTGTGGGTGTGGTTTGAGGGGAGAGGAATGGATGGATTTGGGGGTAGGGGAGGGAAAACCAGCGTGAACTCCTCACTTGGTGTTTTGGTGACTGATTAATTGTTGCTGTATTTATTTTGTAAAAGCTCTGTGCAGTCAAAGAGCAATTAGTCCACCCAGAGGACAATCTGTGTGCTGCAGCCAGGATGTTCTTAGTCTGAACAGCTGACAGTTTAGGTTTCTAATCCCTTAGGCCTGATGTGCTTGGCCCTAGAAAAGGGTGCGGTATTGGGGAATGAAGCTTGTTTATATAGGGGGACTGTTTTGCCATTTTTCTTGCCAACCTTTTCTTCCTGCTCCCAATAGAAGGAAAATCCCACAACTGAGGAAACAGGAGCAGAGTCTGAGGAAAGCCTAGAAGAACTCATGGCCAGAATGAGAAACATGTAGCAGAACATACAGGAGGGACAACCTGACACTGGATTTTGAGCAGACCAGACTTTTTTACCCCCACAGCAGCTTCTCTTTACATTTCCAGTGCAGTGGGACTGCAGGGAGACCATAACTGGAGGGAACCATGACTCTGTTTATATTTTCCTGTTCTCCAGGCACTTCTTCACTGGTCTCTGAGTTCCTGGTGTGGATTGTGCTGTGGCTGCTCTTCCTGAGCAAACAGAACATTTCAGCCTTTCCATTAGCCTTAAATATCTCTGAGGTGGATTTTTTTTTAAAAATCAATGTTTTTTTTTTTTATCAATGTTTTACTGCTGCTTGTTGAATGTCTTGTATGTGATGATGCTTTAAGGTGAAGTCCTGTGTTAATGATCCCAGCAGATGGGGTGTTGGCAATGGTGCTGTTTCAGCTGGTGGGTGCTTTTCATGGCAGAATCTGTAAGAATTACCAGCAGCAGGAGGTTTTGTCCATCTCTGAGAAATCTCAATACTGTGGGTTTGGTTGTAGCTCTAATTCTGATCCATGCCCCTCACGTGGGCTGCATGAAGGAATCTACTTAATCTGAGGTCACGTAGGAAAGCTGCTGAAAGTAGATGCTCTAAACTGTTAGTTTTGCAAATCCCTTCAGTGGAGCCGTTGTACTTGTCTTGTAAATACTGTCAGTCCATCCTTTTGCCTTTCAAATGATCATAAATGGACCCATGTACGGTTTTAGGAGCACATTAATTCACTTTTTATGCCCAAAATGGTTCTCCTGTTACTGTCAGACTTTCAACTTGTACATACAAGAATTGGAAATAATGAGAAAATAGATTAAGATGATTGTATATGCCAACGGTTACAATAATTTTAAAATAAACAGCATCAAAAAAGCAGCTTTAAGGACTTTTATTAAATAGACATTTACGAGTATAATCTACAGGACTATAAAACATAACAGAAAATTTAGGACTTCTTTTGTTCTGGGCTAAGGGATCAAAGCTGGAGTTCTCCATCTGATATCAAATCTGATGGTGTTTTAAGGGGTTCAGTGACATTAAATGGTGAAGGCATCACTAAAGGGTGACCACAGAGCGCTGGGTCATCATCATCCTCATTCATTCCTCCCTGGAAGAATTCTTATGGAAGATGTTGGCTGCAGATTATGATCAGTTTAGATGCATCAGCTTCCCAAGGAAAGCTAGGTATTTCTGCAATTATTTTTGCACAAGTCCCTCCAAGGTAATTTTGCTTAAAGCTGAACCTCCCCTGCAGGTAAAACTGGGTGGAACAGTTATCTGGACTTTCTCAGAATGACTCTTTCTTGAGAAACAGCTTTAAAAGCTTCTGAAAAGGCTTGAAATAAACCCCCTGAATCCTCTCAAGCCAGGCTATGACTTTGCAACACAGAAGTGAGAACTACCCGTAGAGCACGGACAGTTGGTTGAGCTGGACTTGCCATTGTCCTGGCACTGAGAGGGGCCAAAATCCACCTTTTTGGTACGAGCTACCCCTTGAGCTAGGAGCCAATCCGTGTGTGTCTGTGCAGAGAAAGCAGCTCGTCACTTTGCACCTCACCCTCTGCAAAGGGCTTCGAGCTCAAACATTTGCTTCCCTGTCGTTCCTGCAGGCAGGTGTCAGTCCCAGGAGCAGATCTGTCTTCATTTCATGTCAATTTTGGCACAGCTGCCTCTCCCAGGAGCAGCTCTGCATCACCTCTGTCCCTGCTCCAGGAAAACGTTGGGAGATAAGGCACTTTTCAAGCTGAACGTGTCTCCGCTGGAGGAGTGTCGAGAAGCTGCTTTTCCACCCATCAGCAAAGTCTCTGCTTCTTTGATTTCCACGGCTCTCTTGTAAAGCTCAGCTGCCTTGGCAAAGTCTCCCCCTTCGTAGCTTTGGAGAAGAGTAAAACAAAGTTGGAGCCAGTGAAACAAACCTCTTAATGTCAATTGAAATGGACACCACGCTACCAACGTGTGCTCCCCTAAGCACCAAGCAAGGTCTCTGCTCTCCTCAGAGGAACACCAACCCGGGATGGGGCTTTTCAGGGCCAAAGGAGATCACCTCACCTGAGCACAGCCAAGTTCTTCAGCGTTTCCCCCACCCGAGGATGCATGTGGCCAAAGCTGTCCTCATAAATCTTCAAGGCACGTTCGTACAGAGGTAAAGCTTCAATCTGCTTTTTCTTTGGGGAGGAGAAAGTTGTTGGTTACAGACGTGCATCACGTCTGCCAGCCTCTCTTCCAGCACAGCCCAGCTGCCAAGTCATGCATATTTAACCAGGAAGGTGCTCCCCGTTCTCAGTACTGCTGACAGATGAGGAGGAGAATTGAGGCTGTCAAAGCAATCAGCTTGCACTTGCAAATGCAACTCCCACTAAAATTATAATCGTGGAATTACAGAGCCATTGGGAAGGACCTCTAGGATCGTCGAGTCCAATAATGAGGGTCTGGACTCCTCAGGCAGCTCTGAAAATCTCAGTCCTGGAAGCTGTGAGTTACCAAACGCTCTTTAATTTTACCTGTGGCAGCTTTAATCCCTGCTTAAAATTAGATCTGCAGAAATAGAGGAAACAATCCAGAGCTTGTTCCTATTGATGCTCAGTAAGGACCTGCGTGAGCTGATCGCATCGCTCCCGAATCTCAGGTTAGTTGTGGGCTACAAAGCATCATTTAGGTACAAGTCCTACAAAAAACCCTAAGATAGGAAAGCAAAAGGTGGAAGACTCACCATCTGACAGTAAAGGACAGCCAGATTTACCAGAGCTGTTGCCACACTGGGGTGTTTGGGGCCAAAGGACTTCTGTCGAATCTCAACCGCCAGCTCGTACAGAGGAACTGCCTTGTCCAGTTTTCCCTGCAAAAAAGGGGGAAAATGCTTCAGTTACCCTGTATCAGTAAAACCTGTGTTAAGCAAAGACCCCTGGAGAAGATGTAACTGCTTCCAGATCGTTCTGGCTTTAGCTTTGGTTAATTCATAGTTATATTCTGTGCAGACTGTTTATCAGGAATAATTATCAGGACCTAATTTCCCAAAATACTGAGTGCGTTCAACTCCCAGCCAATGTGTTTCTCAGCTACATCTCTTCCTTTCTTGTTCAATTACCAGTGGAGCACTCCAACAGAGCTGGGAAGAGCTTCCCCCACTGCAGCCAAAGCCAGGAATGCTTTGTGGTGATAATGAGCATGCAGGAGACTGAAGATATGATTCATAACTAGATTTTCTTCATGCAAAGTGTGTTGTGAAGAAGCTGCTGGGCTTTTTGGAAACAGGCTGGAAGAGTGTGAGTGGCTCGTGGTTAATTTCGGGGTGAGAAAAGGGAACAGGTTTGTGCTCACCATCTTTTTGTACAGCACTGCCAGGTGCTTCACGGTGTAGGCCAGGGAGGGGTGGTCTGGAGCCAGAGCTCTCCTCCTGATGTCCAAAGCCTTTTCGTAGAGCTCCTCTGCCCTCTCGTAGAGCTGCTTCTCGTTGTACAGGGCTGCCAGGTTGTTGAGGGACTGGGCACAGTCTGGGTGCTGGGGCCCCAGCACTCGCTCCCTCATCTCCAGGGAGCGCTTCAGGAAGAGCTCTGCTGTCCTGCAGGACACAGCCAGTCAGGATGGAGCTAGAGCTAGTGAATCTATTCCTCTGCAAACCTGGAGGCCCCAGGAGGCCAGCTTAGGATGGCACTGCAATCAGCATCTGACCATTTCTCTGCATTTCATGCTAGTTCTCATCTCTCTGCTTCCATTTAGATCTACGAGAAGGCTCAGTGGAGGTGTCAGAGCCAACGCAACTTACTCAAGGTTGTTCTGCAGGTAGTAGAGGACTCCAAGCTCGTTGAGGGTGCGGGCGTTGTCTGGTGTGTCCTTGCCCAAGGTGAGCTCCTCCAGCTGCAGGGCCCTCTGGCGCAGGAGAGCAAAGCCACACTGCAGCAAAGCACAGGGCACTGTAAGCCACCACCACTGCTTTTAGAGGGAACAGCTCAAAATCTCAGCCTGCTGCACGTTAATCCCACCCAAGTTGTGTTTTTGAGCTGAACGGCAGGCAGGCATTCTGCTGATTTACAGCCTAGCCCTGAATTCACCAAACCTGCCTCCAGGAGATTCAGGTCACTGTGCTCTCGTCTGTGCTCCCTCCATCCTACATGCTAATTTGTTCATTGGTAGCTCAAATAACCAATTCAGAACAAAATCTTGGGTTTATAAGCTCCAAACTTAGAACCAAGTTAATGTCCTACCCCAAATGCCAAACAGAAATAGAAATGAAGGTGAATTCTGATCATCAAACATGTCCTCACCAGGCTGCCTTTCCGCCGCGCCGCTTTCTGCCGTATCCTGAAGGACTTTTTCCTCAGGTGCTCAGCTTGTTCATACCTGAAAATGGATATTTACACTCTTAGAAAGAATGGCAAATGCAGCACCAGGGGCTACCCTGGAAAGCTTCCCCACTACTTGGACACACAGATCTGAGGAGGATTTAAGAACCTTGAGGAGATGCACTTTTAGTTGAAGATAAGAACGTCCAAAACGCTTGGAGGGGATGCTCGTGGAAATGATGAAACTCTACCAAAGAGCTGAAGGAACATTCTGGCTCCAGGAGGGAAATCCTGGCTGTTACTTTGTACCACCCCCACATGAAGAAAAGCAGCAGTGTTCTGGGCTTACTTGTTCTGCTTTTGGTACAAGGTGGCCAGTGCATCCAGCTCCCGGGCCACCCTCGGGTGCTCAGCTCCATAGGCGTTCTCAGAGATCTCCAGTGCCTGCTTGTACAGCTGCTCAGCATTCCCAAACTTCTTCCACTGGACGTACACCCCTGCCAGCTGGTGGAGGGACTGGGCCACCCTGGGGTGGTCTGGGTCCAGGGCAGTCTCCCGAATCTCCAGAGAGCGCTGCAGAGGAGCCACAGCCTGCAGGGAGGAAGCTCAGAGGATGACAGCAGCAGGAGTGCCCCGTGGGCTGCAATAACTTAACAACTCCAACAGAAAGCACGTGCTGAGCTCTGCTTCGTTTGCCTCCTTGCTGGTACAACGATCTCTAAAGGTACTCACCTGACTGAGAAGACCTAGGTCCTTAAGAAACCGTCCCAGGGTCTCATAAAGATCAGCCAGGCAGATCATACTGTCCTCTCCCTCACAGCTTTTTTCATAGTCTTTCAGAGAGTCAAAATACTCAGCTGCCATAGAGCTCTTATCTTTCCCAACCAGCTGCCAGTAACTCAGCAACTCTGCAAAATGGCCCCTGTTTTAACAAGGAAATAAGAAGCTCATCTCATCTCTGGTACCCCTCGATTCGGGCTGATGCTGGCTTAGAAGGAAAGGGCCAGATGTACCCATTTTGTCTGGATGCTACAGAGACAATCCATGGAGACTAATGCTGCCCAACAACAGCACTGATCCCTTTCCCAACCCCTGATGTCACAGAACAGAAAATATGGACTTTATATATATATATATCTCTATATAAAGACCAGCATTTAGCATTTCAGCCCTACTACCATTTAATCTCCTTTAATCTATACACGTCATTTTCTGATTTACACCGACCAAAAATGGCCTTGTCACGTTCCCAACCCAAGCAGTGGCTGCCTTTGTACCTTTTGTAGAGGTTCTGGGACACAAAGAGGTTCAGGAGACACTTGTGTAGCCTCTGCTTGTCACCCTGCTGCTGGAAGAGCCAGGGAAGCTCATCTGCACTTCTCCAAGTCACTCGGTCCCGACTGGTGAAAGAGAAGCAAATCAGCCTCAGAACTCAAGAGAGCTTCAGTTTGGTGTGAGAACTACACGAGCACACGGCTGCCACACTGAATGTCCACTACAAGACCTCCACACTCCATTTCCTCACATCCTCATTCTCATTTCAGCTCGGAGGGTGCTGCAACCCCCAGGGGCCCCCCAGGGTGCTGCTCCTCCCTGCTGCGAGCTTGGCAGAGTTATTCTGCCTCAATACTTCACTAAACTGAGTCAAAGAAGCTGTAAGAAGGACACAAAACTATCCAGGAGGCAGGAAGCCTGCAAGTGAGCACATCTTGAGGAGTTCTGACCTACCTCAGCTGCGTGGTGAAATACTCCACTAGCTTTTGTCTATAGGCAGAAACAACCTTTTCACCTTCCCCCATATACTCCAGTCTCACCATCTCCCAAGCCTGGAGGACAGCAGAATGGAGAGAAAGAAAAGTGTTTAATCTGCTTGTTGAGTGCTGATGATTGCCACACAGGATTCTCTGTGTGTGTTCAGAGCCACAGGGGTTACCTGGAGGTGCTGGAACTTGAGCAAGCCACAGCCATACGTCAGCAGGCAGGTTTTGTGCAGGCTGTGAAGGAGGGAGGCCAGCACTGCAGAGGACAGCTCAGGATAGAGCTCCATCAGCTCTGACTCACTCACACCATTGTGGCTGACACCAATCACACACAGGATCTACACAGGGCAGAAAAAATGGTTCACACAGCACTATCTGCTGCAGTTACACTGAAATTCCAAGAAAAACAGTGTGTGTCACTGTCTATGACTTTATACACCAAAAAAACCACCTGCCTACACAAGCCCTCTCCCTCTTCTGCCCTCAAAGAACAGACCTCACTGCTAATGGATTAATATTCTGATAGATAAAGCACCAAATGGGACACTCTGGGACAAATCAATGGCTCAGGCAACTCACTGAGGAAAAAATAACTCTTGTTATCACCAGGAACTTGCATCTAAGTAAAACATGCTGCCAGCACCAAAGAACTCCTACCAACTACTGAGTACCATGGGCTCATCAGAAAAATGTTCCCCACAACAGCAAGATTCTGCAGAGGGAGGAAAAGAAACTGGAAATCCAGTAAGTGGTGCCCCATCTCCCCAGGATGCCCTGTTTTGATTACAGTTACCGTGATCATGGGGTCAGGGCAGTGATCAGCCAGGAAGGGCTGGTTCTGTGTCACATCAAAAGCTGTTTTGTGAGACACTGACTGGGTAGAAATGAACACGAAGCACTCACATCTTCTCTAGGTATGCAGTAGATACAATTAGATTAATAAAACTGTCCCTTCTATACGAATAATACCATAATCTCTGAATCAAACATAGAAACCAATATAAATTTATAATTATTTTTAACTCAAGAAGAGCCCACAGCACCTGTAAACCACGTTCCCTGCTTACCTCTCTCAAAAGGCTTTTCTCTTTATCACTCTGCAGTGACTCCTGGATTGACCTCAGAACCAGCCTGTACAGTGACACTGTGTCCTGGCACTGGAAACACTGCTGAAGGGTTTCATCAACCTTTCCTCTGCCTCCAACGCTGAGAGAAGGGCAAAAGGAGCGTGGGTTAGAGTGTTAAATCTCCCTAAGAGGAGCTGAAATGACTGAAGGGCCCTGTCTCTAAAGTGCTCTCCATCCTGCTGGGTTTAAAAGGTGCAGTCAAACACAGAAGAGGTGATTCCTGAAGCCACCTTCTGTCATATTGTCTGATTTTTCTAAATAACTGCAACATTTTTAGTTTTAAAAAATACGTGTCAGCGTTCTTTCCTCCAGCTGGAGTGCAGAATAGGAACATCAGGCTGGGCAAAGATAAAACCAGAGGCTGCTGCTTCATTTACTGTGTTCACAAAGCACATTTTCAGGAGCAATCAGGCATTCTAGGGCATGTTTCTAGCACCAGAAACAAGGAATAATGACCATTTACTCTGGGTGACTGCTTTTCAATCAGCATTCCATCTTCTGGGAGTCTCTAAACTAAAAATGCACCTTTCCCAGCCAGATGAAGCCCAGGTTAAAAATGAGCCAATGCCCTTATTAAATATTCTCTTGCAGGAGAGGGAAAATTAATTTTCTCCACAGCAGGAATTACAGGGCAAAGCACCACATGCAGGATGTTAAACTGAGCAGCTGCTGAACTTCCTTTTGGCCTTAAAAATCTATGAGGCAAACTACCTGGTGCATCAGTAAATACACCAGACCTGAATTAAACAGTGCCAACACTCTCCAGGTGCCTGCAAAGAGCACTGAGGCAGCTCATGTAGCTGGAAAGCAGAAATACAAAATAAACCCAGAAGAGCTGAAAAGGGGCAGATGCAACTATCTGAATTCTCTTAGTATCAAACCATTGTACACTGATTTTTCTTCCCATTGCATTCACAGCCGGTGAAGGGGGGAAACTTTGTGGCTCCTCTCTTTACCCTTAAAGAGATTCCTTCTGCGTTAAATGAGTGTGTTTCAAAGTGTGAACCAAGCAGAATCATCTCTGGGCCATCCCCACTCACCCTGCAATGGTCTTGCCCAGGAGGGTGACATACAGAGCATTGCAAGTCGTGGCAGAGCGACAGTGTCTCTCCAGCTTCTTCTCCTGCAGTATTATAAACAAAACCTGTGAGCCAAGACTAAATTAACCATCAAATATTCCCTGCTGGGCAAGAAAATAAACGTTCTAGGTATGCTTCTGTATCTGAAGACTGTGGTAAGCAGCGCACAAAATAGGGTGGGGTTTTCTAGCTAGCAGAGGATACAAGTGGAAGATTTTTAAGATGAGTTTAGGATGAAAAGAGTTAGGATTTAACCCTTCTCCCAAGACGAGGGTTTATCTTAAGAACTGGTCTCAAGGCACAGAGGTAAAACACATTTTCCCCACTCTGCCGATGACTGCTGCAGTATGATGCATTAACCTTGCATTATTCAAAAATAAAAATACCTTTACAGCAATATGTGCGACTGCACTGGTTCTGCACTAACAATTTGTGCTGTCCACCTGTGCTATGAGGTAAAACCACTCCAACCACAAACCATCTCCAGCAGCAGCATTTCCTCAGCTAAACAGAATTCCTTCTTTATGCAGCCAGGCTTGTCTCACCCTCCCGTGTTTTGATGAGGAGTTACACTGGAGGAAGGTACCTCAGAAGAACTGCAAGGGACGTACCTGCTCTTTAGTCAGTTTAACATTTGCACAGTTACACTCTGCACTAATGAGGGATTTGACATCTCTGGAATTCAGAGGATCAAGATGAAGCGTGGGCCACAACCTGTGGTGAGAGAGAACAAAGTCACACTCAGACCTCATTAAATAGCACACAAAAGGTAAAAAAAAAGGCATCGAAGTTCCAGAGCTTTTTAGAGATTTATATCAAAGCAGTAAATGGAAGCTATTCCCTGCTACTAGGAAATTCACAAGTTAAATTTCCACTTTCAGCCTTAGCCACACCACGGTATGGTGGTTCTTGATGTGCATCTAACACCCTCCTTCCTCCAGCCCTGTGCGTAGATCCAGCAGAGTAACACCAAAATTGGGCTTGCCAACAGCTAAAAGCTCTTCTCAGTTACAAGAGAGGAGCTTTTCTTGTCCTTCATGGCGGCAAAACCTGACCAGGCTGCACCTCCAGGTCTTGGCCAGTCTGTCTGCTCTCTGGTGAGTAACTGACAGCAGTAATTGCAACCCTCAGGAACCCCTCTGAAGTGAACCCTACCTCCAGGGCTGGGGGCACGTTTCCACGTTGACAGAGACCACCACTCTCACGTTGACTGGCAGGGGGTCTATCAGCCACTTCATCTGCTTCTCTGCTTGCTTAAAGACAGACTGTGGTCAGCAAGGGCTGCTCAAAACCGTGCCACAAGTGGGTACCTTTCATTAACAGCTCAGTGAGAGGAGCCTCAAATCCTCCACCGGCCTTCAAAACTGCTCATAATCTGGCACGAAATGATCCATTGCTATGCATCAGCACAACACTGAATTAAAGCAGATGGAGCAGGACTGTTGAAACGCTCCCCTCACAAAGACCAGGCTGTTTACATGCCCAGCAAGTCAGCTCACAGCCTCCAGTCTCTGCATTAATAATGTAACTGGACTGCTCAAAAATTAAGATGAATTTAGAAGGAAAAAAACCCCAACCCGACAGGAAATTTATCTATAAAATCAGACTGTTTTGGCTCATCGGCCCTTTTGGCAGAACCGTTTTCTATGTGCTCTGTTGAGCAAAGCAAACACGAGTGTTTCTGTTACACAGATACAGCTGAACCTATCACACTAGTCAAGGTTTCCTTTGACAACTGGCAAATACTTTGAGAACTGACCTGTATTTGGTCAATAGAGTCAATAATTATAATAATGCTGCCTTGGTGACGTGCAGAAAGCTTTTCCAGCCAGCGAGGAAACTCCTCCAGAAGTTTAGCTGGATCCAAAGTCAGAGGTGACACTAACCAAGAGTGCTGCATCAGCTGCAGAATTACAAACATGTATAATCAATTCTATCTGAAAAATCAACTAGAAGTCCCTATAGACACAGAAGGAGAAAAAAAAACCCAAACCAACACAGGGTTCTATTTTCTAGCCGAGTTCACACCCTCTAGTCCAAGCAGAAAGCTGGGATATGCAGGACAAGGAATATTTACTGAGCTCATTGTGTAAATTCTAGAGAGATAACCTGAGTTTACACAGTGGACAAGGAATCTGGAGACTTAAAGGGCTTAAGAGTTGCACAGGTTAAACAAACAGGGCTTAGCAGTCACACAGGTTAAAGAGGCAGACGTCTAAAATACAAGAGAAAAGTGCAAGGAGAGCACAATTATTTCATTTTCCTAAAGTCCTGTGAGGTCCTTAGTGCCACCTCGTGAAGGAAAAAGAGAGCTCAGACCCCCTGGCACAAAAATACCCTTCACTTATTCCCCACATATTGTAAATAAAGGAACACAGGGGAGAGCCTGGTCTAGGAGCAATGTGGTGCCAACTGGTGAACACAGAGTCAGGTTTCTAACCACACAGACAGAAGAGGCACCACCTGCCCCTCCCATTGGCCAGATGGCAGGAAATTTGGGGCAAATTTTGGACAAAACCATCAATCTAGGTCCCTGGAAGCGTAACTGCTGATGCTGACCTATCATGAACATTCCAGAGGTATTATTTCATTGATGTATAAAATCAGATTCCCCCCATTCCATACTGCCTGATGTTTGTACTGCTCTTAAAGGATGTGGAAAAACCTGTGGCAAATGCTGTATTTTGAACACAGACACAGTGGAACCCCCCAAGGAATGGTGTGAGGTAACAACCCAGCTCACCTTCAGAGTCAGGCGTTTAATGATGAGAGCAGACTCTGAGCTGGCAGACATGGGCCTCCCCACAAAGTGGTACAGGATGAGGGTGTTGGGGGAGTGCTTCTGCTGCAGCTGAATCCTAGTGAGAGGAGGAAAAGAAGAAAAGCAGCATTTAACAGACTGTAAATTTTGTAGTAGCTACAAGTGACCATAAAATGCATTTCTAGGAGACATGGTTAGCTCTGACCTTTCCTTTTCTGCAGTTTAAAAGACTCCAAAGGACCCCTCTTGTTATCAGAGGAGGGCAGCACTGCTGAGCTGCACTCACTGCACAGAGACAGATCTGTGAGTGTTGCAGCTGGAGTCAGGGAGATGTTAAAGGCAGATGAGATGGAATTAGTTAGTTGATTATTAAAAACCCTCCACGGATGCTTCAGTAACTTCAGTGCTCTCTAAGTGCTCCCATTTCACTTTGAGTTAGACTGACACAATGTTTGAAATGCAATGGGAACGTTTTTCTTACATTTCATTCATACAAAGAGAGAAATAAAAATAGTTAAAGTACCATTTTGACAGCAGGAGAGACTTCCCAGAGCCTGGGCCCCCTGACACGAGCAGGGGTGGAATTGGTGCTGGGGCTGCTACGAGGTCATTCAGGCGTTCAAAATACTGTAAAAAAGAAACAATTATTGCAAATATACTGCAAGACAGAGCTCAAAAGAAGGGAAAAAAAGCCACTGTGAGCCTTTTCCATCGATGACCAGAGTCTAGGAGGACACCCTACTCCTGGCACACCACCACAGAGCTGTTTTCCAGTGCAGGAACAACAACTGCTGCTTCATCTGTGCCATCCAACCACACACACACTGGCAGCTCTCCCAGAGAATAAACAAGCCATCTATGAGACATAAGGCTTCTTCTAGCCCGAGGAGCAGCAGCCTCAGGGATGTTCTCAGACACAGCTGCTCCTGTAGAAGCACACCTTGCCTAGGAGGAGATGGGAACCAGCAAGGGCTTTCTCCCCACCCAGACACGTTCCCTCTGTGCTCACTTTCTCAAAGCCCAGCTCACACGTGGAGTTGGAGGCCTGCTGGAAAGCTTCCATCTGCTCTTGTTCATCGTGTGCATCCCACAGCACATCACCAAAAACTTCTTCTTCAGGAGCAGCAGACTCCTCCTTGTTACCCAAATCCCTGCCTTCCGGTTCTGTCGCTTCGCACCCCAAGATATCCTAAAGAAAAAGAAAATGAGGGAGAAAACTGCAGCTGTAACTCTGGGAGTGCAGCTCCACCAACTCAACAACAGGCTTTCTTTTTGTCAGAGACCATAAATAACTGAGCAATTAGAGGAAACCAAGTTAATTCGGAATGCACAGGTATAAAGACATTGGGTTCAGTCTTCCCACAGTGGGAGCACCTCACCACAAGGAAGGATAAGGAGAGAGTGGACTGGATAATGGATAAAGAGAAATTAAAAAGGAATTTAGGCCACAAATAGATCCCTTTCCCCTGTTTTTTCTGCTTCTGTCCATAAAAGCACCGCTCAGTTTTGGGTTTTCTTCTCCACTTGCAGATTCCTTTGCTTGCCAGATGTTAATGATAAAAGACAAAAAGATCTTTTGAATTACACCTAAGCAGGATGATGAGTAATCACAGCAATGCCATTTAAATCAGGAACAGAAAGGGCTGAACTGCCTCGTGTACTCTACCTGTTTAATTATCTTCTCCACACAGTTATAGATTTCATGGGCTCCTTCCTCCACACCTCCAACGTGATCAATCAGCTGGAACAGTAAATGGCAAAGCATGACACAGCTCTGAACCCAACTGGGAGCAGAATTCAGGGCTTACAACAGAAACACCCTGGGACACATTTCAGATAAATAACTCTGCCAGTTAAATGGCTAAACACAGATGAGAAATTCTACCCTTACAGCACAGGGATTTTTTTTTTTAGTGAAAATGAAGCAGCTTTTTTAGTCCCCTGCTAATGAAATTTTCATCACATTCATAAATTCCAGCTTCACCACTCTGCTCATGTAATGAGCACCCAGAGCAATGAGTGTAATGCAATTTCCCCCCAAATCTGGGGCTACCAGCACTTGGTGGTGTGCAGAGCAGGGCAGAAGCCCGTTAAAACTCCACAGCCTTTAACTGCCATACCTTTGCTTTGCTGACGTTAGAGATCTGCTCAACCAACTGCTGCACTGGGCCTGAACTGGCTCTGCCACCCTCCTTCCTCTGGTAGACCAGCCGGGGTTTCTCCTCTGGATTCCTCAAGAAGGCTTCTTCACAGTCCTCCAGCAAAGAGCTACATTGGAAATGAGCATTCTTGTGCTATGCTGTAGCAAACACTTCAACCAACACCAGCTCCAAAGGTGGGGCTCACTGCAAAACCTAATTCAATCCTATCTGTTCACAGCAAAGGGCAAGCAAATATTTCAGCTCAGAATTTGAGACAAACTCTGAAGCAAGCAAAAGACAAGAGGGAAATCTGTGCTACTTGTACCAAACACATTGAAATCATATTCATTTTTGTTACTGCTTTCTAAATTAAAAGTTGATTTTCCTGCCATAGCATCTTTCATACTGTGCTTTAAGAGAATCTGTGGCTGCAAGAAAATGATACCAAGCTGATGTATTCCATAACTGTCTGCACTAGCAAGGCTGAAGTTTGAAGGAGTATCACCTAGAAGATACCAGCTTAGGAAACAGACTGAGTGAGGCATCACATCCATTTTAATAAGCTCTGCACTCTGCATAAATCACCAGCTTCCCTTTGCCTCCCCAGCCTGGACACTCCTTACCTTGGCAAGGTTAAATGCAGGAGCAAAATGACTAATGAGCTTTTCTCAATTTCCCATTTTCTCACATCCTTAGGAGGCCTCTCGTTCTCTGCTGGAAAATGAACAACTTGAAAGAAGTAGCCCATGGTCTCACAGGCTCTTTGAAGTTTTGGTGAGTAGATCTGAAAGGAAATTTGAATAATGGTGCTTTGTTACTGAATCTGCACACCCTAAGGACCCACTGGGTAAATCTCAGCTGCTTTTCTCCAGGCAGTTTCCTCCCCTGAAGTCCTTGACAGTATTTTCACTGAAATCAGGCTACACCTACTGGAGCTTTCAAGAAGCACCAGACAAATTCCTAAGTGCCACAAAGCAGCGTGTAAGGTTGGGAGGTACTCACCCTAAGGAAGATGTCCACTTCTGGTTGAGTCTCATCAGTGCTCACAACAAAGCATCTCACTGTGTTACTCCAGAGGGAGTGGGAAAACAGAGGAGTAACCTGTAATAAACTGGCAACAGCAGCATCCCAATCATCTGCCAATGAAAAAAAACCCCAAATGAAGCCTGGAGATCTTCACATCTGATTACCTGCAAAGCAGCTAAGTCCTAACATTAGGAATATACATTAGTAGCAACATTTTTACTCAATTATTTTAATTTTATGAATTTGAATCTGGAGAAAGCAACAGGATGGTATCTGGTTTAATGACAACCAAGCACAGTTCACTAAAATCACTGCTGCATGTACCAGAGTCACTGAATACACCAAACAGAACTTAGCTACAGCTCCTTTTGTTTTTTACAAAGAATTCCAAACAACCCTTCAGTCAAATTACCTAAGAACGGGCAGAAAAGGAGCTAAGAAAGAAAAGAATTGCTGAAGAATGGATAGAAAAACAGCACAGACCCCCCTAACCCAGCCAAACAAAGCCCCATTACTCACCCCTGTTTATGTTTGCAAAGGGTCCCTCAACGTCTATGGAGCTATGAGCAAATTCAGGCCCCCTGAAGGACTGCTGGAGCTGCATCATGCTCCCCATGGATGGCTCACTCCCCAGAGCTCCTCCATTCCAGTATTCAGACTGGGCCCCAGCAGCTAAGAGTTGGAAAACAGACAAAAAACCTCCTCATTGCCACTGGAGAAGTTAAATTATCAGTTCTGGACACTCCATCTGACACCTGCTGCCACGTGCCTCTGATGATATTTAGCAGAAAATGAAATTAGCAGATTTTCTCACACCTTTGTGAGGAAAAAAAATATATCTCTTCCTTAAGAGCGTCACGTTGCAACACAAAATGCTGGGGATGAAACTCTCACCTGTGACATCCGTGCAATTATCATCAGAATCAGACTCTTGGGGATCAAACACTTGGATTCCCTGGGCCTGGAGTCTCTGCAGTTTTGCTTCTAGCTCTCGTTTGGCCCTCAGCAGGTCCTGAATCTCATTTTCTTTAGTTTCTCTAAAAATCTACAAGCAGGAAAGAAAAAAAAAAAGACAGACAAACCATAAATCTCTTAAAATTCAGTATGGGTTCCCAAATTCATCTGCTTTCAACTGGAAAAATAAGTTTCTAGCATTCACTTAGCAGGCAAAGGCATGAAAATGTCAACAAGAAGCCATCAGGAAACGAGCAGGAAAACACAGTTTTAAATGATCCATTTTTAAAACATCACCATTTCAAACCTTAGCATACTGCTCTGAAAGCTGGAAGTCTGTGTTAGTGTGGGGAGTTCATGAAAAATGGCAAGTCAGTTCCTTCACCTTTTAAAGTTTATTCTCTTCTAAAGTCACTACACGTACTATTTTTTTTTTCAAAGGTTCCCTTTTATTTTTCCATGTCTTTTTTTTTTTTTAGATTTACATACAACCTTTTATTTCCTTTTTATTGTTGCGGAAATTTAAATTTCCTAAGGTATAAAGTGATCAAGCATTGCCAGCTGTCCTCTCTGTAAAATATTACCATCCTAGATATAAATTCAAAGAGATTAAACCTTCTTCAAGTCTCATTTTCCTAAATAAGGTCAAACCCAACCCTCTTTTTATCTATCTGCCAGACCTGTTGCAATTAAAGAAACCAAGAATCTTGGAAACTGTGCAAAGCCAGGACCTCCTGCCCTGGTTTGGGTGGTGTAAGTATCACCATCTGCAGCGAGGGACAAGCAGAAGCATCAGCTCAGCCATCCCTCCAGAAACTGCAAAGGCTTTGGGATGTAAGTGGCTGTCACATCTTAGCAGCCAAAAAAAGATGTACCAATACAGCCTTTAATGTCAGCCAGGAGTGTTAAATGTATAAAATTCACACAGAAACAAAATGACTCCACATTTATACATTCCTTCAGTGTGTGTCAGCTGGCAGCCCATGGTTCCTTGTCAGAAAATGGACATATTCCAATGTTCAAATAAGGCAGGAGTTTAGTTTAAGATGCATCACTGCACATTTTCCCTTTAATATATAAAAAAGCTATTTTCTGTCTTTTCCCCACAGTTTTACAGAGAAGTTGTGGCAGGATTACCTTAAAGGCAATAGGCACCTACAGTTATTATATTCCCCATTTCTTTTAAGAAAGAGAGACCCTCGTGAGAGCTCCTGGAGAGGAGCTCACTGGGGGAACGGGACTCAGTGGCACCACCTATCTTCTTTTGGGTCATTTCCCCAGGAGAAGCAAAGCCAAACCTTACCTTGAACTGCCTCTTCACCTTGTCCCGGTCGTGCTCGAAGGTGGCAGCTCTCTCCATGGCTTGGTATTTTGCTTCTAATGCACTTTCCTTCTCTCTGAGTATTTTCTGGTAAGTTTTCTGAAGTGCCTGCAAACATTAAACATCCCATTTTTCCCAGTGATAAAAGCTCTCAGATGACTTTCCAGGTCTCACTAGGACAACGTTAACCCAGCACCCTCTCCTGATTTGAGGGAAGACATCTCCACACCCTGTGGCTCCATCCCCAGAGCCAGGCACATCTTGACCACACCCCAACAGCTCAGCAGGATGCTCCTGGGGCACTTTGTGGAATCATGGAATGGTTTGGGTGGGAAGGGACCTTTAAAGCTCATCCAGTCCAACCTCCTGCAGGGAGCAGGGACATCTGCAACTAGAGCAGGTTGCTCAGAGCCCTGTCCAACCTCACCTGCAATGGTTCCAGGGATGGAACAACCTGGGACAGGCTCTCACCACCCTCAGCAGCAAACATTTCTTCCTTCTCTCTAGTCTAAATCTCCATCTTTTGGCTTCAAACCATCACCCTTTGTCCTGTCCCAACAGGCCCTGCTCAAAAGTCCATCCCCATCTTTCTTGTAGGCCCCTTGAAGTCCTGCAAGGCCACAAGAAGGTCTCTCTGGACTCTTCTCTTCTCCAGGCTGGACAACCCCAACTCTCCCAGCCTGGCCTCCCAGCAGAGGGGTTCCAGCCCTCAAGAGCTGCTCCTCCCCGGTACCTTGCCCTCCCTGGCAGGGCTCAGCCATCGCACCAGGGCCTCCCTGCCACATGTCTCCAGGGGAGCCCTCACTCCAGCATCCTTCTCCCGGGCTACCTGCAGCTCGGCACGCAGCCGCTTGTTCTCCCTGTCCAGCTTGGCCTCCTTCTTCACCATGGAGGCCACCTCGTTGTTCTTGCTGACGCGGAAGATCTCGTACTCCTTCTTCAGCCGCTCGTACTCGGCCGCGCACTCCAGCTCCTGCACCGACGCCGTCGACTTGAAGCTGGCCCCGATGAGGCCTCCGGGCCGCCCGGCCCCGACGCGCCGCAGGGACCCTCGCAGCAGCCGGGCCTTGGGCTTCACCTCCACCGGGATCTCGCAGGCCTCGCCGCCGCCGTACGTGTCCTCGATCACCTCCCCGGCCCCGCCCGACGGGCCCACCAGGGACGACGCCGTCCCCATGGCCCAGGTGAGGCTTTACCAGCGACCGGAGGAGCCGGGGCCTCCGCCGGGGCCTGACGGGGGGGACATGCCCGAGGCGGAGCGTTCCCTGGGGCGGCCGCTCCCGGCCCGGCCCGCGGCCCTCACCGCTCCCCGGGGCCGCGGGGCCCTCCGAGCCGGCGGGCCATGGCCGGGCCGCTGCAGGCGGCGCCGGACGAGGAGGGAAGGGCGGGAGGAAACCGGCTCCCTCCTCCTCCCGCCCCGTCCCACCCACGGTGGCTCCCCGGCTGTAGCGGCCCACGACGGGCAACCGGAGCCGGGGGAGGCGGAGCCGCCGCCGTCCCGCCCACCGCGGCGGCCCCTGCAGGCCGCGGGTCTGCCCCTCTGGGGAAAAATGAGGGCGTTTCTAGTTTTTTCCTTTAAAAAGCAACGTGAGGGCAGGGCCAAGCCTCCAGTCCCACTGGTACCATCGCAGCGTGCGCCGGGGAAGCCCGGGCCCTGCGCTGGCCGGGCGGCCTCGCCTGGGAAGGTGTGGATTTACCCCTGGGAGAGCAGGGCCCCACACGTGTGGGGAATTATCTCTCGACACCCTCACCTTGTGGCCTTTGGGAGCAGGTGGCATGCTTGGAAGAAGAAGAAGAACTGTGAAGAGATGGTGGTGGGTCTACCAAGAAGTAAGTGTTGAGTAGTGGTGACATGTTACACCCATGTCTGCACCTTGTGCTGCCTCTGGGCCTCCTCTGGAAGGTGTGAATTCTCTATTTGAAGACCTTCCCTTTCAGGATTAAAGCAATCCTAGGTTTTTGGCCCCTTAAGTTATCCTGACTCCATTTGTCTGTCTGCTTCTTCAAAAAACCCATCTGGTTCCTCCATCCATGCTGGGATTTCAGAGGAGATCCCCGAGGCTGAGGAGAACCTCCATTTGTTCCCAAGTCTCAGGATTTGCCCTACCATTGGTGTGAATAACAAAAATGCCACTATTTAGAAGCAGGTTTTGCCTGCCAGGTTTGTTAGCCATGACCAGGGAAGCCATTTCCCTTGAACAGGAGGAAAGAAAGTGTCTTAGGAATGTCTTTTCAATGATAAATGCCTCAAATCCAAAATCTGTTGGAGGGAGGAACTAATTTTGTGTACGACAGAGAAAAGGTGTTTTATTTCTTCAAGTTAAAGTTCTGGGGTTTGGGAATACATGTTGTCTGCCCTAACTTTTACCCCTTTTCACGAGGAAAAATGATGTCCTATCTGAGTATCATTGATGGTTCCATTGCAGATCTATTTCAGTTACACCTGTTTCAGTGAAATAAACATAGAGGTGTGGCCATTGTGGGGAGAGAAGTGGTGCTGCTGAGTTTTCCCTGATAGTAATACAGACATAACCTGCACAGCATTAAGGGCCCCTAATTCTGTAACAAAGCACAGCTCTTGGTTCCTTCGTCTGCCTGTTGGTATCAGGCTGTTTCTCCAGTTCACTGCTCCAGTCTGAGCTCTGGGAACGATTAAAAACGTGTTTGTGCTGGTGCTTGAGCTGAATTGTTCTCACGTTCTGAGTTCACAAGTCAAAATCCCCAAGCTTTAAGCCTGGAATAGAAATTGTAGCATTTGTAAGAGCTCCTGGATTCCTTCTAATAATCCACTTGACATTAACAAATGGATTAGAAGAACTGTAAATGGTGTTTCTCTAACGCTGCCTCTGGGTGGGTTACAGCATTTTTATGGATAGCAGGGCCTGCATTAACCCAGCCCTTTGTAAACAGAAAAATTACACTGCTTCCCTGGTGCCCCGTGGATTGGTTTTCCTGATGTTTGGAGGGTAGAATAGCTTGCCTCAACAGCTGATTTGTAAACTAACAAAGCCTGCTCTGAATCACTGATTAGCACAATTCAGAGAGAAATCCAGCTGTTCATGGCACAGATGTTGGGTGCAGTGTCTCAGAATATCTGAAGATGAGCTGTCTTAACTCTCAAAAATTAATTGACTGAGAAAATTGATCACTGGAGAAAATACCAGATTTTTTTAAAAATTGCTTTTGTCTTTGTTGCTTAAAATCTGCTGGGCTACATTTTGCAAACATTGGTGTGGCATCTGTAGAGATGCTGCTTTTGTCTTTGATAGATCCACTGTATTACTACGTGGTTTGTTGTTGAAGTTTCTTACTCTTGGCTATTTCATTCTAGGAGTTGCTGGTGCCTGCCAACAAAAAGGCTGTGGCTCTAAGGACCTGTCCCATCCAGTGCAGCTGCAGGAACTCGCCCTCTGCAAGCAGGTTAGTTTTTCACATACATTATTTTATGAAATAAACATCTGCTAGCTTGAAGCTGCACCTAATAATGCATCTGTTGTGTTATTACTTGTGTATTCCTGTAAAATCTAGTGCACGAGGTCAGGATACAGCATGATAAGAGGGAGATTTGAGGATGATAGGTTGCCACAGGTTGACTGCCTCTTAAGTTGCTACAAGTAGGATGAATGTTGGTAATGACCTGAAAGCAGAAGATGCTTTAAGTGAAGGCAGCTGGTAATGCTTCTGCTCAGATACTTGTTTACTTTGGTTTTGTTAACTCAGATGCTTTTAAGGCTATTTACTTCAGGCACGAGCAAAGTGTGGTAGAAGCCCCTCATAAACCACTCTTAAATTGTTTGTGCCTGCACTGAATCAAGTTGATGCTTTTTTATGATCTCATTTGTTATTAAAAATGCCTGTGTCTGGAGCATGACTGAGAGAGCTCTGCTGAGGAGGTGCAGTGGAAAGGTGTATCAAGGTAATTTGTAAAGAATTAGTTTTTCCTGGGTTGTGTGTGGTTCTACTTCCCTCTTTATGGTGCTGATGGAGACTGTGCTCTCCAAGGTTGCTGCTGTTGGGCTGTTCTTGATTAACTTGTTAAGCCAAGGGGCTGATCTACTCACTCAGCTTTTGTTTTATAGAACATGAGGCCTGATGTCAGTGAAGTCGGGGGGGGGTTCTCAGTTGTGATGATCTGTTTGAAATCTGGTACTCTAGTTGTTCTATAAGAGCCTGAAACTGCCAGATCTATAGATGTATTTATGAAAGTCTCTAGGGCATCTGCTTGTTGTTTTCAAGCTAAAAATAATACAACATAGGGGTGGTTGGTTGTAAACTGCCTGACAGGTTCTGAGTTCGTACATCTATTGATCCTCCTGTGCTTTGCTCAGTCACTTTATTATAGTCTGCCAAGCTGAGATCATCAGCCTCTTTCAGGAATGCATTTGCTGAGAGATCTGGAAATTACCCAGAGCAGAGATGGTGAAAATCATAATGAAGGAGAAATGCTCCCAGGACTCCACGTGTCATAGCCCTTTGCCACTAGAGGACAGCAGGATCTCAGGAAAGCAGGGTTTGTGAAGAGGGGGGAGAGAAGGCAAGGGCTAGGTCAGAAGTTAAAGCTTCTACCTCTTATCAAGCTTCTCAAGGAACTGAGACATTTTGAGAAGTTGTTTAAAGGCAGAACAGGGAGGAGGCAGATAAATAAAAGCTGAAGTTTTAATGCAGTTGTTTGCCTGTAGGTCATAGATAATGTGATTTGAAAGGCACAAACTGGCTCTGAGAGCCATGTGCTGCTGCCCGTGCATTCATAGCTTTGGGTTGATTTCAGCAAGAGCAAGACTTTGCTTTGTGATCTTGAATAACTGGTAGGTGTTCTGGTTCTTGATGGAGGAGTTAGATACCCCTACATTGGAAGGTTGTTACAGTCTGGTATTTAGAGTGGAGTTAATTGCCTGAAACTTTATCACTGGATTGTCACTGAGCTGAGAAGGACATCTCAGATTTTGCAGTCTTGTGGTCATTTAATTCCAGAGCAGCTGGATGAATGCTGTGTGGTCACAATGCTGAGGAACAACTGATCTCCTTCACCAGAAAAGCAGGTGAAAGGGAGGGGAATGAGCAAGCAAACAGCAAAAATGAGAGATGTTAATGACAAGCAGTTGGTGTTGCCTGCAAGAAGCTGGATACTAGAAAGCTCCCCAGAATTTCTCAGCATGTACCTTTGAAACTCTCTAATTTCAGCTCTGAACGGGCACCTTTAAAGGCTGAGGTACTCTGACCTCCAGCCTTCCAGAGGAAGGCCCTTTCATCAAGCTGAAAATGAAATGCTGAGTTCCTTTAGTTTTGGATTGATCAGTTTGAATTGTGTAGCCAGAAGTGCTTGCTGCTGAGGGGTGCTGCTGGATTTTACTCTGTCCTGCTGAGCAGGGTATCATGGCAAGAAATTCATCTGGATGGGGTGGAAATTGCTGAAGTGAATGAAGAATCTTGGGTATTTTCCATGTTACTACAAAGAGCCTGTAGTTAGTTATGTGCTACAGTAATTCTGCAGGTGTGAGCTGAATCTGGCAACCACATGGTGTAGAATTCTCTCTGAACTGTTACATGGCTATTTGCAGAGTCAGTTTATAGAGTTTCCTAAAGAATTTCTTGGGCTCCTTGGCTAGCAGGTTTTTTAGCACTTCATCCTTTGTTGTGTTTAATTCCTACGTATGAGACGTGTCTTGAAACCAAATGATGCTTCTCTTTTCATACTGCAGCAGATTCTGAATGTCCCGAGGCTCTCAGTGGCTGGCACAAGAGGGATTAGGTAACCATTGCATACTGGGAATGGCTGGAGAGCAGCAGAGCTGCATGTGTGCCTCTAAACATAGGCAGCTTAATGTGGCTCAAATGAAGGCAGGCTTTGGGGTCAGGTATTAAATTGTGGTCAGGTATTAAATTGTTACAGCTTTTTTTCAACACACTGAAGCTGTGTGGTGGCATTGCTGCAATCAGACCAATGGGCTATGATGTGGCAAAAGGTTCACTTAATGTTCCTGAGGAACATGTGAGGCTGCTGCTCCAGCAGCTCTTCTGGGAGCCCTTCAGATTGAAGGTGTTAAGGTCTGTGATTACATTCCAGGTTCATGCCACAACTCATCTTATTCCAGGAGTTCTCTAGCAACGAATTGTGACCAGAGAGAAGGGCAGGAAGAAAAAAAGCCTTGTCTGTAGTGCACAGTGTGGAGTTTTCTGTGGTGTGTCTGTTGGTACCTCGTGTCTCCACGTTTGGAGTGGCTTCAGTTTGGGTTGGAAATGGGCAAATGTGTCTGGAAACAGAGTGTTTGTTACTGGATAGGAAATGTGGTTGTGATCTTGTGAGCTCCAGTGTGTCTGGGCAATGAGAGCTTGATGTTGGAGGAAGTATCAGCCAAGAGGGGTTTTGGCCCCTCGCCCCAAGGAGGACCTTGAGTGGCTGGAGCGTGTCCAGAGAAGAGCAACGAAGCTATAAAATATGTGCTATAAAACACTTTTTCAACCTATTTATAAGCACAAATTGTCCCTTTATTCCTAAGCGAGGTAAATAAAGCTGTTAAATGCACAGCTCAGACCTGTGAAAAGCCACAAAGCCTTTAAAGCAGAAGAAACATTTCACTTTGCATCTTCAAAACATTGCCCTGGAATCCTGCCTGGCAGTGAGGCCAGTGATGGAAGCAGTAACCCGAGCTAGCTGTAGATTGTTAAATGTCAGAGCCAGGCTTCTGGTCACAATAGAACTGAATGATGAACAGCACCAATTGAATGACCTTTATTGAGTAAACAATTTGTTGCAGTCTCTGGTGGAGCCTTTCCATTGACATGACTTTAGATGAGGTGATACGTTAGAATAAACACTGCTGGTACCTAGCAGTGAAGGAAACATTCAAAATACTCCTTTATTTCCCCCTTCTCCCCTATGCCTGTCGCTTCACTCTTGTGCACCTGCCAAGGAAAAGCCCGGGGCTACTTGAAACATTCAGAGTTTGCTTTGGAAATTAATGCACGTGGGAGAGACGGGGGGAGTGAGGCAGCCCCTGTTCTTCCTGCTGCACTTACATGGGCACATAGATGGTGGAAAAAGGAATTGTCATGCCTGGGTTAAGGGCCAGCTTGTGTCAGGAGCTCGGGCAGCAAGGAGCTCTCCTTTTCCTCCAGCAGAATAACCTGTTTGGTCAGTCCCACCATGGGGAAATTGTTATACCCTGAGTGTTTGGGTGTCTTGCTCTCCTGGCTTTGTGGGAGAAGAATTGGGGTCTTCTTTTGTCAGCCATTAGAGTAAATGGGTGAAAAACGGGTGTAGTAAGCACTTGGGGCTGTGCTGGGAAGTTCCCCTCCGAGTCTGTGCTGATAAACAGGGAATTTACTTATATCCGTGACAAATTCAATTGAGAAAATAACGGGCCCTTGTGTGTGGTACATGAATTCTTTCTTTGTGCTCTTGAAGCCTATCAGTAAATTTATCAGGTAAAGATAATGGGTTTAGGCATGTTCATGCCTCTGATATTAATCTGGCTGTTTAACTCCTCTTATAGGCTCGTGCTTCATTAGCTGCCCTATGCATAATTTCTGATCTAGTTTTCCAAAGCACAGGATTGTGTGCAGCTGGCTTCCCTTTAAGTTTTGCTGCAGAGAAAAAAAAATCAGCTGTGTCTTGAGGAGGACAAAAGGATGGCGAGGGAAGGTGGGAGCAGGAGCCTGCCCCAGGGCCACACGTCTGGGTGTGAGTGAGGAGGTGGGAAGGGGGTGTTGGAGCTTCCCATAGCTCCACATCCATATGGTTACCCAGCTGTGTGCTTGCTCCTCTCCAGAACACATTTTCCTGGAGCAGATCTGTTCAGAGATGCACCCCAGGCCACAGCATAATGAAGCAAAGCCTTGCTTTCTAATTGGCTTCTGGTGTTTTAATTAAACACCAGGTAAAATATGAAAAAGGCTTCTAGGCGGCTTAGAAATCTAACTTTCATCAAATTTCTTAAGACAATGTTGAATTGGTCTTAAACCTTGAGCCAGTATGAAAATGGAGCCTAAATACCCGTATCTAATGTGTACCCATATTGCTTTATTTTAAAGAATTGGAACACGAATGGGGAATGTAGAAATTACTCCTACAAGTTGCCTTTAACTGAGGAAAGTATTCCATTTGGATTCAGAAATCTTTCTGCATACCTTTATTAAGCAAAGGCTGTTAAAAAGAGCTCTGAGACTGAAGCGCCAGATAAATCCAGTCACCGTGTAGTTAGTTAGATTAGCAATAAAGATTTCATTACGATTTTTGTAATATAAAGCCCCACAAAACATTTCAGTTACTAAAATGACCTAGATCTCACTTAGAGTGGAACCTTTAGCATCTCTCTTACAGTTCCATTCCCCTCCTCAGTCTACTGTGAGATGGCATCTTGAAACTTCAGTGCTGGAACTTGCTGGATGCCGTTAAACTATGGAGAGGGTCATTTTCTTTTTATCCCACTCGCCTGTACCAGTAACTGTGATTTTAAATTGTCATTCCACCCCATCTCCCAGTACTGACATCTCTGTGTGTGCAACGTTATCCCCATACTTGTTCTCCTTGCTCTGCATACTTGGTGGTAATGCAGGAAATGGTGTTAACACAGGAAATGAGGGTGTATTAGCTGGTGAATTTCCAGTTCACCTGTTACCTTCCTCCTCTAAACAAGGGTACAGACGAACAAAACACCCACCTTCAGGTGCATTTAAAAATAGAATTTCCAAGGCAAGAGTCTTGCATCTTTCCTGTAACCCATGAGCTCTCTCAGAACTGAAGGCAAGGATGGGTGCTCTCATTTAACCCAGCTCTCTGCACTCCAGTGCCACAATTATAAGTGTTTTGACCATTCTCACAGATATTATATACTAACACCGTATTTCTAGTGCATACAAATATGAATATATACACACATACACTCTTTTATGTGTGCCTAAGATATTATCTATATCAAGAAGATATAAAGTTTTAACATGTTTCCTCTGGAATCTCAAGATCTTGAAAGAACTTCTGCCTTCCTCTTACAACCAAATGCATTTTGTCAATTCCTATATGGTCTGGGTTACAATATTTAGTACTCCAGAACAAATTCTTCTCCCAGAAGTGTTTATTCACTTGTCAATAAACAAATAGTAACTCTCTTGTAAATGTGTCTTGAACTTGCTTGGAGTTAGTTAGAAGAATTTTGCATTTTAAGGAAAAAACTGTAGGTTTTAAGGTCTTTTTATACTGACATACTGAACTTCCAGGCCATAAAAATGACAGTGTACACTATGTAGATTATGCACAATATATAAGTTCTATTTTTTCCTCTTGCATTGAAGAGAGAGAGGATGATAGAAGGAAGTTCCAAAGGTTATATCATAACAGCCCTGAGTGGAAAAAGAAGATGTAGGAGTGGGAAGAGGCACCGCTGGAGATGTTCTGTTAGGTCTTCAAAGAAAGAGGATGAGAAGGGGAGCGGGGGGGGTGTGTGTGGTCCAGAACTCTTTTTAAAATTTAATTAAACGAAGCAATTAAAAAACCTTATCTAACAACTAAGTAATCCTCATTTGAGGATCATCTGTTTGGTGGGGCCTGAACCCCTGGCCCTCGGGGAACAGGATAAATGTGGATGGTGCCCAGGAAACCTGGTGTTGCCTTTGGATCTCAGCCTGACAGATCTGTCAAACCCTGTGAAGACAGACAGCTCCCCACTGGCTCTGCATCTGAGCAAGGTTCCTGTGCAATGCTTTAATTAAGGTTATTTATTTCTTTATTATGATGATTGCATTTTAATTGCTCGTGAAGCACCCCAGGGGTGGAGGTGGAGGTACCTTATAAATAATATATGACAGTAAGGAAAGGGAAAATGTCTTGGAAAATACACCAGCAGCTCTGTACTTCTGATGCAATTTAAGAATAAAAGCAGAAATGCTGCTTTAAATTCTCCCCCAGCTTTGCCAGCAAATAACATTATCTCGTTAGTCTTATCCATTGAATGTGGGTGCCTCACTTCCACTCCTCTCCAGGAATATTTTGCATTTGTGCCCATCCCTGCTCTGGTGCAATTGCTCCCTCCACTTGGTCCTCACCCCTGTCCAACTCAGGCTTTTCTGCTGCAGCATCAGGAATTTGTACAAGGGTGGTTTTGCTAATTGCTGTAATGATTTCATTATGTTGGTAGCAGTTCTACTTCATATTGGAATCCAAGGAAAATGTCTTGTACCCTAGTAGCAATGCCACAGTAAATTACGTTAACTCCAAGTACATTCAGCCAATGCTGATCTAGCCTGTCTTTAATTGGGAAGACCTTGAAGGGTCAGGTGCATGAGACATAGATGCTCAAGGTGGAAATTCTTTGGAAAAAGCACATTTAACCCAGTTAAAGAGCAGGTCAGCTGGGTAAGAAGAGAAAAGGCATATTTGGCATGTGGAATGAGTGCAGAATATCTGATTCTCTGTTATTCTTCTAGGGGTTTTTAAACCCATCTGCAGCCATCCAGAGTGCTCTGGGCACTCTGTGTGATGGATTAAGAATTACAATATAAGCTCTAACAAAACACTTTAGAAGGGTATCTCCCTTTTCTCACAACTTCCTCAAAAGCTACAGAAAAGGAGGAGAAAATGATGGGCTGGGAGAAAATCGGCCTGTTTGGTGTCTAGGAAGTAACCAGCTCTGTAGAGCTGTCATGATCCTGCTGAAATAATGCTGTTATAATTGAGATATTCAATAAATACAGAGGAAAGTCAGGGCCTGGGTGTGTTTTCAAGGAAGGGGTTTGATACAAACAACTTAAATAGCAAAAAAAAAAAGTTATCCAGAGATGCTGGGTGTAATTTGTTCAGTCTGGCAGACTTTTTGTTTTTAAAAAAGATCTTCTGAGGGCCAGAATATTTCTATTTCTATGTGGTGGTCCCTTCTGCAGATACATGTAGCTGGAAACCTCTGGTTAAAGTGCACAGAACTCTTTGTTCTTGCTTTTCAATCAGAATACTTAAAACATTAATAAATATTTTAAAGCTTTGTAGGTACAAATCCCTAGTTTTCAGCTGTATCTAATTCAAGTTATTGTTTTCTGCTTTTAAGCCCCCTGAAGTCCATTTTCTCTCATCCATTTTCAATTCCCTATGCTGATAGAATTGGTAGATGTCAGGCCCCAGGAAAACCTGCTCTGACTTCACCACATCTTAGAGCCCAGCTCCCAAAGCAACAAGTTCTCCTTTTGCTGCCCCTTCTGAGCTGAGGATTTGGCCACATATAATATGGATATTAAAGAGAGACTGGGGGGAGGGAAGAGTTTCTACTCTGAAAGTTTCATGCCAGATCCAGTTGCTAACCAGGGCTTGTGACAGACATAACACACTTTACACAAAAACATGAAAGTCTTCCAAGGGCCAGAGATGTTCCTTTCTAACCATCTAATGAGTAGGTGATAATAGATGGGTGCCAGTCAGTGGGGTGACCAGTGCCCCCAGAATGCCCACAGCTCATTAGCTCTCCAGAGTTCTGCAGGGAGCCAGGAACAAACGTTTTCAGAAGTGCTCATTTCTTTCCACATTTTGATGCTGTGCCTCACCAAGCAGTTCCTTGGCTGGAGAACCACAGGTAATTTTGCAATTTAAGAGTCAGCCACTCAGCACATCTTCTGCATCACCTTATCCCCTCTACTTCCATAAACCTGAAGGTATCATTTGATTTCCAGATGAGTTTGTAGCTCTTTTTCAGTGGTTCACAAGGACTTTGTTGGGTGAGCTGTAGTGAGGAACATCAGTGAACCAATTGTGTGTCTTTTTATTTAGCCCAGGTCACTTGTGACTTGTTACACCTGGAGGTGTTTTGCTTAGTGTGGTTTCTGCTGTATCCTCCCCAAAATGTAATTTCTAGCAGTAAGGTTATGGTGGCTCTATACTTGGAACTGCTGGAATCCCTCACTTAATTTCTACTCTTCCTGCTTTTCTTCAAATAGAGAGATTTCTGCCAAAACACTGGAAAGTGAAATAATGCATCTCAATGGCAACAGCTGTTACTGTGAGACATCCCCCGAGTGCTGGAAATAGACTTAAAGGTTTTATTTATATTGGTAATCACAGAATGGATACACAGTAACAAATGTATCTAATTCAAGTTATTTATGTTACTGATCACAGAATGGATATATAGTAACCAAACTGTATCCACTTCCAGTTTGGATACATAGTACCCAAACTGTATCTACCTGGCTGTTGAGCACATTTTAAATGGATTTTTAATTGCCAAACAACAGCTCAATGATCCCAGGCTTTCCAAACCCAGTGTAGCCTGGGCAGCTGCTCCTATGTCCTTTCAGAAAGCAAAGATTAGCTGTAGATGGGTGTCTTCAGGAGAGTTCAGCCACATATCTGGCTCACACTGGGTGTTAGATGGTTTTTTATCATTTCTGTAAGCAGCACAGAGAATGTAGACCTATATTTTTGATAATTTTTAATGTGTCACTATTTTAAAAATAAAAAAATACGTTACTATGTTCTTCTTATGTGAGAAAAGTGCACCCGCTTTTAACTCTGGCAGCAAGGATGGACAAGTGACTTAAATATTAACATTCTACCTTTAACAGTGTTCTCTATTTCCTCCTTAGTTCAACCTCCTGTCTCACCATGACTCTTAGGGCCTGGCTGCACTTTGAACAAATGTCCTTATTCAGTTCTCCTTCACAACTCCTTCACTTTTTCTTCACCAGGCTCTTATAACTAATTCAGAAGTTCTCAGTGCATATGAGTAGTTTAAATTGTACTTTCCAGTGTGCACTCCTTGAATTTTCTGCATTCAATCTAATCTGGCCCTGCTATTGTCCAATTGCCTTGTTATAATAGGTCTTTGTGGGAAATTTGGTGTTGTGTAAGTCTGCTCCAGCAGGGTATAGTCACAAGCAACATTAAAATAGATTCATGTGTTTGAACAAAATGCACTTTCAAGGAGAAAATCAATGAGAAAATGTTCATAAATTTGAAAAAGGTCCTATTAATAGGCCCTATAAGTAGAGATAAATAAAAAATATTCCTGGAATATGGTAGTATTGAATGATTCCTGGCTGGGTAGATGCTGCCTCAACCTTGATTCTTTTGTGATATATGAAAATATATTTGAAATATCACCAGTACCAAATCAGATCCCTTATTGCCCTCGTCTTGTGATAGTTTTCTAGCTGTGCTCAGAAAAGTTGACTTTTAAAATGCTGACTGACTTGTGTTTCTTTGGCAATGCTGCTGCTCTCTCTAAGCTTTTCATTAAGGATACAAAAATTACTCTATTTTGAACTTTTAAATTAAACAGTTTTTCAATGTCTGGGGTTTTTTCCCCTGGCAGATGTTCAGTGTCCATTGTAAAATGAATCTGATCTCTTTTTTGTTCCTTACCCCATGTTCCAATCTCTGCTGAGAGCTTGGGGATAAGCTTGGAAACTTAAACAGTTCCTTGAAATAGAATTGGGTTGCTGTATTCCAACATGAAAAATCAAATTCCCCCCCAAACTCAAGACTTTATTGAATTTTCAGTGTAGATTCCAGCCAATTTGCTTCTTCCCATGTAAGCCTGTAGCCTAATAAAGGTACATCCAGTAAAGCCCTTGGAATTAAGGCTCCATTCTGGGCAGTTGCAGTCACAGGCTATTGTCACTCTTCCCTACCTGTGCATCCAGTGTTGGGGCAGTAACAAAAGTATACAATTTATTTTATTAATATTTTCATTGCTTAATTACACCCAAAAATGAAATCCCAGAGGTTTCCTTCTGTGGAGGCCTGAACCTCCCATCACATCCATATTTATCACCCCCAGCAGCAGATTAAGCTGAAATGTTTGTGTGGTACGTGTTGCATATGTAAGAAGGGATCCAAGAACCCAGAAATTAAATCCAAATGGTGTTAATTGCTAATAAATGCAGGATGTGCAGCTGGGGGGAGATGTTGTTGTTTGTAGGTAGGGCTGGGATTCCTGTTATGTGGATGTTTACAGCATCTGCGGGCTCGGGCGCCTTCGTATGCTCCTTCCATGCTCAGAATGTGAGGTGGAAAATGAGGACTGGAGATGGATGCCCTGTCACCACTCTGGGGACAGCAAGAGCGTGGAGCTCTGGGAGAACACTGCACTTGATAAGCTGTTTATTTGCTTCAAATATGTGTAAAGAACATGATATGGGAAGGGTCTCTCTTACTCCAGGTGCTGGCTGCCCCCTTCCAAGCAACAGCAGGAGGTAGACTGAGAATAATGTCATTTTTCAGGCTGCCAGAAATGAAGGATTTCACAGAGCACCCTCTGAAAAACCCCCACGAGATGCCAGAGTCAGTTCTCTCAGTAAATCCCCCTCTGCTTGCCCACTGTAAACTGTATTTCCCAGCTGCAGAATATTTCCCTTTAAATAGCAGCCCCGCGAGGACTCCATTCTGTCTTTCATGATTAAAACATTTCTGCAGAGGGAGTTGGAGATTGAAATCTATTCATTATGGAAACTATTTTCATGTTGTTGGAGCTTTTATGAAAGATTCCAAGTTTCCACACCATTTATTAGGCAATAACATCACAAGAGAGAAACCCCAGGAATATTTTAGATTAGAAGAAATCTAATAAGGACCTTTGGAGTTGGGGTGAACATGTTGTGCTGGAGATTGGAAAAGGTTTCAAAGAATTCTTATCAGGGATTTAGAAGAAGGGAATGGTCCCCCTGCCCCTCCCTCCCATGCTGTCCACTTGGACCAAAGTCATCTCTTTGCAATTAAATCCAAACTAATAAGCCCAGGAAGGCAGCTGGCCTTGGCTGTCCACGGTCCAGGCAGAACTTTTTCCTTCCCCTCTGGGTCTCTTACCTCGGTAGATCTCCTCCAGCAGAGTGTTTGTGGGAAAATCACTCTTCTGTAAAGGCTCAGGGATCTCACCTTTGAGCACTGCTCTGCAGATCTGAGCATCCCCTGGGGATATCTCATCCTCTTCTGGACGGGTTATGAGGTGGTCCCCCTGGTGCACAATCCTCCCTCTCTGGATTGCATGGCCAGATAAGAAAGAAATGACTCCTTCCTTTGCTCCTTGGTGAAAACCACCGTGAGATGGGCTTTGGGTGCAGGAAACGTGTTCTCACAGCCATGTTTTAACCCTCAGAAAATACCTGCAAAGCATTGGTTAACAGCAGGGACTCAATGTGTGTAACTTGTGCTGATGGGTTCAGAGAGATGGGAGATGAAATTCCAGAGCTGCCCCTCCACTGCTAATTTTTCTGTCTGAATTTGTGAAATGTGATTTCTTTTAAAGGCTGTCCATGAAGGGTTTCTGATATCATTCCAAGGGAATGACACCAGCAAGACATTAACCAGCTTTTTAAACCCACAGCTTGGGCTACTACGCAGCTCAGAACTTAATGTGCTTTTAATTAGGGGTTGAACTTCAGAACAGACTTAATTTCTCCTTGCAAATTAGCCCTTATTAGGGAATCATCCTCTGCATGGTATGCAGGATAAAACCTGAGTTTGAGAAGAGGTGAGTTTTGGCTTGCTGGCTGAAGCTTCTTGATTCTTTGGTTAAAAGTTTGCTCCCTCCTTTGCTTTGTGCCCCCAAAGGCTGGTGTGAGGAAAACCCACTTGCAGGTACTTTTACGTGTAAATGAGGAAGGAAGTATAATGCAATTATTAACCTCTCACCTAAAATATTTACATTTCCGAAGTGAAACACAACTACAAGTGTGATTTGCAAAAAGCTGTCACGAATGCTACTTCATTTGTTAAGAAGAAATAAGTAGCAAGTAGATATTCAGATTTCCTGATAGGGTGGTTCAGCGAGGAGTGTTTGGAGAGACAAATTCTGCCTCTGTTGCCCAGGTGATGTTAAGGAAGTGCAGAATTAGGATATTTAGGTTTAAATGGAATTGTTAATAAAATTCTGCATTTTCCCCTAAGGGCTGGAATCTCTTCCCTGTGCCAAGAAGTCCCAGAATATGATATATTTTATAAAAATACTTGTTCTGAGTAGTTGCAGGAGAAACTGCAAAGCTATTTTGGATCAATATGCAGATCCCCAAAAGGTATAGACAGTGTACCTAAAAAAGGAGATTAAATCATCCTCATGTACACGTAGAAGCTTTTGATGCAGTTTTTCCAGGAGAAAGACTTTTAGTTTGTGACAGAACTGGAAGTAAGTGTGCAATGAATCCTGCATGGAAAGAATGTGCAGAATTTGAGAGGTGAAGACTATAACGTTCTTAGAAGGTACCCTTCTCATTCCTGGCTGAGTGGTGGGTTTTTAATGCTGTGGTTTTGCTGAGCACAATGTCATGATCTATTAGAGACCTGTAGACCAACAAAGATCTCCTGGTGTGGAGCAGTACCAAGGAATGTCTCAGTGGTGGTGACAAAGATTCCTCCTGCTGGAGCTTTCCAAGTGCACTTGGGCTGCAACCACCATCTGCTCTGCTGGGAGAGCAGCCTCTGCTCCCAGAGCTCTGGTGTCCCAGGGCTGGGCGCTGGGTGACAGGGGTGGTTGGGTGGGCTTGGGGGAGTGAACAGCAGCAGCAAGGGGAAGCAAGCAGGCTGGCAGTTGCTATGGCAATTCCATCCTTCCTCAGGGGGGAAAGAAGTTTGAGGAGCTCGGGGAGGTGCTCGGAGGTGGTAATGAGGGTTTTCAAGGGAATGCAATTTGCTGTTGTGAGCAGAGATGATAAAGTCGGTGATTTAACTGATGCAAGTGGATTAAGGGACCTACATTGTTTATTGTGTTTCTTAGGGAAGGGAGACATTTGCTGGAAAGCAATTGTGGTGTTATCTGAAATTCCAATTATCCAGTGCCAAATCTTACTGCAGATTATTGACTTCTTCCGAGTGTAGATTGGTGACAACAATATTATCTGAGCAAACACAAACCAATTAAGTGTGTTTTGTTGCAAGAGGTCCATTCATTTCAATATAAAACACAGTCCTAAAATAACTTGGATTTTCCCAGAACCTGAGCAGAAATTGTGATGTGAGTTTTGGGGCACAGCTCTGAGGGGTGAGCTCTGGGGGAGTTCCTGGAAATGAGATAAAATTGCAGCTATGTGGTATTTATCCATCTCCTATCTCTAGTAGGTAGCAAAGGACTTCCAGACTGGAAGTTTCCACGCCAAGCCAATTTTGGGGGGGGAAATGTTTGCAATAATACTTTTCCCATTTATTACTCCAATTCCCCTGGCCACAGACATCTAAAGGCTCTTATTTATCTATTGCTTTCTTAGCCTCTCCTTATATTAGGGGTTATTAAGCTTTTTCCCTTGATGGATTTATTATATTTCTAAGGATGGATATTGATCCACCCTTACTTAGGTGGAAGTGCAATACCCCAAATTCTCTGTGGAAACTGCAGCACAACCACAGCCCCCTGGTTGATGTTTGTTTCTGGTGGAGCTGAATTTGTAGGAGATAAGAGCAATAGTTTCCTACCCTCTCTTTCCAAAGCAGCACATCTGTAAGAAATGTTGTATTTTTACATTTGGGGATAGCTGTATTTTCTAACACAGATGTAGGGCTGAGAAACATCCTCACAATGAATTTCTCTCCCTGCTGTAAAGACAAAGGAGAGACAGGGGAGTGTTAAGGCAATAGCATTTTTGAAGCCCCTTTTGAAATCAACTGTCATTGCACTTTAAAGGGTATTTTAAAAAATATATGACAGCAAGCCCAGCCAAATTTTGTTTCCTGTCTGATGCCAGAGTCTGTTCTAAAAGGAACTTCAAAGGAGACAGACACTTCCTATTTTGATCCGAGAGATTATGGTTTACAAAATACCCCAACAAACGAGCCACAGCACAAAGGGGGAGAAATTAATTAACTGCAAGGAGGAACCCTTCAAAGGCTGAACAGGATTTCTGTCCCTTGTTCCTGCTGCTGCCTTCTGATCCAGACAAGGGGGAGAAACAGCAGCATCCTCGTGCCCAAGGGAGAGGCCCCGGGAGGATGCTGGCACCAGCTGTGGCACCAGCTCAACCTTTAGTGAGATGCCTAAAAAGTGACCTCCAGGGGCTGCGTGGAGCCTTATTTCTGAAATTAGGGGATATTATCCTAAAACCTCCATATACTTGCAGGGGGTTTGCAGTGAGGACTGGGCAGCATTCTCGGAACAGCTAATACCCACTTCCTAGGTGTGGTGGGACATTATTTAACCCCAGAGGTGACCCAAAGAGGTGCACGAGATGCTTACAGGGATTTGAGGTAAATGGAGGTGCAGTTAAAGTGCCTCATAAGGTTCACACGCCACATATCAATGGATTTAAACACCCAAGGAATTTGGGATGATATCTTACATTTTAATGTATTAGTTGAAATGTGGTTCATGGTCTAAAATTAAACAGCCCAGGGTGATCGTATGGTGGAGGATGAAATATTCATCTCACTCTAATTACAGAACTTAAATATAAAAGAATGAAACCTGGTAATGTTGCATTTGGAAAAAAGGAGGGTTGTAAATCTGGAGGGGCCTGGGAGTTACATCCACTCTAGGATTTTAAAATCCTATTTCCTAGCCTTAATAAATGCGTTTTCTGTGGTGGATTCATCATTTTCCCCAGTAAAACAAGCAAGCTAAGAGCATGTTTCCCTGGGTGCTGGCATCCTGGCACTGTGAATTCCTTTTTTTCACTGCTAGTCTGCAGATGAAAAATTTACTTTTCAAAGTATTGCTTTGTAATGAAATTCTGAGGTTTTATTTACTTGTTTATCTTCCTTATCTTACTTAAAATGCATGCGGGACTTAGTCTGTTTCTATGTAAAATAAACAGGTAAATTAAGTGACATTTTCTGCCACTGTGATTTGGGCTGAGCTGCAAAATCCGGGTCTGGTTTCACATCCAGCTCTCCTTATGAGTCAAAGAAATAGGATGGCTCTGGCATCACGAATCCTGGAACAGCACTCTCAGTAAAGGGCAAGTGTGGATGTGGAGGGAAAATACCAGATTTCAGCATTTGGGGCTGGTATTTTGGTTGCATCCAAACTCCCTTTCTCTCTCCCAGTTGAGAAATGCAGGTTTTATGCTCCCAGTTGTCAGACTCCCAGAAATGAGCCCGCTTTCCATCTTCCCCTGCCTCGCTTCCCATCACTATTCTCAATCCATCTACAATGCAAACCGAAGGTTGATATTTCAGAGATAAACTTGTCTATGGCTGCTGAGATACTGAATTTACGATATAGGAAATTGTGTGGTCTCACTTGAGTGCGTTTGCCATTGATGGTATCTCTCAGCTCACACCTTAGATACTGGGGGTTGCTGAGAGAACCTGGAGGCAGCTCTCCTCTTCCACCCTTACTTAGGCAGCCTTCTCCCTGTGAGATAACTGATAGAGCAGGAATTTAAGCAGCAATTCATATTTAGGTGTGTTGGGAAAAGGAGCAGCGGGTGGCACCAAAAGGCGGGGTGGGTTTGTGGCATCTCCTCGCTGGTCCTGCCCAACCTGCTCCACATCTCTGGTAGTCTCATCCTCAGGGATGTGAAATAAAGCCCTGGCCAGGTGCTGAGAAAACCCCCCGGTGTTACTGCATTTGTAGGTAAAGCTGGGATTGACTCTTGTACCAAGAATTAATTAGGACTTTTAAGGGTTGACCAATAGTGAATAATCGCTCTAATAATCTACAATGTGCAGCCTCGGACAGGACAGTGGTAATTACAGGTTATAAATAACTTGGCAGACACAAAACATGAAGACAGAGACCTCTCCTTGTGTTTTTCAATGAAATCACTGCCTTTGGATCCGTTTCTTATTGCAGAAAAGATAGTGATCTCCCATTAATACACTGCCTTTCCCCTCCGAGCACATCCAAAGGGTGTCACACCTAGAGCCTATAGTGTGTCTATAATGCCTGGGAGTGTGTCTCACATAAATAGGAGGCCTTTCATTTAATAGGATGTAGCAAGGAGATGGAGGCTTGGAGGATGGAGTAGAAAAAACCCCAAAATCACAATTAGAATTTAGACCTCTCATCACAGGTCTTTTCTTTTTCCAGCCTAGTTTCTTAACATTCTCCCCACCTCCCTTTTACTTCTGTCCCAGCACAGCACTAGATCTATGCAGTAAACACCTCAACCATACAATAACCTGGGAGAATGTAGATGAGCCCAGGGCAGCTCTAAGGCTGTCAGGATCCCAGCTGATGAAGCCCAGAGGGCTGTAGATTGGGACCTCGGTCAGAGCCGTCCCACAGACGCGTGCAGCCTGTTGGGTGCTCCAGTACCTACTCTAACAACCTTCCTGCACAGCTAAATCCATTGCTCTGTTTCAGGGAAGTTCAGTGGTACCTCTTCATCGTTTTTCTTACCTGTTCCCCCCACTCCTTCCATTTCCTAGATAAAACCCAGAAATAAATCCTCATTTGAACTGGACGTGCAAGGCACAGAGGAGTTGTGTGTATGAGAATGGTATTAAACCAGCAAGTGCAGTTGGGACTTTAGTTGTTTGTGCCTGCAAACTTGTCTGTTTCTCCCGACTGCACCATTTGATCTAATAAAAGGATGTTCCTGCCCTACAGACCTTGCTTTATTAGAGCTATAACAATATTTTTTTATGCATCAAGCTGCTGAGTTGCTGGCAAAGCAAACTCCTCCGCAGTGATTAATGTGGTGCTGCCATCCTGTCAGCACGGGGGAAATGTGAGTGGCATGAAGGGTGGAGGGGAGACACTGAACTTGCAAACATCCACATGAGTCACTGCAAACCCACAGAGACCTGGGGAGACACGAGACAGCCATCAATAAATGGGTTTCAGTCCTGACCCAAAGCAGGGCTGGCAGGAATAAGAGCAGGAGATGGTTGCTGCCTGTGTCTGATGGACAAACAGAGATGGAGAACATGCCATGGGAATCAAAGCTCAGAATTGTGGCCTTTCCTTCTAGCAAAGGGGATAAAAATGAGGGATTTGAGCTACAGCAACCTCCTTTTATCTGGAATGTTTTCTGCAGTTGGGGGTCGTTGTAGTTCCTCTCTGATTTGATAGAGGTTTATGTAAATTCAAAGTAGGATTAATAACAGCACTGTGCACAGTGAAGAATTCACAATGAAGCAATGACTGACAGAACTGACTGCCCTTTGAATACAAAATCCCTCAACCTTCTTTTCCCTTCACAAAACCCCCCTTCCTTCTCCCTGTGAGATAACTGATCCCCATTTCTCTTCAGCATCACTAATATTTTGCCCCAGATCTTTCAGAGAGAAGACAAACAGGCACCGTTCTCAGATGCACACGAGTAATAGAAACATTTAAATCCTGATTTCAAAGCTGATTTCTGAGGAGCAGTTTCTAAAGCAGCATAAACAAGGCAGCCTGGGAGGGCAGAATTGTGTTTTAACACCCAGGATATAGATGTTGACAAAGTTAAAATGAGAGGGATTGAATCAAAGTGGTTCTGGCTAATAAAGCAAGTGGTGCCTCCTCTGTATTTTTCTGTTAAAGAAATAATCCTGCCTCCCTTCCCCAGCCTGGTGCTGCCCCTTCCAGCGTGCAGGGGCTTAGGCAGGTGAGCTGCTGGGATGCTGAGCCCTTTGCTGTACTACAGCCCTTACAAGAATCCCTCCTTGTCGAGCTGCCCAGGTTTTGGACACTCCCGGGTGTGTTTGCTGTCCTCCCTCACATTACCCATTCAAACAAGAGCCCTGTGCAGGGAAACACGACTGTGCTCATCTATATTTCGGTGAACTTGGGCAGCTGTGTCAGCAGGGAGAAGCAGAATCCTCCTCCTAGCAGGAAGGGTACCTTGTAGGACACAAAACCCCTCCCTCGGAGCATCCCAGCTGCTAAGAAGGGTGGTGGTGTCCTTCTAGCCATGGTACCTTACAAAACTTGGGGGAATTTGCATCTTCTGAAGGAATTATCTCTTCCTCTTTCTGCACAGCACTCAGCGTGTTGCTCCCACAGCTCCCTGCTATTTTCAGTATTTCCTTAGACCTTCAGTGCTCACCTCTCTTCATTTTTTCCTCAAAAAAGCCCCTGCCTGTTTGTGTGTCTGCTGTAGAGTTATTAACCAGGGCTGTTTGTGTCATGGAGACAGGTACAACTTCCAAAGGAGAAGGGAGCTTTGAAGTGGGCTCTTCCCCTCCCTGATTTATATTCCTTTTCTTTCTCAAGTCTTCCTTGCCCTTAAGCCACGAAGTTGGCCAATTAGGATTACAAAGGAAAGGGTCCCTAGCAGGTTCTGATCTAATGCAAAAGATCTCTCCCTTTTCGTTTCATTTCCCCTTGTATTCGGGGGCATTACTTATTTATAACCAGGTAATTATTTTTAGTCATTCTAGGGAATGAGATAGGAAGAAAGCAACAGGTAAAGAGAAGGGAAAAGCACTTTTGAAGCCAACAGAAAAAAACACTGTGTTTAGAAAGCAGAGTTCTGATGTGTCTGAGATCACTGGGGTCAGCAGCAGGGCTTAGACTGATGTTGTGGTGTCTTTAATTTTTAATTTCTTTGTTTATTATAATTTCTGCTGGTGCTCAGAGAGACATTTGACCAAGCTTGTCGCTTTAGGCTGAAATTTCTCCTGCCTGGATGTGTTTTGTTCCCCATATCCTCATTCTTGCCATGGCTGGATGGGATAGGAAATAAAAATCTGGAGGAAACAGGAGAATCGGTTCCAGTGTGAATTAATAGTGGTGGAGTCAGAGGTGACTTTAATACAGGCAATGTGAGATGTGTTGGCTAAAGTTTGACTTTAGTCTGCCCTGGGACTGAGGAGACCCATTGGAGGCTGGAAGGGTGGAGGAAGAGGGAGTCTAGGGATTTCTTACTGGGGATGAACTCCAAAGATTGAGCTAATCATTAAGTACTAAATAATGAAAAGGTGAAAAGGGTCCCGTCAATACTGAAATGTGCTCCTGAAATAAATTGTGCAAGTGAAGGGGAAATTAAACCTTTTGAATGCAAACCTGTGTTGCATGAGTGCTGAAATTCCACAGACAGATTCGATTAGTTGGTCTTTCACAAATGTCCTTTTTCTCTTCATTTCTTCATTCTTCCAGTGGGAAAAACTCCTCGTGGTCCCCCTTTAAAACAAGGCAAACTGAGGAAAGAACAGCACTAACACACATGTTCTTTTGGACTGCATTTACTTTTCCCTTAATTAATTTCAGTTTGGAGTGGCAGCTTAGGAAAAACAGTGTATACATAATATATAGTATATAAAGTATATACTCCTACAAAAGTGCCAAATTCAGCAAGCTGTGAATGGTGTGAGTCTGTTAAACTTTTTCCTGCCCCTTTACCTGCACATGACTTTAAGTTGAAGCTCAGCACGTTTAAACCTCGGACACAGTCCTGAGGGATCAAGGCTTAATAAGCCCTCAGCTCTCTTCTCACTTGGTTATTACTGGATTATTGCTTTCTCATCCCACTGTCTTTGCTTGTATGACTTGGCTGTTCAAATAGAAACTCATTGACTTGAAAATGAGCCGCCTGCAGTTGGCTCTACAAGTCTTGCCTTGGAGGATGATTTTTAATAATGCAAACCCCCTGAAAGCACAGACATGGGCATAGGGGGAGAGGAGAACGAGGCATTTCCACTTTGTCTTCAGGAGAACAAGGGGATGCAGGGACACGGAGGGGTTTGTGTCTGCAGCTCTCAACCAAACGCTTTAACATCACTGAAGTCCTTATTCCAGCAAAATGAATGACTTCAAAGGCTCAGAGTATGGCCAGGGGGCTGTAATGCCATTAGGATCATCTTGGTTGATGTATTGTAGGGCTGCGAGTTGCTGGGGAGTGCTTAGCAACAAGGGTGGGTTTAGCATTCCAAACAGAAGCAGACAAGCAGATTGGGAACCTCCATTTTTCAGGAGCAGGAACAGGACAGACAGGAGCACTGTGAACTCTGAGAAAAAAACCCCTGTGAGGTGCAGGTCACAACATTTATTCCCTGCTGCACGTAAGGACATGATTTGTTCTCTGTCCCCTGAATTCCAGGCGTGACCCCCAGTGAGGATCTCACAAACACCAGCAGCTGCACTAGAGGAACTGGTGCTTGCTCTGACATGGAGACCCAGTGGATGGTGTGCTCTGATCACGGTGCTGGGGCTGGCAATTAATGTCAAAGTTAATTAATACAGCTAATTCATACGCGTTAGGTGATAGATAAATATCCACCAGGAATGCAGCTGTTTTCACCATCCTCATTTATTAACGCTGCCAAACAAAGATCAGCTGCCAATGTCTTACTGTAGAGACTGAGCTGATCTAAAATCTGATCTAAAATGTAAAGTGGGGCTTCAAACTTGTGTTATTTTCCCTTTAGGGGATTTTCCCCTTCAGGAATGAGAACTGCACTGTCTTTTCAAGGGAACTTTTAGCTTAATATAACCCCTTGCAACTTACTCCAAGCCTCTGGCGTTCACTGTATGTTTCATTTCTGCTTCTGAACAGATCTTTGACCAAAAATGTGCTAATCTAGATGTGGGCAGAACAAGTCCAGAGGAAAAGAGAGGGAACTGTAGAGGAAAAAAGCCAGGAAAATTTGACTTTACCTGTGTCTACATGACAGATGGTGAGCAGGATCTTGGGTAATCTGTTAGTCCTTGTGAGCGAAATCAATTAAGTTTAGAAAAGCTATTTATTGCCAGGGAGATTAAAAAGTAATTAGCAATTATAGAGAAATCTGCAAGGGTCCTAATTACAATGGAGCAATGAGTTTAGTTTCTGGACAGGAGGGAGGTTCTAAATACAAGGGAAGTTTCTGTCATCTCTGTTTGTTAAGAAAATAGCAAGCCCCATCTTTCTGCTGTTTGGGTGATGATCTCTGGAAGAGCCTCCTCTGGGTTTTGATGATGATGCTGACACAGAAACAACAACCCTAACACCACTTAATAAACCCCAAGGGCAGGATTAAGGGCTTGGTTAAGAATGTTTAGCAACAGATAGGAAAAGAACTGAAGATCTTGCTACTGTTGTGTCTCATATTCTTTCATAGTTGATCAAAACTTGCCCTGCAGTTGCTTTTAGTTTTAGTTAGTCATCTGTATACATGGTTTGTATATGTGTATTTGTATATATGTTTTTTTCCCCNCACTTAATAAACCCCAAGGGCAGGATTAAGGGCTTGGTTAAGAATGTTTAGCAACAGATAGGAAAAGAACTGAAGATCTTGCTACTGTTGTGTCTCATATTCTTTCATAGTTGATCAAAACTTGCCCTGCAGTTGCTTTTAGTTTTAGTTAGTCATCTGTATACATGGTTTGTATATGTGTATTTGTATATATGTTTTTTTCCCCTCTGTTTCCAAGCTCTGGGCATAAGGTGCTTCTGAGAACAACTTAATTGACCCCACTAAGTTTCCATGAGGTTTATCTCTGGCCTCCACACAGTGACTCAAAGCCACCTATTGGAGCCACATCATATATTGGTATGATTTTGCACTCAGCAAATCTTTTTCTTCTTTCAGAAGCCCATTGTTTCCAGGTTTGCAGATCTTTTTAGTGAAAGCTACTTCCCAATAGTTTTGCTGTTTCTTTTATCTAATCTTCGTGAAGTCTTTCCTTCCTTCAAACCACCTCATCCTTCTTAGCACATGAATAATTTCATGACTTTGCAAAGACCTAGAGATGAATTCAATTGGAGATGAAAGGAGGAGAGATAAATAGTGAAAAGGAAAGAGTTTTCTCCGTTAAAAAAGTGACTCTAACCCTACAAATTGACTGCCAGGGAAGTATTTCTGATCTCAGATGTTTATGAGCCAAGAGGTTTTTGGAAACCCCGCTATGTGTTTAAGGACTGGTTTCATGCAGGTAAGGAACATATCCTTAACAATTCATCTCCAGGCTTTATTTTTAGAGCCGTGCCACAATATTTTAGTATAATTTATTAAAAACTTAATAGGCTGTTAGCTCTCAAGTTGTAAATGGAGCATGTAGGAGGAGAAGGATTACTACTGAACAGCTCCCGCGACAGGGAGTAATTACAGACCTTCTAGAGTAAGAAGGGGGTGGAAAAATCCTGTGTAATAACTTCTGGAGACTTTTCTTTTCACTGATTGATTGAGTTTTAAAAATTGGGTATTTACAAGCTCCTGTTGGACGTTTGTTACCCACCGTGTGGCTGGTCTAGAGGGGGGAGGAAGGGTTAGAGTCGTAGAGGGCTCATCTGAGGTTCCTCTGGACCTCTGAGAGGTGGCAATAGAACCAAGTCCAAGTGAGCAGCCTCACTGGGGCACATTGCAAAAGGATGCTGGAAAATATGGAATTAATTAGTTCGCTGGCTCCAGTTCTGCAAATGTGGTTGTTTGTTTATATTGCACCTCCTATTCCTAGCTGGAATTGGAACTTGTTGAGTCTGAGTGCTGCTTCTAAAGACTCTCTGTCCCTGGGAGCTTGGAGTCAAGTTGGCCAAAGACAGGAGAGAAAAAGAGCCTGAGAAATGACCTGGCTTGTCAGAAAAATGGTGGGGGGGCTTGGGAAGAGACCCCCCACTTCCCTGGCTCCTCCATCAGCGCCTCACCCTGGGNCAAAACTTGCCCTGCAGTTGCTTTTAGTTTTAGTTAATCATCTGTATACATGGTTTGTATATGTGTATTTGTATATATGTTTTTTTCCCCCTCTGTTTCCAAGCTCTGGGCATAAGGTGCTTCTGAGAACAACTTAATTGACCCCACTAAGTTTCCATGAGGTTTATCTCTGGCCTCCACACAGTGACTCAAAGCCACCTATTGGAGCCACATCATATATTGGTATGATTTTGCACTCAGCAAATCTTTTTCTTCTTTCAGAAGCCCATTGTTTCCAGGTTTGCAGATCTTTTTAGTGAAAGCTACTTCCCAATAGTTTTGCTGTTTCTTTTATCTAATCTTCGTGAAGTCTTTCCTTCCTTCAAACCACCTCATCCTTCTTAGCACATGAATAATTTCATGACTTTGCAAAGACCTAGAGATGAATTCAATTGGAGATGAAAGGAGGAGAGATAAATAGTGAAAAGGAAAGAGTTTTCTCCGTTAAAAAAGTGACTCTAACCCTACAAATTGACTGCCAGGGAAGTATTTCTGATCTCAGATGTTTATGAGCCAAGAGGTTTTTGGAAACCCCGCTATGTGTTTAAGGACTGGTTTCATGCAGGTAAGGAACATATCCTTAACAATTCATCTCCAGGCTTTATTTTTAGAGCCGTGCCACAATATTTTAGTATAATTTATTAAAAACTTAATAGGCTGTTAGCTCTCAAGTTGTAAATGGAGCATGTAGGAGGAGAAGGATTACTACTGAACAGCTCCCGCGACAGGGAGTAATTACAGACCTTCTAGAGTAAGAAGGGGGTGGAAAAATCCTGTGTAATAACTTCTGGAGACTTTTCTTTTCACTGATTGATTGAGTTTTAAAAATTGGGTATTTACAAGCTCCTGTTGGACGTTTGTTACCCACCGTGTGGCTGGTCTAGAGGGGGGAGGAAGGGTTAGAGTCGTAGAGGGCTCATCTGAGGTTCCTCTGGACCTCTGAGAGGTGGCAATAGAACCAAGTCCAAGTGAGCAGCCTCACTGGGGCACATTGCAAAAGGATGCTGGAAAATATGGAATTAATTAGTTCGCTGGCTCCAGTTCTGCAAATGTGGTTGTTTGTTTATATTGCACCTCCTATTCCTAGCTGGAATTGGAACTTGTTGAGTCTGAGTGCTGCTTCTAAAGACTCTCTGTCCCTGGGAGCTTCGAGTCAAGTTGGCCAAAGACAGGAGAGAAAAAGAGCCTGAGAAATGACCTGGCTTGTCAGAAAAATGGTGGGGGGGCTTGGGAAGAGACCCCCCACTTCCCTGGCTCCTCCATCAGCGCCTCACCCTGGGGCAGTGTTGCTTGTGCTGTGCACCCAGACCCCCTGAAGCTGCTGGATGGATCCGTGTATACACCCTCCTTCAGCCCACCTCGCAACTCCCACCCATTTTACAAAGACAGATTTTACCTTGTACTGAAACCAGTTCCATTTGGCTTCCCTGTGCACTGAAAATTGCCATTTATTTTGGTTTGCAACTCCCTTTTTTATTTTTCATTAGGTACAAGGATGAATGATGTCTTGTGTTTTACAAATCCCGTGAGGACTTGGGAAATTTCTTATAACTAGAGTCATAACATCAGAATGAATTTTGTTCCAGCGAGGAAGAAATTCCAATCCTTCCCATTTGCTCTTTCTAATTACCTACGGATTCCAGTGCCTCGAAGGAGCCAAGCTTGGTGGCTTCTACCCAGAGACAAGCCATGGCCTCTCCTTAAATTGTGCATCTCTGAAGGAGCTGAACCTTAATCTTCTTCTTTCTGTGCCCCACGGGTCCCGTGGCTGCTCTGTGGGTCCCCTGGCATGGTGGTTGCTCAGCAGCTGAGAAGTCCTCCTGAATTGCACTAAGCAACCGCAGAAGAAAAAGCTTTGGCAGAACAGAATTCCCTTGGAAGGTTATCAGAGCTGTTATCAGACAAGCCCCGCTCGGAGCCCAGCGCCCAGCCCACCTGTAACCCCCGGGCACGCCGCATTCCCCCCTGCCCTGCCCTGCCCTGCCCGGCCCCTCCCCGGCCCGGCNGGGGCCCCCTCCCGGGGAGGCCGGCCCGGTGGGAGCCCCGCCCGCCGCCGGGCAGCTCCGGTGCTCGGGACCCAGCCGGGCAGCTCCGCAGCGGGGGGACCGGCCGGGCAGGTAAGAGAGGGGCTGCGCCGGCTCCGAGCCGAGGGATGCGGGAGGGAGGCCGGGGCTCCGCCGCCCAGATGCGTTCGCGCATCGCTGCTCTCCTGCCTCGGTTCGGCGGAGGGGCTGCGGAGCGGGGCTGCCCCGGGGCTTGTGCTGCCGGTCGTTCCCCTGCCGTGAGGCTGGGCCCTCGGTGAGACGGGAACCGGCGGTGTGAGGGGCAGGCAGGGAGCCAGAGCCGCGCAGGGATGGTCCCCGCTGCCCTGCATCGGTGGGCGCTGCGAGGGAAGGTGACACTCGCAGCTGCAGCTCTCGTAGAAGGCTGGATATTTGCCTTTTTTCTGAAGCAGGAGCTATGGTGCTCGCCATGAGCAGCGAGCTGTGTTTGCCGAGACACATACTGGTCATGCACAGGCAGAGGCTGCTCCAGACCGTAATGAAGTGGGAGCCTGGGGGTGTTCGGTGGTAGAACGCCGCAGGAAAGGCAGCATCCTTCTGCAGACAGGGCTTGGAGCAGGTGGAGAAGCCTGTTGAGGCAATGCTGGGACAGGGAGCACCCTTTATCGGGGTGGTTTAGAGAAATACATCCATGTATTTCTCTCTGATAGTAGGAGGGGCCAGGTGCCTGCTTGATTTTAAGGCATAGTTTGGGTAGATGGGTTATCCATGGCCGTTTCCTCTCTGTTGTAAGTAATTTAGGGTTGAACTGGCGTCTGCAGGAGAAATTGGGAAGGAAGCTGAGCAGTACTATGGATAAATGGCCGTGCTTGTGCAGCAGGGCTACAACATACCCAGTCTGAGAGAGCAAATCCTCCTCAGCTGCAGAAAGCAGCCAGGCGCTCAAGGGCTGGGGAGAGGCTCCTGGGGGAAAGCTGCTAATGAAAGCAAGAAGGATCAGTCCCTCCTTATCCTATTGACCATTTAATGTTTAAAAACGACCCTTTGGCTGCCTCGGGAGGAGAATCGGCAGCGGGAAGGTGCTTCTGTTGGACGAGGCTGTCATTTTACAGCTGCCTTTTTGGGGAGGGGGAGAGAGGGGTGCAAAATAGCAGATGGAGGAATGTAATTGGAAGGCAGATTTTTAAAAAGCTGTAATTTTCTCCCGATGCTTTGCAGCAGCACCTCTGGAAGCAGACACTGCTCTTAGATCTGTCTCAAGTTCTGACTCTGGTTTGCAGGGTGATTTTCCCCAGATACGTTGCAGGAATAGGTGGCAGTCTAGGTAGCAGTGACACTACCTGTGTCTGCAAACATTCCAGGGACTGAACGGTGTTAATCAGCCCTAAGCACACACCTGCAAGCACTTGGCTGCTGCCTGCTCTGCTGCTGGCCCCGAGTGACCTGCTCTCCTCCAGCCTGGGGAGCAGACCTGCTGTGAATCCTAAGCATGAAGCAGTCGTGATACAGATGCAGCGAAATGATGATGGGAAGTGTCTCACCAGCGTTTGGATCGTGGTGGCCACGCTGTGTCACCACCACCTGTGCCTCTGGAAAAATACTTGTTACTGCTGAGGGTTGGGAAACTGCAGAAATACCTTTAATCCTGTTAGGGCTGAGGGAATTTACTCTGCCCTTGTCAACTGATGTTCTCGAGATTAATGCCAGGTGCAGAATAGGTTGAACGTTAGTCTTTCCACTGGAAGAGCATTAAAGGAAGGTGGTGACAGTGGCAGGGGTGAAATTCTGCCATTGTTGCCATAGCTTAATGCAGGATGAAAGGAAACTCGAGCTTATTATTGACGAAGCCCTTTATTTNGGACAGGGAGCACCCTTTATCGGGGTGGTTTAGAGAAATACATCCATGTATTTCTCTCTGATAGTAGGAGGGGCCAGGTGCCTGCTTGATTTTAAGGCATAGTTTGGGTAGATGGGTTATCCATGGCCGTTTCCTCTCTGTTGTAAGTAATTTAGGGTTGAACTGGCGTCTGCAGGAGAAATTGGGAAGGAAGCTGAGCAGTACTATGGATAAATGGCCGTGCTTGTGCAGCAGGGCTACAACATACCCAGTCTGAGAGAGCAAATCCTCCTCAGCTGCAGAAAGCAGCCAGGCGCTCAAGGGCTGGGGAGAGGCTCCTGGGGGAAAGCTGCTAATGAAAGCAAGAAGGATCAGTCCCTCCTTATCCTATTGACCATTTAATGTTTAAAAACGACCCTTTGGCTGCCTCGGGAGGAGAATCGGCAGCGGGAAGGTGCTTCTGTTGGACGAGGCTGTCATTTTACAGCTGCCTTTTTGGGGAGGGGGAGAGAGGGGTGCAAAATAGCAGATGGAGGAATGTAATTGGAAGGCAGATTTTTAAAAAGCTGTAATTTTCTCCCGATGCTTTGCAGCAGCACCTCTGGAAGCAGACACTGCTCTTAGATCTGTCTCAAATTCTGACTCTGGTTTGCAGGGTGATTTTCCCCAGATACGTTGCAGGAATAGGTGGCAGTCTAGGTAGCAGTGACACTACCTGTGTCTGCAAACATTCCAGGGACTGAACGGTGTTAATCAGCCCTAAGCACACACCTGCAAGCACTTGGCTGCTGCCTGCTCTGCTGCTGGCCCCGAGTGACCTGCTCTCCTCCAGCCTGGGGAGCAGACCTGCTGTGAATCCTAAGCATGAAGCAGTCGTGATACAGATGCAGCGAAATGATGATGGGAAGTGTCTCACCAGCGTTTGGATCGTGGTGGCCACGCTGTGTCACCACCACCTGTGCCTCTGGAAAAATACTTGTTACTGCTGAGGGTTGGGAAACTGCAGAAATACCTTTAATCCTGTTAGGGCTGAGGGAATTTACTCTGCCCTTGTCAACTGATGTTCTCGAGATTAATGCCAGGTGCAGAATAGGTTGAACGTTAGTCTTTCCACTGGAAGAGCATTAAAGGAAGGTGGTGACAGTGGCAGGGGTGAAATTCTGCCATTGTTGCCATAGCTTAATGCAGGATGAAAGAAAACTCGAGCTTATTATTGACGAAGCCCTTTATTTCTGCTAATGAAAGTGGTGTGCCAACAGAGCACTAAAATAGCTGCAGTAATGTGCATACATTAAAGATGCTTTATGTGCTGACACTGCCTGCCTACCAAAGTTTGGGAGCACTGGGCAATCCTTCCCCTCCTGGCAACGGGAGGCAATATTCCTAAGTGCTTGAGCTGGAGCATCTGCCCTGCTGCTGCCTTCTCCTGGGGGCCTTGCCAGGGCTGAGCTCTGCCCATCAGCACACCTTGGGTTTCTCCCCAGCTGCAGCTGCTCCAAGGGCTTTAGCTAACCCGGGTCCCTCTCCACAGAGCCCACCCGACTCCTGCTCAGCTCTAGCTCGCTGCAGGTCAAGAAATTGGCTCCAGGGGTGTGTGTGTGTGAGCACAGAGCTCGTCCATGTGTGCAGATAGCGCAGAGGTAGCTGGTTAGACTGGTCAGAGCTGGGAACCAGCTGCACCCGTGTCCTGGGCATGGGTTAAAACCAGCCGAGCCATCCCTGCCTGCCCTCCGGGTACCTTGCCTCTTAGCTGTTTCCTCCAGGAGACTGAAAGTCACCCAAGGAACTTAAAATAGAGGGATTTTGCTTGTCAGTGGTGTTCCTATTTGAGGTAGGTCCGTGTGATCTGTGCTTCAGCATGTCCTGCAGCTCCAGCTTGGGGAGGTGTGGGCAGAGAGCTCTCTGTACATGGGCACACACGAGGAAACTTTTCCCATGTAAGATCTGAAGAGGCAGAGCTGAAATCTGCAAGCAGAGCTGGAAGCAATGCACTTTTACCTGTTGCTAACCCTTGTTTGCTTGGCTTTATTTTTTTATATCCATGTAAATTAACAGCGCACTTGAAGGTGCTCCAGAAGCTGTGTTAGTTTGCCTGTAACACCTGTCATTGTGCAGGAAAACACAACTTTTACTGAAGTAGTAACAGGATTGTATCCAAAGGACTAGAAATAGTCCACATCCAAGCTCTGAATGCAACAATATTGGGGTGTTCTGTTTGTAGAGGAGGATTCAGGGGATCTCCTGTTCCTTCCTGGTCTGAGCAGAGCCTGTGCATCGTGAGGGTGATTAATCTTAGTGGCCAAAAGAGAGTTTTAGGTGTCTTTTCACTCTGCCTTGCTGCTGTTGGCTCGTTCCTCTCTGTTCTCCAAGGCAAACTACCTCCTGTCTGTCCCTGCAGTCACCTAATTGACACCACTGCCTACACAGAGTCCTTATTCTATAGGAACTGGGCATGTTACAACCCATTTTTCCATTGGACTGTGATGTTCAGCAGTGCTGCAGGAGTTCAGGTTCATCAGAGCTCTCCTCCCCTGCATCCAGCACCGGTAGTGAAATGTCACTTGGCCCCTTCCACAAGAATCCACCTTTAAATTGACAAAGAAATTGACAGTTCAGAGATGCAAGTTCTGGTAGAGTGTTTGAAATTCCTAAGGTAGGAGCAGGCTCTCAGATATATGATGCACACATATGGATGTGATCTGGAGAGCCTGCAAAGAAATCCTCCAGGGCCCTCTTATGTTCCCCCAGATCAATACCCCCTGGAAACATTGTGCTCTGTAGTCCATTACCCTGAAAGCTCAGGGGAGCACTGGGAGCCACATGGCACAGAGCCATGGGTGTTTAAAGGGAATGCCTTGCGTTGAGATGGATAAACATCTTGGAGTAACACGCCCACCTCTGTGGATTTACAGGTCGCACCAGCTGGCAGGTTAAAAACAAGCAGCAGAGGCACTGGAGGAGCTGCCATCGCCAGGAGGACCTCATGGACTGTGTGGATATAGACATGTCTGAAGGCACCTGCTCTTCCCACGTCAAGGTAGGACACAGGAGGGTTTTCTGCTGGCTGGTCGGGTCTGTGCAGAGCAGCTCTCTCTGGTGGTGCTGCCCGAGATGGCAGAGGAGGTGTCCACAGCTTCTCCAGTCTGGTGGCATTAATGCCTGACTCGAGGAGCCTCAGCCTGCAAAAGGCAGTGACAAATGTGAGCCCTCAGGGCTGTACAGCTCCGAGTTCTGTGATGTAAAATATCTGCTCAGACAGCTCCACAGGTTGTCTATTTTTAGCGTGTGCTAATACGAGACCTTCCCAGGCACCTGAGGCATCTTTTTTTATGTGCTTATTACTTGCTGGAGACTGAGGTAGGCTGGAAACCTGTGCTACTTGGTGCAGGATCTTCACCAGGAGAAAAGGTCTCCGAACTGGACCTGGGGGTGCGAGTTGTGCCATTTTCTTTGTACAGCCTTAGTATTCTTTCACTTCCAGGGTTGTTAGATGGTTTGCTTGCAAAAGCTGCTGCATTTTTCATTATTCCAATAAAAATGACACGTTGCTGTAAGCTGGGGGTGGTGGGGGGAGCTTGGTGTGTTTTCTTGGCACCTTTTGCCTGCTGCCTGGACATGCTGTCGCTTGTTCTGAGTGCTTCCTTTACCAAGTTGTTTCCAGGGAAGGTACAAAACACAGACTTTCAAAACCTGATTTGGTTAGAAACACTTGAGCAGGATGTGAAGCAAACAAATTGTGAAGTAGGTGCTCCTTTGTATGGTGAAATAACAGGGGTGAAATGTGGGAAGTTATTTAGAAAATGCAAAGATAAACAATAGCAGATACAACGTGGAAGGAAAAACACTTCCAAGCTCTTGAGTGCTTGGGACATTCCAGTAATTGTTACTGCACAGGAATGTTCCCAGCCCATAGAAACCTGTAAGATCCTCTCCAGAGAGCAGCACTTCTCTGAAGAGTTTTGTTTTCCCTCTCGGGTGCTTGTGTGACCCCTGGTGTCCACACACCAGCGCAGTCTGTGCTGCCACCACCTACTCCCATCTTCCACGAGTGTAAAATGCTGGCCTGGGCTTTGCTTTCTTGTTTGAGCATCTTTACACTTGCATTGTATAGAATCCCTGACTTTGGTGCAAATCCCCAATAAAAGAGGGGTGAGGGGAGTGGCAGCTTTGGCTCCACATGTGCAAAACGAGGAGACCACGTTGTGTTGCCACCTCTTTAATTGTGTCCTCCCCCAAATCAGAGCTTCTCAAGTTCTTGGTCCCAGCCTGGGCCGGGGCCCCTGGCTGGTGCCTGCAGAGTAATCCTTCCCTACAGGATTTGCATTCTTGCAGCAGCCCTGCTGGGGATAAAGGATTCTGCTGACACAGGCATAGCTGGAGTCCAGCCATTCAGAACAGCACTGCCAGAGCTGCACAGGGATGGAGTCCTCCCTGAACAGAGCTGCTGCTGGTGGCTGAGGAGAGCAGACCTGGGCAGTGTCTGCAGTGTCTTGGTTAACTGGATTTATGGGTACTTATCACAGCAAAAACGTTGTTAGAGCCCCCGAGTTGCTTTGTTAGCTCTCACTTGCCAGAGGCTGCGGTCCCTGCAGAGCACTTGTGTGAGGGGAGAGCTCTGAGTGCTCTACTCTCTGCTTTAACCCCGAGATGTTCTGCCACAGTCACCCTTCTCTGGGGTGACAGCCCATGGCTGGGGGGTAGACAAATGACAGGAGCTTCAACCAAAGCCCTGGACTTTTATATCACCATTTATTTCTGGGCATTATTCTTGATAGTGTGATTATCTTCTTCTTTGGCTGAGAAACGATGGAAATATCAAAGCTGTAGTGGTGAAGGGACAGGCTGCCTGCTGGGTCATATGGTATTCTGATGATATTCTGATATTAGCAGAAGCTGGGTGAGGTTAATTTCTTTCAGCAATCCGAGTTGTAAATGAAAATGGAAACGTAAAAGAAGCAGCACCTGAAAACTTCTGGGCGGTCCTGTATGAGAGAGGTTCAAAAGTGATTAAATTTCCTCCAACTCATCGTAATGTTCTGTAGCTCTGGGCATTCTCTCTGCAGAACATAAAGATGTGTTTGTTCTCTACGTTGAGACACTGGGAACTTAGAATTGAAACATTTATTTTCAAGCTTCAGGATAGCTGAGTCAAAAGGGGTTCATTTAGCCAGGAGGTCACAGTTCAGTGAAGGATTTCCTTAGTTGCATTAAATAGGTGGGTTTTGCTAATGGCTCAGTCCTGCCTGGCTTGATTTAGATCAAGCTGGAAATGGGAGCAGGTTCTTGGGGGTGTGGGGGGGAGTCTTTGCTCTGTCCTGATGTTCGCTGCCACAGCCACTTCTCACCAACTTCACCAGCACTTGCCCCGTGTGACATAACTCAAAGTGCTTCCTCTGGAACTGTCTTTTCTGATCCCAGCCCTTTTGATCCTGGTACTCAGTGGTGAGTTCTGTGCAATGGGGATGAAAAAAGTCTTGTGGGTGCAGTTAAATGGACTCAAATATGATGAGGAATTCAGCAGCAGGTGGAAGAAGTTTGGAAGTGTGGCCTCTTGTTTGATATAAACATAAAAATACGGTATAAAATATAAACTGGTATAAAAATAAACTGGTATTGGTGAAATCAGACTGGGAAATCTCACGTAAAGGTAAATTTCTGTGAGACTAGTCTAAGAGGGTCCCGAAGCAGTGGCAAGAAGAAAGCAGCAGGTACCAGGTTACCCGGGATGGGTCCTGCTTCCCCTGGCTTCTAGGTCAGCTTGAAAGGGAATAAAAAGGTCATTGCTTCGTTTCAACTGTCTGCTGTCCAGGGATAGAACTGAAAATAGCAAAGGGAGTACAGAAAGTGATACAAATTCAGGAGAGAGCTGGGTTGGGAGTTCAGCCTGCTGCAAGAAAGAGGCCAAACTGCACTTTCAGACCCTCTGCAGAGGGGAGGGTGAGCTGGGACAGCATCAACTCCGTGTGCTAAAGGGGTCCCTGTAAACAGAGACCCTCAGGCTGGAGATTAAGTCAGTACAAGTATATAGAGTGTGGTTATTTCTGTATCTCTGTATTTATTTCTGTGTCTGTGCTGTTAATGACACCTTAGATTCCTGGAAGTGCATCCTTAAAGCTCTATTTGGGTGACAAATTTTTAGTTTCTTTCTGTCTTCATCTTTGTTTATCCCTCCTTATAACACGTGCATGTATGTGTTTGGTCTAGTCTGAACAACACACGTGTTGTCTCTTGCTCATTGAGCTGCCTCCACTGCTCCTTTCCTTGCTCAGCTCCAGCAGTGGGACATTTTGGAGGCAGGATAAGTTGTCTGTGAAGTTCAGGTAGTGCAGCTACTCTGCCTTTTAAGCTGAGCCTCTTTTCCACCCCGTCCTCCAGAAGAGACTTTGAAAGCCAGGAATGGCTCTGGGGTCACCTTGTGCTTCTTTCTGATTTAGTCTGTCATGGCTATTGTGTCACCTTATGGTCGAGGCAACTGCTCACCAGAAATGGGGCATCTAGTAGCTCATTCTCAGAGCTTTGCCTTAATTTAAGGATGTTTTACCTGCTGCAATAGGCTCATTAATTAGCAGTTGTTGCTCCCTCCTTTCAGACGTAATCTTCAGCAGTTTTCTGTGTCCCAGCAGCAGCTTAGATCTTCCTTCACCTTTCAAACTCCATAATGTTCATGTCTTGCCTTAATTTCCCCCCTTGGAGGATTTGACATCTTCCCCCCTTCCCCTCAGGCTGTTGAGATTCCTCCTTTATGTGACTGTGCCTCTCCAGGTTAGTTCTGGCTCTCTGCTGACTGGTTTATCCAGCTTTGCACTAAGTGGGATCTTCTTTGTGCTCCTCTCCTGGGACTCTGTCATCCCTTGAACTTTTGCACTGTAGAGAAGTAGAAATTATTCTGCAAAAAAAAAATCAAACGTGTTTTCCTGTTAGTGTTTTACTGTCTTACCTAATTTCAGATCTAATAGGTTCACGTGGTGTCTCTTTATCCACAAGGAAATTATGGCAGAATCTCTTCTCTTGTGCTAAACTCATTAGACAGGTGTGTGTAACATGATGAGCTTTAATTATCCATCTGTCTCTGAGGACACCACTCTGTGCTCCTCACACTCTCATACACAACTTCCCAGTGACTTTCTGCTGGGTGTCACCTCAAAGTTTCCAGCCTTGCCCTACCCAGCACCTTTTGTAGTTGAATGGAGCTGCAGGACCCCTGAGTGCCAGGCTTGGGGGAGTCAGGGAAACGTGGCAATGATTAAAGAAACCTTGGCAAGAAGCGGAGCTGGTGATTCTCCAAAGCTCACCCAGCACTGGGCTGAGAAATCCTGACGCCTGGTTCCTTCTGATGGAAGTGGCACCACCTGTTTTAGAGTAACCTCAGGAATAAAAGACCAGAATAGAATGACCCGGGGCCTGTGCTGCACACGTGGCAGAGCAGGGCTGATGAAATCACCCTTTCTTCTCTCCTCTCCTCACTTAAGCAGCTCCTGGGAAAGAGGCGTTGTGATTTATCCCATGCACAGGGATGTGCTGGAGCCTGGCAGGGACATGGTCCTCAGAAACCACCCTGCAGTGTTGGCTCTCCAGTAGGAAGGCTGTCTGCACTGATCAGTAAAAGGGTCCAGCTGGGAAGGAAACCATTCTCTCTATTGCCCTGCAGATCTTCACCCGAACACAAAAAACTGGTAACCACCTTAGATCTCATCTAAAGTGTGTGTCTGTTCCAGTCAAGCAAAGGGGAACGTGGAAAAATGTGGTTTAACAAGAGAAATCTGTGTTTGTATCAAAGATCCATTCTTTTAATATCTTGTAATTCTTCATAGTGAAGAGAAGAGGTGGATGCAGGTGAGGAGAAGGGTTCTGCTGCCCCTGCCAAGGGTCCTGTGTCACAGCCTGGCAAATGAGCGTGTTTAAAAAGCCTTTAGGATCTTTAAAAACCCCAAAGGCAGAGTGTGGCTCAGTGTGTTTTTCCCAGGGGCTATGGGGTGGGCTTGAAGGCAGCCAGTGGTCCCTGCCCAGGTGGGTATCAAGCCTGGCACTGTCTGCAGGGGGTGTTGCCAGGGAAGGTGTGGTGTGGCTGCACACAGGCATGTCTGGGAAGTGCTGCAGGACTGTTGGTTAGAACAAAAAAGCCTTAGAATATCAAAGGAGTAGGAGCTGATGTCTAAGATTAGCAATAAATATTTGGCTGCTTCCCAAAGTGTTTTGCTCCCCAGAGCCCCAGGGGCTGCACAGCACCAGCAGGGCTCCGAGGGATGGGGTCTGGGGCCAGGGCTGCAGCACTCACCTTGTCGGGGAAGAAAAGGCCGTTGTAGGTCCCAGTAAGCACCAGTACAGCCCAGTCTAGCCCCAGTCTGGCGGCACAGCCGCTGTGGTGTGTTGGTGAGGCAGGAGGGAGCTGGGGGAGGTGTGGGGGGTGGGAGGATGATTTTCACACTCTGCACAAGCAGCATAAGCTCTTTGTTTATGCTGCTACCCTGCGAGCTGACAGGGACAAGTACCCGTGGGGGACAGGCAGAGGCTGCCACTAACAGTTATGTGGGCAGAGGATACTCACTGCATCATTTCAGGGGGGGTAGCCATGAAAATACTTCTATGGACCTTGTTCACTGCTTTTAATCTCCAGCTTCACCTCGTGGTGTTCTGGATCACCTTCATTCTCCCTGTCTGATGTAAAATGTGGGCACGCTGCCTTGCAGTGAGGCCCTGGACCAGTCCCAGGCTTCCTCAGTGCTTTCTGTGCATTAATTAAACTCCTTAATACCCTTCTGAGGCTGTACCTGCCTTGTGCTAGGCAGTGCCCTGTGAGTACTTATAATTAGTGTGGCTATTTATGGCTGGAAGGATGGTGTGGGGTAAAATCATGGGAGCTAGCCCCATCATATCATAGATCCCCCTCTCAGGGTCTTACCACTGGGACAGCAGGACTGGCAAAGGTAGATCCCTGTGTTCTGTAACCAGCATCACTAATTCCTTGTGATCTGCAGAGAGGCTCACCCCTACTACAAGTCTTTTCCTTCTTTAGAACTCTTAATTTACGAGGAAAAATCATCAGTCCAGCCTGGTCGTGGAAAGGCTTCTTAACCCAGGTGGAATGTTTCCTTCCTCCTCTCCTCTCCTCTTCTCCGCAGCCCACCCAACTTAAGTCCTCCCCTAAACCCTTAATGGCATTGCAGAGATTACTCCTATAATGCTTCCTTTACTTTTCCCCAAATTACACCTGATCTCCTCCAGAAATAATTCCCCGTGTGAGAGCGCTTCAAGTGAGCTCCTTCTCCAAGTGGGAAGGGTTTGTGCTCTCTTCTCTCATTTAATGGAGCAAAACATCCTGGAGAAGTGTAAAACTGGAGCTTCTGGAGCTCCCACTGTCACTGAGCCCAGCCAGTGGTTACTGAAGGGTGTAATTGATAAATGTGTTTATCCTGCTGGATCAGCAGCTCCAGCCATGGAATTCTGTTCTCCCTGTCCCCATGGAGCTGGAGCTGATTATCTCTGTAGGGTTAAAAACAGGGAAAAAATAAAAATTAAATGTTTTGTGCTTGGTTTTGGAAAGTGATGTTAGATATTCCCAGGAAGGGGCCAGAGGAAACCTGCTGGGAGCTGCTCAGGAATTCCTGAAGTCTCTTCAGACATTGACCATCTGTAACTTGGCTTGGCAGCAAACCTGGGGTGATGCTCAGCTTAGTGCATGAGTTCTGGAGGGGGAAAAAAGTGTGGGGAGGAAGGGTCATCTCTTGGGGTTCTCCAGTTCCAGTTGTGCTCTTGCCCTGCCATCAGAGCCCAATTTTTTTTTTCTGTCTCTCCCCCAGAGCCCTCCTGTTTCCCTCCCTATTTACTCGGGGTTAAGCCAGTGGCATTGTAAAGTGAAACCCTTTCATCCTGGGGGGCAATAAAAGGCTTTTTCCTCCCTGCAGACAATAGAGGGTAGGTGGGGTGGCTGGGCAGCCTCAGGATGGGGTTTTTAGATACTTAGAGCAGCTCTCCTCTGGACACTTGCTTCTCCTGCTGCCCAGCAGTTCCAGCACTCCATTTTTAAACCATTTGCTGCCTCTGTCTTAAACCATTCAAGTTGTGGTGGCCTGCCAGAAATAACCAACCTCCCTTAGTCTTCTGTGTACTTTTTCCTTGTTTTTTCCTCAGTTTCAGCTGTCCTTGTGGCAGGAGTGTTCAGAGGGAGCAGGAATTGCCCTTCCAGTGCCAGTGTGTGCGTGTGATCTGTTTGCAGCAGCCCTGTGAGCAAACTTACACCCTGGTTTATTTCTAAGTAATTAAAGCCTCGTTTAGGAGTGAGTCACTGCTACACCAGGATGGCTTATTCCTTTATTTTAAATCACAGAAGGCACCTCATACCCAGCCCTGCTGCCTCTGCAGTGCAGCTTCTTGTCCCCAAGCTGGTCTGGGCTCTCTCCTCTCCGGATCCAAGCGTCTGTGACGTTGATGTTACTGCAGTTTATAATTGGCACTTGATAGTTTAAGTGGATAATCAGCTAAGACATAAAGGCAGCTTACCAGGAAACAATGGAGAATTGAGGATAATAAGGCTGAGGAGCTGCTGTGTGGGGCCAGTCTCGTGCTAGGAGAATTCTCCTGAGTTGGGGGTGTAGGAATAACGCTGTGGTCAGGCAGAGCCCTTCTCGAGTGCTGGGCTGAGCAGACTCAGGCTGGGTGGTAGTGAGCTCCTCTTAGTGAGGGAATAAATGCTCCTCAGGTCTAGGATTCTGGACGTTCCTGCCCTGAGATCTTTGCAACCTCTTTAATAAGGAGTTTGGAAACCAGTGAATAACATCCCAGAGCAGGCATCCTTTCAAATACTTTTCTCCTGTTATCCAGGCTTAATATTTTAGATTAAAACATGAAAGCAGCAGCATTATATAAACCTGGTGGCTTTCAGCATTCATTGGGGATGCTCCTTTGCTGCCTTAAATTCCCTTTGGGACTCCCAGGCCCAAGGCAGCCCCACAGCTGAACTGGAACCAGTGCTCCCCACTCCTTGCTCCACCACAACAATCCATTCATCTTATTCCACGCTTATTTTCCCTCCCCAAAATTCACCGAAGGGGAGAAAAAATTAATAATACGCCAGCCTCTGGGGCTGGTTGGAAGGGGAAGAAGGAATGAAGCTCCTCCAGGGAGGGCAATGCAGCAAAACCTGCCTGTTGTGGGCTCTGCTGGGTTCAGGGCTCCAAAAGAGGCTTTCCTGGGGTTACTGAGCTGCAAGGGAAGGAAAATGACTCTTGAGGTGAACAGGCTGCTGTAGAACAGTGGTGGAAGGAATGCTTTGGAAATAACCCCAGATTTCTCCTTTATCTATTGGGTTATTATTTTATCTCTTCCCAACAGGCTTTCTTTTCCATAAGGGTACTTTTATTTTCCTGCACAATAAGGGTCCTTTCCCTGTCTCCTCTTTTGTCCAGCTGTGGGAGGTTTCACTTTGTGCTCTCTTTGTACTCAACAGATGGAATTTGTGGTTGTTAAGATGATGTTATTTTTTTAAATACTCTGTAGAAGCATTGCAAAAGTCCCAAAAACTGTTGTGCAAGAGGAGGCAGCTCCCAGTCGAGTTTTGATGCCAGAGTAATTTCTGTGAGGGGGCAGCTCTGGTTTCTTTGCAGAGTTTTGTCTGGAGTGACTGGGGCAGTATTGCCTCAAACTGGCATCACCCCTAACCCCCGGAGAAAGACTCTGCCTCCATGACTTAATCCCTAATAACAGCCCAATATCATAGCAGCGGGAGGGATGAGTAGGACTGGGGTACAGATCTCTGTCCTTTTTGGGTACCAACTCTACTTTCAAGCTGCTCTCGCTGCCTGGGCTGTGCAGTAAATTCCCAATAGATGTTTCCTCTCTCTTCTGTAATGTTTAATTTGTTTATGCATGTGTTTATTAATTCATCACGCATCCAGCAAGATGGATCTGTCTGGAGAGCAGCTGGGTGTAATTCAGCCGTGTCCTCACGCAGTGTTTTTCCAAGGAGGAGTGGAAAATCCCACTGTAACGCTCCTGGCCCAGCTGCACATCCTAAACCCTATTGCAGCTCCGCAAACTCAATTGTAGGGTTTAACTAAGGGAGCAGAGCTCAGATGTTTGTATGGCAACCGAGCAGACACACGTTGGGCATGGCCCTGCCACTGTTAAGGGATATAAACCCATCTTTTCATGGTGCAGTTAAACCCCCAGCCCTGTCTCAGCATGGCTGTCACATCTATACCATAAGGGTGGTTTGTGGATGACCCTTACTACTCAGATAAAATCTGGTTTTTCTTCTAGCAACTGTGTTATCAAACTGACATCACCCCCCGTTCCCCCTCCTCTCTGACTCCACAGCCCTTCACAGGCAGTTATTCAGCTGTTTCACCTCTTTAGGTATTTCATTTTTAATTTAAATCACTAGTAGGTAAGAAGTAGAAGAAGAAATGGTAACACTTCCCCTCACACAAGAACTTTGTGGGAAGGAGGCGTCAGCTCCAAACACTCACACGAAGCACCAGAGAGGCTGTTCTGGGAGAGTTGGGATGTTCTCAGCCCTGGTGATGGTCTGAAGGGAAACCACTGGGGAAATCTGGGCCTTTGCCTCATTCTCTCAGAGGAAATAGGTGAAGCCTGTGGGTAAATCAGCATTTCAGTGTGGTCAGCCACAGGCAGTTTGGTTAAGCGCAGGGAAGCCAAAGCAGGAGCAGTCAATAGGATTAGAGGTTTTTGGATGGTTTTGGCACCTAGTTCTAGCAAAGCTGGAAATACTGTGCACATAGTAATGGAAAAAACTAGTATTTTATTTGCAGGCAGGGATGGGGTTCAAATGAAAAGCAAATTGTTTGGGTTGGGTGGCTGCCTGAGCAAAGCTTGCTCTGGATGCTGGGCTGTGGGGGACTCTGACTTAGCTACTGGAGAATCCTGAGGCTTCTGAGGAGCTCCACTTAAGGAATTTCCCCATGGCACTGGCTGCCCACTCTGTCCCATGCTCATCCTCCCCCATGGACCATGCAGCTCATGAGCTGGACCGTGTTCTCCCAGCTTGTGTGGGCTCACTGGGGGTGAACACAGAGGGGGAAAGGAGACTCTGAGGCTTTACGTGAGGAACAGCAAGTTGTTTACCCACCTTTTCTTGCCTTAATGATCTCTTATTCTGGGAAGCTCTGTTTGTCTGCAGGTCCCCCTGCCTGGAGAGCATTATCCTGGCCAGAGAACTGTTTGTTTACCAGCTCAGCAGCTGCAGAGTCGTGCTGCAGCCTCTGAGCATGAGGAGGGCACCTGATGGACACTAATTGGGAGCCTTGGACAAGGGAGCAGTGCCTGCCTTCAATTAGACCCTGGTGCTGTGCTCCACAGCCCGTCTGTGAGATTAAGACAGAAAACCTCAGTGAGAGCTGGGAAGGAGCTTTAGAGCCTGCAGAAATGTGCTGGTAGCCCTTGGTCCTGTGTTGGCTGTGTGTCCCCTTGACAGGAGTCGTTGCCCTGCCCTCCTTTTCTTTGCAGTCTGTGGGGAAACAAGTTCAGGCTGTTGTCCTGTGCCAAAAACCTGTGCAGTGCTTTCCTCATGCAGCTGGAGTGATTTGGGGCTGGGGTTTCTGCTCTTTAACCTGCTTGTGAGCCATGCTTGTGCCTTCAGGAGCTCATTGTACCATGTAGGCAGGATTTCAGCACAGGGCATTCCCTTACAGGGCTGCTCTGGGGACACATCTCTTAGTATATAGGGAAAAATGCTATTTTTTTTAAAGACACATGCACGCCAGGCTCTCTAACCCAGGTAGCTGAGCTGCAGGGCTGCCTGCCATGGAAACTCTGGGGTTAGAGGCACAACAAGCAGCCCTTCATCGCTCTGCATCCTCCATCCTCAGGAGGAGATGTTGCCCTACAGCCTCCCAAAGGCCTCTTCTTCCCAGCTGTCCTGTCACACTTGCAATACCCATCCACGGCCCTCCTGCTGCTCCACTGCTTGGAGTTCATGTCCTGGTTTGGGGGTCAAAGAGGGGAGGAGAAGGGAAGAGGCACCTGATTGAAGCCAAGCCAGAAATAAAGTGCTTTTGCCAAAAGAAAAGGCAAGCAGCTTTGTGTGAGCTGAGGTGGCAGAAGTAAAGATTGCAGTGGCTTCAGCTGCATTGATTACAAGGAAAAGGAGGGACAGGCTGGGAACGGAGCCCAAAGGACAGCAGCTGTGGCCTGGAAAATCAATATATTAGAACAAATTGTGTAAAACACTGCCTGCAGCTGGAAAGCAGGTTCTCTTGGGAAAACACTTAAAGCAGCACTTCAGAACTTTGCTCTTCTGTGCAGCAGTTCTCCTCCTTCTGTATGTTTGTAATAATTTATGGACAAGCCAAAGGAAGCTTGGAAGCTGGGGGGTTTTTGTGGCAAAATTCAAGACTTTTCAGTCCCCAAAACACAAGACAACTTTAAGGTGAGATGACTACACGTTCTGCCATCCAAACTGGCTCTACCATTTCTGGGCAATCTTCAGGAGGGGTTTTTTAATGATTGTGAGCCTGTTTGTTTGTTTGTTATAAAAATAAAGATGTTTAAAGGGTTCCCTGCCACTTGTGGTGCTTTATAGTAAAGCTTTTAAAGGGTTCCCTGGCAGCATTTACAGAGGGCTGGGAGTTTGAAGGGCTGGAAAGCAGAGCTCCCATCTCTGCTGTGTGAGGTGTGGGGGAAATAATAACAAACAGCTCAGGGTGGGTTATTTCAGCAGCCAGCCTCAAGATATACTGGAGGAGAAGATGCTTCTCTTGTTTCTTCACATGAAGAACACTTAAGCATCAGATGCTGACTTGAGCAGAGCTCTCCTGCATGGCTGGTGGGAAGGTCTCAGCCAGCAGACGGAATGTTTTTATGGGCACCATCAATTACCCAGACTTTTAATTCAATTATTTCGATATCAAACGCTGCCTTGGCACAACTGTTACCTTCCAGCAATGACTTGCTGAGGACATGGCCCCCCAGAGAGGAATCAGAGTGTCTGTGTGCCATCACAGTGATTTATGCCCCAGCAGCATTGTTTGCATACCCAATTCTGTTTACAAGTGAAGCCTTTTGGTCTTTTCAGTCCTTTTTTCCTCCCTGATGTGTGACACCATTAACACAGCCCAGGTTTCAGGGGCTGGGTGCTGCAATTCAGGTGCTTTCTCAAACACTCTGGGCCATTGGGGTGAGTTTCGTGCCTAAATTTATGCGTAGCTGTGAGATGTTTCCCTTTGTGGGGAGATTAAAGGGGGTCACATGTATAAATATTTGGGGACTGTTTCCTCAAGTGAGTGTTTGGCTGTAAGGCTGCAATCTAACAGGCTAAATTTATTTATATTTTTAGGAGCTAGCAGTATGCTGAATAATCTGTTGTTTTACTTGGTTTCAGTGCATTTTGAGATACTTCTTGTCGTGTTTAGCATGTGCATATTGATATTAGAGGGTGGTTTTTTAAATGGTGGCCTATTTTATCATGGCAACCTCTCTCTTAATCGTCCCAGTGGTTATCTCTTATCTGCTAAAGATCTTTCCCATATCTCTGGTCAGCACGGGGAGAGCTTGGTCTGCAGCACCCCTTCCTATTGCACGTGTTCTCCTAAAGCCACAGGAGAACGTCCTTCTGAGGGTGGGAGATGACAGAGGGTTCCAAACATACCCTCGTGAAAGAAAATCCTCAACTTGTCCCTAAAGACTCAGCTCTAGAGGAGTGCTCTAGAAGTAGCTGCTCCAGGAGAGGCGCCTTCCACACTTTAATCACCAACCAAGTAGAAAGTCCCAGAAGTGCGTTGAGTTGTGGTTGGAAGGAGTCCCTGGAGGTGACCTCCTCAAGCCTGCAGCTCAAAGGGAGCTGCTGCCAACCAAGAGCAGCTCAGGTGAGCTGCAGCTCTGCCTTGCTGAGCCTTGCACACCTCCAAGGGTGGAGGTTGTGCAGCCTCAGTAGCTTCCCAGCGTGGTCACTTTGCTCTCGGGCAGGAGGTTGGTTTGGCAACCACTTGGTGTTTCTTGGGCTCCAGGTCCTAGGCAGGAGGAGGAATCAATCTCCAACTGTAAGAGCTACCCTGTAAGTCACCCGCTGTCCCTGGGTAGCGTGCTGGGGGAAGCATCACGGGGAAGGCTCATGCTGCTTTCCTTTAATCACCTGAAAACTCAGCAGAGGAAGCTGAAAATCAATGACCTGGGGGTGGCTGGAGCCAGCACCCCTCCTCTGGAAGCAGCAGAGCTGCTTCTCCTCCTTCTGCTGAGCGTGGCATGAGGAACCTGAACAAACGGGGGCTCAGGCCATGTTTTATCAGCCAAACAGTCATGGGTTTGTGGTTAACAGGGTATCGACCATGGATTTTAGTGCAGTTGTCAGTTTTAGCCTCTAATCTGCTTATAAACCCTCTTCACTGGCTCTCAAAATGTGTATGCTGCAGAGGGATTGGGGTGTCCTGCTGAAGGGAGCATCTCCCAGGGTTAATAGGATGCTGCTGCTTTATGTTAGGGCTATGGAAACAGTTTGGTGAATAACGAAGTGGTTGATTAAAAAGAAAGGGCACGAATAGCATCAAGGGTAGGTCAGGCTGGGCTGAGCTCGGTGCCATAGGAGTGGGTATGAAAAGGTGTTGAACAGCTGGGATGAGCCCAATAAAACCTGTGTTGGGGTGAGGAGATGTACTCAGAGGTGTTGCTGTCAGAAGTGATCCCTGGTTTCTGCTAGGAATAAAACTAAGCAGGTAGAAATAAGTGACAGTGACCCTTTAGGATGTGCTGTTGGGTTCGCTGCTCGTCAGGATCCTTTCAAACTAATTTCCCCTGGAAATCTTCTGTGTCTTTTGCAAGCAATCTATGTAAGAAATGAATCCATACAAAAGGCTGAGACTCCTTGAAATCCACATGGAGGTTTTTTCAGTTAGGGGGCTTCTTGCTGACAGCACCTAAGGCCTGTTGTGGAGTTAAGACTGCCCACCTTCCCCAAGGCAGGCAGGTGATGTTCCCTCCTCTTAGAGCTGGTTAAACTGCAGCAAAGAGACAGTGGCTTGTCCCAGCAGCATTGCCAGAGGGGGAGCTGGGGCTCACCAGCCCCTGGAGCACATGAGGGGTGAGTGGGCTGCTGTCTCCTCACATAACATGCACGTGGGAGCTGCATGTTGGCACACAAGTGGAGAAAGCTGCTTTCTGTCCCCCTGACTGGTGACGTGCTGTTCATTTAACCAGCACAGCTCGTGTGCCAGGGTTTCATGAGCATCCCTTGGAAACCCCAAGAAGAACATCCGTGCTCAGGGAAAGATCAACAGTTGGTCGTGATCCTCCCCAGAGCCCCTCGGGGTTTGTCCAGGCTGGTTCCTGGTTCCTGCAGCTCCTCGGAAGGGTGGCACTGCCAGCCCTTGGTGTCACACTGACACCTGCCCAGCCCTGGCTCCGAGGGGACACTGCCATCTATTGAATCCCAGCACACCTCCTGCAGAGCTCTGCTTGCCATGGGCTGGCCAATTCCAGAGCCCTCACAGCCTCCTCTGCCCAGGCTTTGGTGTCAGAGGCTTTTTCCAGGGCTTGTCAGCTGGAGCAGGGTGCAGCTCTGCCATCACAGACAATTTGGGGCACTGGAGGGTGATAGAAAGAAAGAGAGGGGAATAACTGTCAGAAAACACCAAACTGGAACATGATTAAGAAGGAAAAACCCCTTCCATTGAGCTCAGTGGTTTCTTTCTGGTTTTGTGTGCATGCAGGAATCTTGCCCAACGTGCTGCAAAGTTCATGCCCTGCTCAGTAGCGTCAGGAATTTTTAAAGCAGTGCCAGTGTGCAGTGCTCAAATGCCCCCTCCCCAGCCACCACTTCACCTTAGTATAGTGTGGAGGTCCCCACAACACTTGGCATTTCTCTTTGGTGCTTGAAGAGGTGTTTTGTGCTGAAGAGCCTGCTCCAGGGCCTTGAACACCACTGAAGGATCTCCCTCACTAGTTTTCTTTGGAATATCTTGTGCCCCTTTTCACCTGTCACCTCTTTCACCCAGGACCCTAAATGTCTGTAGGATGGAGCTCAGCATTGGTGCCACCTAAGCTACAGCTGTGGATCCCCGAAGTATTGGAGGCTCTCACTTTGTTTTGCTTTCAATGAGGACGTGCAGCTACAACCACCCAAGAAATAGGGCAACTCCCAGCTCCAGCTCTCCCCTTGCTTTCCCTGGAGCTGCTGTAGGTGCTGTAGGAGCCCCTGGTCCCGAGGTGTGGTGCCTTTCAGGGCCTCACTGCTGAAGCAGCAAAGCTGCTTGTGCTTGCCCAGCCTGCCCTGGGCTTTAGGGAGGATAATGCTTCTATTCAGGCACCACAAATGAGATAACCAGGCACCACCAGAAGGCAATGGAAAAAACCTTGTGCTAGCTCAGTGTGCCCCGGGCACCTCAATCCCCTGCCCCATCTCCAGCACTCAGAGCCCTCATCTCCTTCTGCACGTAGGGTCTGTGGCACTTACCCCCAAGCTGTGGGGGCAGTGACCTCCTAATGGAGCCTGACGTGCTCCCCCTTTGTGCTGAGCCATATAGAGGGTGGAAATGTCCCCGTCCCTCTTAAGGAGAGGGACTGAATGGGTGCAGAGAGGAGAACAAAGGGGTTGGAGTGGCTGGAGCTGATGTTCTCTGGGGCAGAATGCACTGAGTGAACATAGTGCCCCGAAGGGCGTGTTGGGGCTCCTGGTGCGTGGCCAGGAGAGCTCCTGCTGGAGCTCTGATCACAACTGGGTGGTTAATGGATGGGGTTTATTCTTCCTGGAGCACGAGGGAATACAGATCACCACTTGTTTGTGCTGGACAAAGAATTTACATAACTTTAAGAGGGCTTTCTATTAGTTGGTGCCAACTGCCCGAATGCCACTCTATCCATTATTCCAAAGCCATTAGAGCTGTCAGCTTTGCAATGATGGATCAAGCACTCCCATGTTACCCCTCCCCACGACCAGTGAGGCACAGCAACCTCACCAGCCCCTCATCAGGGAGGAGTAATTGGCCAATTAAACCGCAGGCCACGATCCCTTGTAGAGGGGGGTTAAATCGGGGATAGTCTGGCTCTGAACAATCTGAATCTTAATGCAGGATGAATTAAGCTCTCTCCTTTGCAGTCGCCTCCATACGGGGTCCTTGGGTTTGGGTGATGAGAGCCCCACCTGAGTGACAAATCCAGGATTCTCAGCTCCTCACGGGTGTGATGTAGGACTGGGGAAAGAAAGTTCTGTCAAACATCAAGAGGAAAATCCCTGTCAGAGCTGGGAGGGAGCTGAGGTTTCTCAAAGCCAAATACTCTGAGAAAACAACAATCCTCCTTTTTAATCCCCGAATAAAATGTAAGCATAGCCCTGGAAACCAAGTGGTAGCTGAGAAACAGCCTTGTGTGAGTGGGTGAGGAGCAGAAAGTAAACAGGCATCTTAAAAACAAACTAGCTTTTCTTTTCCCCCTTTTTAATGATTTACCCCTGTCTTAGCAACACCACTACGAGTGTTAGAGTCTGTTTGACCACTTCATGCTTGGAATATCTCATTTCTAGCCCCTGGGGCTGCTTGGGTAAGTAGGAACAAAGCAGGTGAAGTGTGTTTGAGTGCCCAGGGACAGGAGCTGCGTTCGCAGCCCAGGTTGGTGCTTACACCCTCCATCACTGCTGCATTCCTCTGCTGGCCCTACCTGGGGACCAGACATCGGCAGGAAAGTCCCTCCCTGAAATAAGCGGCATGCTCAGAAGCTGGGTGTTGGGGACAGCCCCTGCCCAGAGGGTTTTCCACAAGAGTTTGGGGTTTGGCAGGTGAGAGGGGCAGTGGGGCTGGTTCTGCTCTCTCAGGAGGTTTTCTGAGGACGAAAGCCAAATGTCAGCTCGGATTGTGGCAGGGCTGGGCAAAACAGGGGACAAGGAGCTGTCGAGCAAGTTGTGGGCGCTCTGTGAACTTTTTGTAGGTCAGCACCTGCCTGGGGGCTTCCCCAGCTCTGCTCCAGCACCGTATGATGGCGTCTGCTGCTGGGCGCTGCTCTGGTGAGCACCTGCAGACACTTCCAGCACTTGTGGATGAGGAACGTGCAAAATTCAGCTGGGATGGGGTGTTGGGGAGCCAGAGCTGAAGGTGAACAGCTTCAGGAGGAGGTGCAGGAGGGTGGAGAGCTGGGTCTCAGCTGCGGGGTGTGCTGGGCTCTGCAGAGCCTGGAAACAAGCTGCAGAAAGCACCTGCACTTACTAGCTGTGGGGAGAGCCCTCTGGGAGCTCTGCAGCACCTCAGATGGAGCCCAGGGAGGCACTGGGAGATGTTGTGGCACCAGCAAGATATAAGGGTGGTGTTAATTTAATGCTCTTTAGATCGTTTAATCTGGAAATTCGGATTTAATCAAGCGTCAGACTCGCTGCCCAAGTTCCTGAATTAAGTATGAATTGCTCGGGAGCTTTTCCAGAGCTGCTGTTTGCTGCATCAGCCCCACTGGCACTTCTAGTGCTTGGAGGAGAACCCATTTTTCAAGAGGCTAATTTGGCCCTTGCTGCAGGAGCTGGAACAGCCACCTCGGAACACCCTGAGCCCATCTCTGTGAGTTTTAATAACGCCAGCAACCAACAGAAGGAAGGATAATTCCCATTCTCCTGGTGGCTCTCGGTGGGTCTGGTGTCCACCCAACAACTGTCGGCTCCTCCCGAGGGTGTTCAAATCTGCTCTCTGATCTTCTGCCAACCCAGAAGGACTGAAGCAGAGTCATTTCATACTTTTCTTAAGCTAACTGAAGGTCATTTAGTCCTTAATGACCATTTTGGTTTTAGAGTCATTAAGTTCAGCCCCTTAAAATAGCAAGTGAGGGGGTGCTGAGTCCAGAAGGGCTTTACAGGAACCCTCTGCTGCTGCTCCTCTCCTGGGATTGCAAGCCCTGCAAAGCCCCTTGCTCCACAAATAGACCCCAGAAATCCCACCACTTAGAGTCCCTCGCTGCATTCATGTCCAGCTCTTCCTCTTGCTTTACCTTTTTAATCAGTATTCTTTCTGGAGACGAACAGAGGGGTGACTCCAGGTAATTTTGAAATGATTACATTTGTGGGCTTGCTGTTTGGTTTGGTTTGTGTAGTTGGATCTATCCCAGCAGGACTCTAGTCTAGCCCAGTAAATTGTGATTGTCCCTGTAAGATGTGACCTCTCTGGGTTCAGCTGGGCTGGTGAACACTTTTTAGAGGGCAGCAGAGCTGCTGTTTGCGTTCTCCTTACTCACTTTGACCTGTGACGTTGATTTTTTGAGCCTTTTCTCCACCCAGACACGACTCGGGCTGGTCACGGGCACCTGCAGCGTGTGGAGCAGGAGGGGAGCAGGAGCTGGCTCTGTGCTCGGGAGGATAAGAGTGCATTTGGGGCTGAGACTTTGCTGCCAGAAATAGTTCATACCCTTGATGTTCTGCGGTGTGAGAGTGAAGTTAATGCTGCTTAGCTGCTGGTGTGTGGTGGCTGCAACGTGCTCCTGCTGCTGCCACGTCCCAGCACGAGTGGGAGGGAGGTGTTGGAGGGGCAAAGGAACCTGCTGAGCCCTGAGCAGGGGGTTTTATCCCTGAAGGCTTCACTGAGGATCAGGGAAAAGTGCTTTATCCCCGTGTGAAGGGCACGGCGAGCACAGAGAAGGGGTGATTTCATCCTGCTGCTGCTGTAGGTGCTGGGCACCCTTCCAACCCAGGACTGGGAGTACCGGGCGTGTGTCATTACAACTGCCCAGATCACTGGGAGCAGATTAAGCCTTTAATTACAAGATGGAGCATCCTGAGCTGGCGTTACAGATCCTAAAGGATCTCAGATCGCCTGCCTGCGCCTCGCTCTCTTGTCCAGCTCTTCATTTGATGGAAAAGGTACATATCTAGGTTTTAAGAGGATTAACATCTTCCATGAACTGGAATAATTTCCATGGCTCTGCTCTTCTCCCCCCCCGACAGCCCCTTCTCCTCCTCTGCCTGTCAGCAGCAGGACTTTTAACGGGCACTACGCTGCTGGGTAGGACCCTTGAACACCAGAGTCCAACCTCTTGTCTCCTTTTTGCCTTCTCCCTGCAAATCTGCAAGGCTGGGTGCTGTCAGCAGTTGGGAGTGATGAACCACCAGGCTGTCAGCCTGGGAGGGGACAGGCACAGCTCTCAGAAGAGTGCCAGAGAGAAGGAGGGATGGTTTTTATTTTTTGGTATTTTTTTCCCCTGTCGTAAAACGAGTAAAAAGCTGAATGGAGTGAACCTCACGAGTACAAGGAGGGTTGTCTTTGGAGAGTGTTTCCTTAAGCCCACCTGTATGGATGAGTGCATTTCTGCTCAAACATTTGGAATAGTGATCTTTCCCTTGAATATTCTGGTTTTTAGGGAGCTGCATCAGCTCCATTTAGCTCCAGTGGGAGCTGAGAGGGCTCAACTTACTACAGGGCCCAAAGGCACTGGAACAATGTTGGAGAGCTGGATGGGAAACCTGCTCTTGGCTGTCACCTTGGGGGCTGGCTGTCTGGAAAGGGGGCAGCTGACTGTGGTTGGCCAGGGAGTTAATTCTCACGCAACAAATTGCAAATTACTGTGTTTTTCTGAGAGGTGAGAACGTACCAAATAAACAATATTCACCGTTCAGAGCAGCCAAGGCAGAGCTCTCAATGTGTAATAATCAGCTGCAGGGGTAGGAAAGAAAATATTTCTTTTTTCCTCCTCTTCGTATTCTTCCAATCAATGCTGAAAGATTAAAAAAAGAAGTTTCAGGTGTTTTTATGTGCAGAGTATTTACAGCCCGAGCAGGCAATGAGTTGATCCTTGTGAGCTGATTCCCTTCAGGCAGGGCTGCTCTTCCATCCATGGGGTTTTTCTGCAGCTTATAGAAGGGAGGGGGTATTTTAAAAGTTCAGATACCCCTGGTTAGCTCCTTTGGAAAGGGGATTTCTCTTTGAAGTGAGGCTGGGAGGGCAGCGAGGTCAGGGCTGAGTGTGACAGGGGGCAGAGAGGATCCAGGCATTTAGCAGTGGATCAGTGCCAGAGCAAGGCATGATCCTGAGGGATTTACATCATAACTACATTATGTGGGGGCTGTGGAGGTTCTGGAGATGCCCCAGAGCAGCTGAGCATGGACTGGGGGGGTTAACAGCGTGCTCCATCCTTGCTGGGAGAGCTGGGTCCTGCTCCTCCTCCCTGCTGTACCCTCTGTGCCAGCATTTCCAGTGTTGTATCACCACTGAACCCACCACTGCCCTGCTGAACCCCCACATTAACTGCTCCCAACACCCACGGTGCCCTTTGACAGCCAAGGTTGGGTTCTCCTGGAGGACCCTCCAGCTCAGGGGATGAGGAGGAGGGGAGACGCCGCCTGCTTATTAATTCCTTAATGCTCCCAGGTCCTTAGCAGTGAAGGTGCAGATCAAAGCCTTGCCTGGGAAGATGGAGCTGGGCACACAGGCAGTATCAGGGGCAGCCTGGAGCAATAGGAGGGAAGAAAAACCCCGCTGATTACATTTCCACGAGCTTTGAAATCTCCTTTGTGCTCAGCTCAGGCACCTCATGGCTCTTGTACGGTGGGTTAAGTGTAACCTGTTAAGCTCTTGAGCTGTTTGCCTGCCCTGACAGCCACTGGCTGCCCACTTTTCATGAATACACCTGGAATTTTGGTGGCCAGCACTCCAGCAAAGGTAGTTGTTGGTTTCTGATTGCTGCCTTAGCCCAGCTCCTCTTTCCCAGCCTGTGGTAATCCCTTCGCTGAGCCCACGTCCCAAAGAGATGTTCCAGACAGGTTAGATCATCATGACCTCAATTGCTGCAACCCATCCGATGGGAAAAGGAGGGATAATTCCTTGCTGTGATGTGCACTTAGTGGTCGGAGTCGTATTTAAAGCCTCAGCCTCCCATAAGTAGATTTCCTGTTGATTTCATTGTAAACAAAGAGTATTTGAGACCCCCAAATTACGTAAAGCCCAAATCTGACCTTCCTGAAGCCGATGAATTATCCCAGAGACTTTGAAAGGGACCGAGTTTGGCCTCGGGCTCCTCTAGATATCCACGTAAGCTTTGGAAAAGGAATTGGAGCAGTACTTCAATGGTGTGAAAAAGAGAATAAACCACGAAGGGTCATTTTCCTCTCAGTGGCTCTTTAGCATTTGATGTCCTCAGCAGTTTGGTGGTACCAAACCTTCCGAGGTGGTGCTGGTGGGTGTTGGTGTTACTGGTGGGTGTTGGTGTTACTGGAAAGGGCCAGTTAAGCAAAATATCAATTCTTTATTGCAAACCCCTCCTGTTTCACTGGAATGAAGTGTTCCTCTTTGTGTCATTTTTTCCTTATTGGAGAGCCTGAATTCCATCTCGTGAAGCAAATTAAAGTCCCTGCAAACCCTGTGTCAGCAAGAACAGAAATGGATCCGACGCGTTCTTCATATTTCCTGGACGTACAAAGTGTGTTATTGCTGTAATTAGTGTGAGTGTGAAAACCAGCCCAGCTTAGGGGGGTAAATAATCCTGTTTTCAGAGCCTGGGCTGGCTGGGAGGGATGCTGAGCACGGGCTGGGTTAAATACACAGCCAAGGAGCAAAGCTTGAGAAGGGCAAAGCAGGTTTTAGCAGATGTTAATGCTGCTTATGTTAATGACCCTCCCTGGGATCCAAGCGAGGATGGAAAGGGTGTCTTGGACCATTTCTGCCTCTTGGTTCTGACTGGCAAAGCTTCAATGATGGGAAAGGTCAGCAAAAGGGTAAATTCCTAGTCATTTTTTCTTTAAATAAGCAGATTTTTAGTTTCCTCCTCGCTTTCCCTCCCGTTTTCATCTCCTTCCACCATTCCTCGTCCCGCTCTCAGACACTTGTGGGGCTGCTTGCTTTGTTTAGTGGGAATTAGCAGGACTGGGGTGGATCTCCATTGCCTTGCATGGGCAGGCATTGCTCTGGGCTCCACTAGGACCTGCTCTTGGAGCTCTGCAGCATCTCTTGCCTTTCTTTTGGAGTCCTACAGAAGTGCCTTTGGCACTGCTCTCTATCAAGTGGCAGTTTCAGAACAGGGGGAGTAAATAACAATTAACAGCAAGTGTAATATGCCATAGCAGGAATGCAACTCTGGCTTCTGTGCCTAATTGGCAGTTGAAAGTCAGATTTCTACGTTCAATTTGGGTGTGAATGGAGCAAGTCTGGGTAATTGAAGGTTGTCAAAAGAGGAGATTTTTAACAGGCAGCTTTTAATTGATAAGGTGATTTGTTTAACTGGTGCGTGGCTGCTGCAGTTGGAAACCTGCAGCCTCAAGGCCCTGGCTGGGTCAGACCAAGCAATAAACTGAGAGGATGGTCCCTGGGGGACAAGGGCATGGGCTCCTCCTGGGTATTGCCTTTGTTTTCTCCTCCTCCATCCATTCCCCACACAAGTTGGGAACAATCTTCCCTTACAGACACACTGGTGTATATCTAAAGGGTATTTCTGTGCCTGTGTGAAGGTAGGTGGGTGTTTGCTGGGCTGTCAGGTGGAGAGCAGCAGCACCTGAGAGGTGACCCCCTTAGCCCAGACAGGGGCAGCCCCGGCAGCTCTTGCTGGAGCCCTGTGCTGCACAGCAGCTTTGTTGCTGAGGAAGAGCAGCAACCACAAAAAAAAGCTGATTTCCAGGTTTTTCCCAAAGCAATGGCTGGAGGGGTTTCCCTCTGGCCTTCCAGCTCATTGCTGTGGCCACCTCTGGCAGCGTGTCCATGTTCAGGTGTCTCAGTGAGGCTGGGGGAGCTTTGTAAACACAAATGTGGCTTCTCTGAGCATGGGGTCTTTAATCTCAGGAAGGCAATTCAGGTAAGGGTGATAGATCAGTGGAAGGGGCTGCCCAGAGAGGCGGTGGAGGCCCCATCATCCCAGGTCAGGCTTGCTGGGGCTCTGAGCAGCCTGCCCTAGGTAGAGATGTCCCTGCTGGTGTAGGGAGGGTGGACCAGATGACCTCTAGAGGTCCCTTGCAGCCTCAAACATTCAATGATTCTATAATTCTTTAAATCTTGTCAATTCAGCCCTCAGGAGTGGCCCTGCCTGGGTACCTGGAGCTTCTCCTTTGGCAAACAGCTCTTACCTGTGTGAAGGGGAGATGTTGTCTGTCCTGTGGTGTGTGAGCAGAGAGGTCAGGTGCTGCTCCATGCCCCTGAGGTGCTGCTCCCCAGGGATTGCAGCAGCAGCAGCACTGGGCAGCTTTCCATGACGTCTGCAGAGGGATCCAGAGCGTTCTGATAAACTCAGCAGTGGCTGCTCTCCAGGGAGGACACGAGGTTGTTGTGGCTGCTGCTGAAGGGCAACAACCACCCTTTGGTTCCAGAAAGGTGCCTGAAGGCCTCTTCTTGCTGCTCTGGTGGCCTTGCCTTGTCAGAGGGAGGAAAGTAAATCTGTGTGTGTATCCAGTGAGCTGCAAACACCTTCTCTAAGCCAATAATTGGCTTAAAGCATCTCCGGGAGCCAGGTGCAGCTTCTGCCTGCAATAGGAGAGTGACAGGGACTGTGAGCTGCAGTGTCCTTTGTGTGTGCCCATGGGGAATGGCCAGAGAGCTGCACAACTCATACCCAGGGCAATAATGTGAATTATTACCCAGTGTTAGCTTCAGAGTTGTGCTACAAAACTCGCCTGCTCTCAGTAAAGTGTGAAATCGGGGAGACTCTGATCAGGAAGGTGCTTCCTCCTTGGAGTGAGGAGTAAACCAGCAGGTTTTGTGCCCCACGCAATTATAAAGCATCCCAGAATACAGGTTGTCACTTTTATTTGAGTATCACTGTCAGAGTAAATCCCCGTAGCTGATGAAAAGCTGGCTGCTGCTCTCAGCCCTCTCATTTCTGGACAGAACAAGGCATTCAGATCAGTACTTGGAGGAACAACTTAAAATCTGCTGTGGGTGGGGTAACTTCTCGGCCACCATCGTGTGCACGGCATAGGAGCGGATGTTTGGGGTTTTTTTCCCTGGGTGGGCTGCAGGAGAGTTGATGGTGGGACAGGGAGAGGTGTCAGGAGGGTGTTTGTCTGTATCTCGCCTGCCTACATGGAAATGGTAATGCTGAGGGTTTTTTACATGGTTAATTTCCATGGCAACCGAAATAATCTCATAAATATGGGATTATTGCCTCGGGATCAAAGAGGGGGAGAACCTGGGCCGTGACAGAGAAAGTTCTTTATTTCAATATCAAAGCAACAAAACCTCTCTTGAGATCCGAGCGTATTTCCCTCTTTACTTCTCGATCCCCTGCAAAACCGACGTTCAGTACGAGGGAAGGAGAAGCCAAAGTGTCCCTCTCTTGCTGTGTCAGCCTGGCAGTGCTGTCCTTACTTGTGATGCTCAGCAGATGCTGGGGTAAGGCTGGGTCTGGAGGGCAGCACAGACACCCTTGGGGGGAGCTTTCCCCACGAGAAGGTTGCTCAAGCCCCTCGGTGTCCTCTGCTCCTTTCCATCAGGTGCCACCTCGGAGCTCCCTGTCTCCTGCACCCCTCTTTACACCTCCCAGAGCTGCAGAGGAGCCTCACCAGCTGCCATCTTTCCTGACAGAAAAGCTGCAATTTAGCATGAACCCAGCAATTAAGCAGGAATTTACACTAACGTGCCGCTCTCCTGCACAAAAATCCCTCTCAGCAGCTCTGGCCGTTATCTGGGAGAAAGGTAATAGAATAATTCCCAGCATCTTTGCTTTGGAAAAGGCATTTTTTTGGCGTGATTGATATTCCCTTTGTGTTGGCAGGGAGGGCAGAGAAAGAGGGGTAATCTCTGGGATGGGGGTGCTCCACGCTGCTGCCTGGGCTCCATGACACATTTGTCAGGCTTTAATTAAAGCGCCGGGCTTGGATTTCCACAGTAATTAACTTTTATTTGCAGCTCTACCATGTCTCTCACGTCTGACACCCAGACTTGGAGGTGGGAGCACCAAAAACAAGGAAGGTGGAAATGAGGAGTAATCGGAGAAGTTCTGGGTGGGATTTTTAAGAGCCAACATCACAGCTCTTGGTTTCTTTATATCATTTATAGGATCATCTTGTTCCCCAAACCCTTGAAATGTGGCCCTGGTTTGTCAGCTGCAGATCTGCACGTGGAGTGGGTGATGGGTGGTCCCTCTGGATGCCACTTGGCCAGTAAAGAATCATGGTTCTGTGGTTGGTTGCAGTTCCAACAGCATCTCTGGGTTTTAAAGCTGCCTCTGTGTGTGTCAGTTGGTTCCCCTGAATTCCAACGTGGGTCTGTGTGTCTGTCTGTCCTGCTGTGGCTGATCAGAGATCAGAGCCAGAGAAAAGGAGCCTCTCACTTAGTGGGCAGGGCACTCACATTGCACCCGGGAGGCTCCAGGTCAAGCCTTTGCTGGGTTTGTGTCTGAATTATTTATAGACAATGGAAAAATGGCTCTGGCAGGTTTGTGGCACTCAGTGGTGATGGTGGCAGAGCTGGGTTGGGGGTAACCAGCTTAGCCACCAAGCTGCAGGGTGGATCTCTTGGATTTGCAGCTTGTGGCTGTTCCAAGGCTAAGGGCAAAGAACCTGTAGGTCCGGGAAGGTGACGTACACATCATCCTCCTCCTCCTCCTGACCAGCCACGGCAGGGCCAGCCCCCTCTAGGAGCAGCCAGTGCCAGTAAAGTGTCCCAAACCTGGTGGGATGAATCTGATGGCTCTCATCTGCACCTGTAGCACAAAGGGAAGGGCTGAGAGTGCCGGAGACGTCAGGGATGGAGGCTCCCAGGACACAGCTTCTTGTGACCTGCAGGTTGTGGTCGCTGTCACAGATCCTTTGCTGTGAGGTGTTCCATGTTCTCCAGAGAAGGTTGGATGGTTTCTCTGAGGCCAGTCTCCCCACCAGAACTGCTCCTGGGTTGTGTGTTCCTCTGCTGCCCTGTGCTCAGCCCTACCTGGTGGGAACAGACGTAGCTCCAGCTCCTCTCCAGAAAGCCTTGCAGGGCTTGGAGCCTGGCCCATCATCCCCCAAATGCCAGATGTCTTCCCGGAGCAGCACCACCAGCACAGAGCACAAAAGCTGGTGATTAGCTGGGTGAATAACAATGGGAACCTCCAGTGCAGATGTGCAGGGAACAAGGGCAGGATCACCCTCCCACGCTTCCATTTTCCCCCCTTCATTACATACATTCATTTGCACAATGACATCTTAATGGTAAAGCTGCCATTATGCAGCTTTCTCTCTCCAAGCTTCCAACTTAGGGGTTTGGTTTTTTCCAATTAAAATAATGTATTAATATTTCCCCCCAATTACATGCTAATAAAGGGCTTAATTCAGTTTGCATACAGTTAATGCATCGGGTGCTGAGGTATCCCATATACTATTTTAGTGAAGTGTTTTTCAGCTCAAGGTTTGCATCTGTATCTTTCGATATGGATGGAAGTGAAGGAGTGATAAATCCTGTAAATCCTCACACATCTCTTAGTACGTGGCCCAGCAAAAAGAGACCAGTTTTGCTTGCCTGATTTGGAGGGCAATGTGTGAAGAGTGAGACCCGTTTATCCACAGGAGTTCCCCTTCTTGATGGCCTGGAAAGTCATAGTCTGCACAATGTCTCTTTGCACTGAAAACCGAGGGGGTTTCCCTCCCTCTGCTGTGCTGTTTGGTGAACCCTGAGGAGCACTCACCTCAGCAACTTCTCATCATCAAACAGGGGCTTGAGTCTGGCTTTCATTTAAAAATAGTGAATTCATTCATTCCTAGTTTCATTTAGGAGAAAACACCTTGCAGATAGTGACCCTTCTGCAGGTCACTGAGAGGCTGGAAGGTCCAGTTTGAAATGGGAAGGGGGGAGAATCCCAAGCCAGTGTCTGTGCACACAAATTTCTGTGTTTGATGATTTACCCCAAGGATCTGCTGTGACAGGACAGGGGCAAGAGGAGTCACCGCCCTTTGGAGGCAAAGCCAAACCCAGTTGTGTCTTCCCAGCCTCCTCAGCATTGATGGGGCTCAAAGGTGCTGTTCATGGCTTTGTCTCGTTTCTCTTCTGCCCTCAAGGTTGCATTGGAAATAAGCTCTGGAAGAGTTATGTGGGGGCATGTTGGAGTGAGTCGGGAACATCCCCAGGAAACTCCATCTGAGGACACATAAAGTGTCATCAGTCACTCCCGCAGGGGGGGAGATGGGGAGCTCAGGAGTTTGTGCCACAGACAGCAGCTATTTCATGATAAACCAATTTATTTTCTCTGGTTTTTTTTCACAGAATCATGAATAAACTGGCAGACCAGCAGGACCACATGATACCATGAAGAGAAGCTTACGGGTCCTCTATTGCCAACTCTTTAGTAAGTAAATATGATTTTGTTTCCTATAAGAAAGGAACTATTCAAATCCTTAGATAAGGCAGTGATGTTTATGCAGGGCACAATTCAGGGAGGTGTTTCACCATGTGCTTGTTTTCACCTTGCTTCAGGAAGAACCGTATTGAAATTAAACTGTCTTGTTAACTGAGGTATTTGGAGATGTGTTATAAAAAAAAACCCCAAACGAGTTGGAGCATCAGCTGATCCTGCAGAGCCTTGTACAGGAGCAAAACTGATTGAACACCCCCAGGAAAACGGGGTGTGGGGGCTGTGGTGCTTTCACTCAGAACACTCTGTCACATCTGGATGTCTCGGAGCTGAATAGTAGCATCAATCTAAAACTACCTCAGCTGCTGGGCCACCACGAGGTTCATTGTAGTGAAAATAAGGAGCTGAAGGGTACGAAGAGCTCTGTGGTGGGGAAGGGAAGGGCTGGGTGTGCTCTGCACCCAGCCTCTCACTGCCCTGGGGCTCCCTCCGAGTTTATTAGGATTTTCTTTAATATCAGGCTCCCCTGCTTGGCAGCATTCCAAGGAAAATGGAGAGGGCAAGGCTGAGAAAACCACATATATATATATACACACACATATCTATATCTCCAGCATGAATAGGCAATGATGTTGTGAGCTCCATGATGTCAGGAGAAATCAGACTTTTCCAATGACAGATAAACTGCTGTATTTCTCTGGGTGCAGCAGGAATGGGTACTCAGTGTATTACCATTAACAAAGGGACAGCTCTGGCTAGAAAAGAGCTATTTGGGGTGTCTGGATGAGTTTTTGCACTGGCTGGTTGCTCGACTGGTTCACAAGAAGCCTGTGGCAAGACCCACCAAGGTATTTAATTGCTGTTAAATGAGTTTTCTCCCCCACTTGGTGTTCATGAGCACACTGCTTGGTGTTGGGGCTGCAGGACAAGGCTTAGGTGGATACTGCCCTGGTTTATGGGCTAGTGGGATTTATTAGCTGCATTTTGAAAAGCCAGGCCCGTATATTTAAGGTTTAACACGTAGCATACGTGTGGATTCCTGTGAGTTGTAGATGGGTGATGTAGGCCATGAAGAAATGGATTTCTAGAGGAGGTAACTTGGTGTCAGACTCCAGGCAGAGCTGCTCCAGCAGCTGAGGACTCTGACACACTAGGACAGGCCAGCCAGGAGGGTCTCAGCCTGCCCCTGAAGCACCTAATGGAACAAACCACCTCCCAGGGCAGCCAGAGGTGATCTGGATGAGTTCAGAGGCTCCTATCAAACCCTCTCTCCTGGCCTCAGCACACGTGAGCCTTCCACGGGGGGCTCTCAGTTTTCACCAGCTATGTATAATTAATCCATGGGATAGAAACGTGCAGCTGATGTACAGCTAAAGGACTGGGGACACTTGATAGAGATCAGCAGGGTCTCCTCTTATCACCTCAAGGGCTCTGGGAGGGAAAAGAAAGCCCTGCTCCTGTTGCACCCATCAGCTCTGGCTTTTGCCACCATTCCATTAGGGGTCGTTGCTTCATTTCCTCAGCCAAAGCTTTGCCCTCTTGCTGTGCCCCTCGGGGAGGTTTCAGCTGCACTCACACCAGAGCTGCTCCCTGCTCCTGCTGGCCCCATGAACATTCCTGCCCTTAGAGACACTGTGGTTTGGTAGCTTTTCACAGGCTGCACAAACTCCTTAAAGACTCTGAGGGACCTCTGTTGGGGAGGGGCTGTTCTGGCCGTGGCAGATAGAGATTGAGGACATATCAACCACCCCAAGCCAGTAACATACCCTGGAAACTTCTCCGCTGTCGTTGCAGACCTGCTGGAGCACAGGCAGATGTGGGTTAGCTCTGGGGCTGCAGGCTTGCAGGGCACGGCTTGAGTCCTTGATGCAGAAGCTGGGATGAAAAGCCAACAGGCAGCTCCATCATCATCTTTGCTCCTCCTGTTGGCAAGCAGGTGACTCGTGTCTCTGCACGTGTCGTTTGGGAGCCTCATTATCTTCTTGGCAGCGAGTGCCTTGGGTTTCATGCTTATACTGGTGCTGTTTGCACCGGAACCCTGTAGATCATTCAAAATTAATGAGAACATGGATAACTTCCCAGTGGTGGGGCCACTCTGGGAACCATGGCTGGGAAACCAGGAGGTAGCAAATACAGCCATAAAAACGGGGAGGTTTGCCCAAAATGCTGCAAGGAGCTGGCTTTAAAATGTCTTTCTGTCTTGTTTAAGGCAAAGATCAGTCAAAAATGAGTGTGCTGTATTATTCCCATGGTACGTGCTGAATGATTTGTGTTCTGGCCTGAAGCAATCCCCGTTGTATGAGAATGCATCTGTCTCATCTCCTCTTTTAGCTCAGCTTTGTTTGCCTCCAGCCTTGAGAGGGAGGCTGAGTGAATAGGCAGGAGGACAAATTTGACTTCTCCCTATTTTCCCTCTCAAGAGTCTATTCAGCCAGCTCTAATAGGAAGGGAACTGGAGGAACAAAGGCCTCCAGCTGGTGCAGCCTCACGTGTGTGTCTGTGAGTGGAGCAAGAGATGTTGCCAGTGTGCAGAGAGGAGCTGGTGACCGTGAATCGTGGGCCCTCTTGGGTTGGGTGGCAAAACTCCCCTTGATTTCAGTAGGATCAGGATTTAATTGCCAGCCTTCGTGTTCCCAGCTTGCTTTGGCTGCATTATAAGACAAAACCCCCCTGTCAGACGTTGATTTCCTCCCTCAAAACCTCCTTCTCTGCCCTCCCTGGTGTCTCCTGTCCCTACCTGTCCTCTCCTCTCAGCTGTGAGCTTTTGGGCTAGAGGTTGACAGGCTCTGGGTGCCAAGCACACATTTGGCTCTTAGTTAGCAATTATAACAATTAATAAGAGATACCATATGGCTAAAAATATTGTAACTCTCCGAAGAGTTGTTGGGCCATTTATTTTTCGTGCCTGTGAGCGGGTACCTCATTGCAGCCAATTATTCTTCTATTAACAGGCATTGGTTGTGCCACCCTTCTGCCTTTATTTTTAGAAGTATCCAGATTATTGCAGAAAGTGTGAAGAATGAGTGAAAAAAGAAATCTGTCTCCTTTGGCTTTCAAAATGAAATTTCCTGGCTGAATAATCCCACCTTTAATCCCCCAAGGGGTGTCCCCCCTATAGGGGACGTTCTCTGCACCCTCAGGTGCCTGCTGTCAAAATGCCAGAGGGTGGGAGGTGGATCCGCAGGGATTTATGGATCCAAACACTCATCTGGAACCCTGATGGTGTCTTAGCTCTCGTGCTAAGAGGGAAGCCAAAGAATAGAGGTAGAGGGGGAACCAAGAGGGGTAAAATCCACCTGCAGAGCTACAGCCAGAGAGAGGGGTGAGAGGAACAACTCTGCGCACACTGAGGTCAGGGAAGGGGCAGAGACCCCTCTGCAGCCCGTGGTGAAGCCCATGGGGAGGCAGGTTGTCCTCCTGCAGCCCGTGGAGGCCCGTGGTGGAGCAGACACCCACCTGCACCCCATGGAGGACCCCACGAGCCTGTCATTAGAAGCTACCAGTGAAGGAGGAGAAGAGCAGAGGGGTAGCTCTGGCCTGGGTTGTGGCAGAGCTCTGTGGTGAAGGAGCTTTGGAGACCTACGCTGGTTTTCCTGAGGGAGCTGGGGTGTGCTCGGCATTAATTGATGGTGCACTCTCCCACCTGAAGACCCTGTTAATTTCAGTGCATTGCAGGGTTTGGCTTGGAGGAGAGATGCCTTGATGGAGACATAAATCACCAGTGGTGAGAGCCTCTTTTTCAGCTCTAAATCAGGAGCTGCATTAGAGGTTTGCTGGTGTCACTCGTGGTGCTTCTGGCCGCTGCTGAGGATGTATTTTCATGGCAGGTCCCTTTGTCCCTTGAACTGTGAGTTACAGGTTGGGAAGGCAGCAGGCTGCAGTATTCCTGCTCCCAGCCCCAAAGCCTCTACAGGCTCTAGCAAGGACCAGGAGCCCGTTGTTGAGGTGCTCCACAAGCAGCAGGGTGATGCTCTCTCTGGGTGAGCTGCTTTTCCATGGCCTCCTGGTGAAGGAGGTCTAGACAGAGATCCCCCAGAACTCCTCAAGCCCTGAGCTTACCTGGTGGTACCTCCTGCAGCCTCCACAGAGAGGTGGGGGCTCAGCTGGAGGCTGCTCTGCACCCAGAGGAGTGCTCGGTGGCCCAGCTTGGAGATGGTGCAAGGGAGGGACCTTGGAGGTGTCTGGCTGCCTGCTCTGCCTCTCCAGAATTCCTCTCAGCAGCCTCCTGGCTATTTATCCAGCTTCCAGCTGAGTTATGTCTGTGGTGTCTCCTGGCCCTGGTCAGTGCTTGTGATGGGGGGGATTAATGGGCCTCCTTTGGCTGGGGTCTGAGTCAGAATGCTAAACCCCCCCTCGGGCTGCTTTTAATGCACGTTGGGGTTGCCATGCTCCAGAGCAGTGCTGGCAGTGATGGAGCACCTGCAGCCTGCATCCCTCTAGTTCTATTTCTTAGCATTCCACCAAGAATTAATCAGTCTGCGAGGAGGATGCTGTGGAGTTCAGGTGGAGTCGTGGTTACCCCAGCAAACCAGTGTCTGTGCTGGCTGGCCCTAAATCAGCCTGGGCAGGGCAAGGTCCAGCTCAAAATCCACCCACAATATTTGAGAAGATAAAGAAATAGCCCTGAAATTCCCTAAAAATCAGAATAGCAACAGAGAGAGAAATAAATCCCTGGTGTGCTTTGGTGAGGAGGAGGCTGGGCAGGAGCTGGGGATGTGGGAGCACTGGAAATGAGGGTCCAGCTTGAATTTTGCTTAGGAAATACCTCACGCAGGTGGTGGAGGAGAAGGCAAGAGCCTGACACGTGCTGTGTCTGCTCTGTACCCAGGAAGGTGTCCCCAAAGAGGAGCCCTGGGATGCTCCAGGTGACAGCTCAAGTTTCTTGGGGAACTCTCAGTGCGTTTGCTGCTTGATACCAGATTGTTTCATTGCCATCAGGAACAAGTAAAAGGAGTTTATTATTGATGCTTCTGGGGCACTTTTGGTGAACAGGGACCCAACCTTTGAAGCTCTCCTCAAAATGTTTCTCTTCCCTGGCTGGGAAGGGTTCAGACTGACTTGGTCAGAGCAGGAGGGTGGTGATTAGGTCTGGGATTGCTTCCATCTCCTGAGTGATGGCTGAGCAGCTCTCTCCTTCCTCCTGGGATGAAGTAATGCCTGGGCGTGACAGACATTAATCTCTGCTGGGAACATTCTGTATGATGGAGAGAACAGGAGTCCAGGCTTCTCTGCAGCTCCTGGCTTCCCTCTCCCGTGGCAGAAAGAAAAGAGTATGTTAGAGGAAGGGTGCCAGCTCCCCTCTCCTGGTCCCAGCCAGCCAGAAGCTCAAAGGAGCAAAGTGTTGGTAGGTGAGGGTGTGGTGGCCCTGCTCCCCTCTGGTGGGACAGACACCAGTGGCTGCTGGGGAGCTCTGCAGCCTCCCCCTCAGTGGCTTTCTGAGGAAACCTTAACTTCAGGAAGCTCAGACAGACCCAACCATCTCCCACCGTGCAGGGCTCACTGGAAACCAACACGTAGAGATGAATTTATTTAAGGTGAGTAGGGTTGAGGCTGTTACCAGGTAGAGCATTGTCAGGGTTGTGCTGCCCGTATCATGAAGATCTCAGGTCTGACCAGAGCATCCTCTGTGAAAGAGGCTCAGACCTGCCCCGTTCTGCTGGTTCATGGTGCTTTTCCCAACCTTGTGCTGACAAAGTGTTGGGTGCCTTGTGACCAGGCACAGTCATTGGTCTGACACTCTGCTATTAAAAGCTGATTTTATAGAAGTGCTTGTTAGCACAGAATCACAGACACTGGAAACAGGGGGGAAAAAAGTACTAGTCTATTTTCAGACTCTGCCAATTGTCTCCAGATGTTCCCACATCACATTTTCCAGTGCTGATACCCTCCTCTCTTTAATCACACCTCCGAGGTTGCAGCTTACCAAGGAATAACAGTTCAAGGTCTATTATGATCTCCCCCAATACTTTGATGACTTTTCAGGGCAGGAAACCCAAGTTACGTGACACAGAGCTGGAATTATGTGGAAAACCCCACAAATCTTTCCCCCATCTCCTGTGTCTTCTTTTCTTCTGGTCCCTCCGCCTTTGGGAAACGGCCCAGGGGGAGCTGGAGGTTGCAGTGAATAAACTACATCAGACCATAGCACTTGGTATTGATTAAACCCCTGGTTGGGACTGAACCTCCCCTTTGGCTCCCAAAGCTGGAGGTAGCTTGAAATGTGGGGAATCTCTTGTGATAACAGATTCATATAGTGCTTTATGTAGTAATTACTGCTACCTGCTGCCAGGGAAAAAGTGTGAGGTGCTTCTTCCTGCTGCTGGGGGGATGGACACCTTAAAATGATGATATTGATCAGGGTCCAGAGTGAAGAACTTGTCTGTTTAGTGGTGAGGGGCAGCTCCCCCTCCTCCCTCAGGCAGAGCCCATTCAGCCCAGCCCGTTGGGCTGTGCAGACGTGGCAGGGCCAAGCCGTTGGTGTTAGTCAGAAAGAATATATTCATTTAGGGAGGTTTTTTCCATGGTACAATGCCAGCTCTTCTTTCCACCAGCAGGGACTGGCTGCTCCACGGCAGCTGGAATGGAAATCTGGGGGGTTCGGCTCAAACATCCCCACTCAAGGTCCCCTCAAGACTGATGGGAGGGAACTGATGGTGGCTTTGAATAAAGTGCCGTTTTCTGAACCAGTAGGGCAGCAAGTCTGAAAACCCAAATACAACCAGGCAAAGAATTAACTTCTGCTTTATAGCTGCTAAATTGAATTATCACTGGAGGGGGAGGAAAAAAACCCAAGAGGGTTTTCCCTGCCTTTGGGCCAGGGCAGCAGCTCCAAAGCTGTAGGTGTCTGTCCTGGCACTACCCTCATCTGGAGGCACGTCCAGCACAAGTAGTTAACATTTCACAATGTATTAGTAGACTAATATATTCACGAAAAATTGGAGGACAGTGTGAGCAACATAACCTCACATTTTCCCTGAGGGTTTGGAATGAAGCTGTTTAACCAAACGGAGACTTATTTGAGGGGTTTTGGGGTTTGTCTGTAACCTCTCTGCAGTTATGGGACAGGTAACTAATTGAGGGGGATTTTGATTTGTCACTTGCACAGCAAATCCACCGTAGCTTTCCCTGATTTCGCATTGGAATTGGAATTATTTTGGATCTCCTCCAGCTGGGAATGCCCAGGGCAGGATTTTCAGCTAAAGATGTGCAGCAGGGCAAGGAAACCCTGTTCAGGGGGGTCCCCCGGGTCTGAATCAAGGCACCAGCCTGTTGTTGTGATAACAAAACAAGGTGCATCCCCTCCTGGCAGAGCCCTGTGGTGTGCTCATCTCGTGGGCAGGCTCTGGTGGTTCACGTGAAGAGCATTTATTGATTGTTGCTCGTTAACAATCCTGTTGTAGTGAATGAAAAGGGCCCAGTCATGTTTGATGCGCTGCCCTCCACCCCTTAGCACATCCCCCCTGCTCCTCCGTTCATCGGCTTCAATGGGCACCTGGAAAAGTGCAGGGTTAGGAGCTGGTTGTTGGGTGGCTATTAACGAGGGAAGGGCTCTGACGCTGCAGGGAGGTTCCAGCTTGGCCCATCTGACGTGTAGAGCTGGGTGGGTTTAATCTGATATTATCTTCCTGAGAATCTTCCAATCTAGGGGCGATGCAGAAGAGGAATAGGAGGTTCCCCTAGTTCTGCTTAATGACTGATGTTTGTCCTGAAAGAAGAGAGTTTATTGTTCCATTTTAGGCTAAATACTTCCATAGATTAGCAGTGTGCAGTCTATTTATTTTTTCCAGGTAGAGCTGGACTAGCTCTTGTTTGAGGCTTGTTAAATTCCCCTTTCCACAGGAATGACACAGACTGATTGTGGTCACCACCTTATTCCTCTCCCCTTCTGCTCAGGACCATACACCAGAGTAGTTTCAGTTCTACTCTCTCTGTTTTTCCTTCTCAGTTTCCACATACCTCGCTCTTCTAGACGTGCCACATCCCAGCCAGAGCCAGCAGGCATTTGGTGATTCCTGGTGTGCAGAACTGTCTCCCCATCCCTCCCGTGCCTCTAGTTCATCTTCATCCCTTCCATTTAGCCTCGTAAAACCCTTAACGACTTTAAGGACTTTCTCCATCATTCCCATTTGGCTCCTGACAGAAACCACAGGGGAATCTGGGGGTCTTTGTCTGGTCTGTCCCCAGCTCCTGCTCAGCAGAGTGTTGGCTACCTGATCACAAAGGAGAGCAGGACACGGTGTCTGCTTGACAGGCCTGAGAAATGACATTTAACAACCAGCAGCTACTTGGAGTGAGACGTATAAATAACTGGGGGGGCTTGACCCCTGTGTGAGGAGCACAGTCCTGCTCCTTGGGCCGGAGCCATCACTTGCCAGGACATGAGCATCACAAACACCCTTGGTTAAGGCACCTCCATCCCTGGTGAAGGTAGAAGCTCCTGCTGGTGCCTGCTGCAAAGTCACCCCCACCGGCTGGAGGGGTTGTGCTGCTCCTGCCTCCTAGAGGCCACCACCCTGGGCAGCCCCCGGGCAGGTCTTTGCAGCAAAGCTCAATGAGTGAAGGTTTTTTCCTCCCCCTCCAACCTGGATTAGTGGAGCCATTTAAAGTGAGTCAGTCACAAAGGGAGCAGTGATCGGGGCACTTCAGCCTCCCAATCACCCGAGCTGGAGCTCACCCATCGCAGGGATCCTGCTAATCAAGATGGGTTGATGGGAGGATGAGTTGGGAGTTAATCCACGGCCAAATGCTAAATTAGCTGTCTGGCTACAGAGGGCATTAGGAGGGTTTATAAACCTCTCAGCTGCTCACGCAGTTCATGTTTTATTCTGCATTTTCAAGCAGCCTCGTGCAAATCAGCCCCACGGGAGGAGAAGGGGTTGGTTAGACCCTGATTTCTGACCCACAGTTCTGCTCAAATGGTGTTTTTCCAGCAGGGGTTTGGTGTCATTCCCTTGAGGAGAGGCTCAGATGGACCAAAGCAACAGGGTTGTTGTGGCTAGGGGGGAGCTGCCACTGGGACCAAGCCCCTTTCATGCTGCACTAGAGGGAGAACGTTTTTGTCCTTTGGTTTTGCTGTATTGGGTGGACTTGGTGCTGCAGAGGAGGTATCTGCAGGTACCACGAGACAGTTTGGAGCTCCCTGAATGTATTTCTGTTCAAGCACAACCACATTCCTTCTTCCCAAGTGCTCTGAGTGTCTTGGCTGCTGAGTTCCAGTGGTTTCTGTGCGTGTGGCTGTGGGTGTGAATGTCTTGGTGGTTCCCCAGCTCTGACCAGCACTGTTACTGGGATCGATGACCATAAGGTCCTGCCCCTGTGCTGGGTTCTCTTCTTGGGGTATCTCAGCCACAAATCAGCTGAGACACAAATAGACATTAGAAAATTAGCTGCAGATACATGGAAGAATGAACCTGATGAGCAAGTCCTCTTCCTCCTTCCCCCCCGTGCTCCTCAAAGCCCTTAATTAATCTCAGTGGAGACAAAATAATAATCAGCGCCTAAACAATGAGTGTTGTGTTCAGAGCCAGGGGGTGGTTTTTGCAGCAGCTCCTGGTGGTGTCTTCATGTGCAGCTCCTTTGAGCTCAGTGTCAGGCACTGTCAGATCTGGAGTCCCCTGGTCTCAGGTGTAGCTTCTCCAGGAGGCTTGGTCAGAAGAACCAAGCCATGACATCTTCAAAATCATTGCTCCAGCCCTTCAGATCCCTTTGCCCGTGGAAATACAGTTGGGCTGACTTGGGCAGCGCTTGGAATAACTGAATAAACCCCTGCTTGGAGTGTAGGAAACAGAGGTTCAAAGCAAATGGTTCAAAGGCAGAGATTCAAACAGAAAAGCTCCACAACGGGGCTTGGAGGGGCAGGGAAAACAAAACCTTCCAACCTTCTCTTGCAGCCGTCCCGATTTTTTCCATCATTCTGTTTTAAAGCACGATTTAGATTTAATTCTACGCCAGATGAGATGATTTATCTTTGTCTGCCTGCCTATTTCTGCTTAATCTACTTAACAGACTTCTCCTGGAGCTGTCAGCCACAGACAGGGCTCCACCCTCTGCCCGTTGGTGCTGGGGGCTCTGAGATCGCCCATCTTTGCTCCCTGAGCTCTATTTCATACCTATTCCGTGCCATTTGCCCCAAGGACAGGTCCCTGGGTCTGGTTTGCCATTAAAGGTGCCCGTTTGGCTTTGAGGTTGGCTTGATGAGTAGTGAGAGAGCTCAGGGGAACCAGTTTTGTCTCCGGGATGGGGAGTTTGCTCTGAGATAATGAAGAAAGTAAAAGTTCTGCTTGAGGAATGGCTTTAGTTGCCAATTCATTCTTATTTTTAGTAGGAAAAGGGGGGAAAAAAAAGCATAAATCAGAGTCTATGGCAAATAGTTCTCCCTCTCAGGTCAATTATTGGAGCACGGAAAGAGTTTCCATTGATTAAAGAGGGTGTAGAGAGCCAGAAAGTTGGGGCTCATTTCTTTGCAGTGATGCATTGCAGGAAGGCTCGTTCTGCTTGGGGTTAATATACATCAACTGACATTTACTTCATTTCAGCAGGAGAATCGCAATAAGTTGCGTTGTTGTGCTGCCTTTTTGGCCCACTGGAAAAGACATTAACAGGAGCTGTGGTGGTTTGGGGGGACCAGTTAGAGGCCATTCCACCTCTCCTGGATGCCTTCATCACCTTTCCACGTGGGGCTGAGGAAGAGGAGGGTTTATCTGCAGTGAGAGGAGGGTGAGGAGCTCTTAGTTCTGCTGTTCACCATCCTCTCAACAGGGAGCCCCTGCCTCACTCCCAGAGAACAGACAATGAAGCTCTAAGACAGGAGCCGTTTAAATTACATGTTAATCAAGTCTCGGAGGGGAGGCAGCGTTATGGGGAGCTGTTAATAGAAACCCAGCCACGTTCCCTGCTCTGTCACTTGTGTGCTTTATGCCTGAACGAGCTGATGAATTAGCAGATTATCTCCTCATTCACTCAAACACTCTGCAGTGGTGCTGAGGAAACCTCCTCCGAGCAGCAACATCAGATAATCAGAGTTTCTGGTGGAGTTTCTCTGCATTTCAGACCCGGGAGAGGGTGGGGACTTCAGGCAGGGGTGTTCTTGTGGCTTGGAACGGGGAGGTTTGGGCTTCCTTGGGCTTCTCTGCACCCTCTCGGTGATGCTGGGAAGCCCCATAACTGGAGGCTTGGCCCAGAGCCCAAGGGAGCTTGTTCTCCTTCCAGGAGACAAACCCCATCAGCAGAAAAAATGGGAAAAGGATAGTGGTGAATGGGCTGATCAATGGCCATGGAAAGGAAGATGAATGGAGTGTGAGTTTACCTCTCCCTTGGCTAATCAGCTGCAGGGAAGGGAGGGGAGAGCTCCCATTAACAGAGATTAACCAGCCACCCCCCTCCACAGCCCCCAGGAATTTGGGCAGGAGGGAGAAAAAGAGTTTTACGTGGAAGCAGCTGGTTTTTATCCCTTGGCTTAGCTGGGGTGGATCCACACGTGTCTTACTCTGTCCCCAGACCTGTCAGGTCTGTGGTGAGGAGATCCTGGGGAAAGAGCACGATTTCTCCAGCCCACCCCGCAGAGCAGCCACGTCCTGGGGAAGGCTGGGTGGGTTTATGCCACTGGCCACACTAACTTTGTGTTGGGATCTTTCCATGAGGCAGGTCCGAGCCCAACCCATCGTGGCAGGTCCCACCCCGTGGCCATCACAGCTTTGCAGGGGCTTCCCACAGCCAGGTGTGGTTATCAGGCCAGGGTCTGCATCCAGCTGAGGACAAATCCTCCTTGCATCCAACACCATCAGTCTTCACGGGGCTTCCCTTGGTTACCTGGGGAACAGAGGGAGGGCTGGGGAGGTCTGAGAAGGAGACCCAGTGACCCGTGTGAGATGCAGAGGTGACCTTACAGGTGATATGTGCAGCCAGACTAACAGGCAGCACTTAAACCAGACCCTGCCTGGTGTTGGAAGCCCTCCCTAGGGATGGTGCTTTGAGAGGGGAACTGATCCTGATGTGCTCTTCATCTGAGAGTCTGGGGCTTCAAAGCTGCTCTTGTCTCCCAGTTGTGTTTGCTGGCGACCTGCAGCTGGTGTGCAGGCTGAGGAGAACACAACCAGCACAGCTGGGAGACAGCACACTGCCCCCAGAGAGGAAAACTGCCCGGAACACAGCAGCCAAACACACGTTTCGAGGAGAATTCGGTCTCCCAGATGATGATTTTAGTGGCAAACCCACTAAACACTGTGAACAGGGAGCAGGAAGAGGCGATGAGAGGCCGGAGCACATCTCAGCATCACTGAGAGTGTTGCCTGGTAACAGGGGCAGGGATGGCAGAGCCAAGCTGGGGGCTTCCAGGGGAAGGGGTTTACCCCCTGACAGTGCTCCAGGCTGGGGGCTTCCAGGGGAAGGGGTTTACCCCCTGACAATGCTCTCCTCCTTGGTGCCCCCCGTGTACAGACAGACAATGTGTGTATGACCATGCAGACAGTTCTTTGGGGGCTGCAAAACACCACCCCATATAAATACCCATGTGTGCTCCCTTTTCATCTGGTACCAGCCACTTGTTGTGCTGAGAGGTGCCCACAAGGGCTTGGCACAGCAGCAGGCTCCAGAGAGGGGAGTTTCTGCCCCCTGTTCCTTTGATGATGGTGGTGTGGTGAGGAGCATCCTCAGTTCTGTAAGGTGGGGTGCCCAGCTTGGCCAGAAAAATCAGCTCTAACCCTGCCAGGTTGCTTCTGCTGACCTAAAGAGTGTTAGAACAGTTGATGCATTTGTCAGTGCATGAGAAAAAGGCTTGAAAAGGAAATTGTCAGTTGCTCAGGAGCCAGCATTCCTCCTCACCCCCTTATCTGAGACTGTTCTCTCTTCTCCTTGGTGTCCTGCAGTGTCCTTCCCACAGTTGGAAGGCCAGTGTTGTCCTGGATTCCTCCTGCAGCACCCGAAGCTGTTACCTAAGGCTTGTGTTCAGTGAATAAGCAAAAGTGGTTGTTTATTGCAGCAACTGCCAGGGCCACGGAAACACACTCCTGGATTTCCACTCCCGAGCAGAGATTGCTGGATGGACCAGCTGAGAGCAACCAACAGCCATTGCCAGGGAGATGGGCACTGGGAAGCAGAATTTCCACCTCGTTAAGGACAGGACTAATTGCATTAGGTGTTCTAGTGCAGGGGCCAGCCAGCCAGGTTATAAATGGGTCTCATCACCTCCTTTTCAAATTCAGATCCATCCCTCCCTGCCAGAGCTGTGGCAGAAGGTGCTGCTGGAAGCCGCCTCCATCCACATCTCTCTGAACTGGTCTTTGCAGTTCATTCAGGGAATAGCCTGTTTCAGGAGCTCCTAAATGTTTTATTAAGATGTTGGTGGCTTTGGCTAGAAAGGAAAGAGGAGGATTTTTCATTTATTCCCAGCTCTTGCCTAGGAGACCTGCAGTAAAGCCTCGAGATCTCCTGTAGCACCTGCCCCCAGCTATTTCTTGGCGTGTAGAAGATTAGACCTGAGAAAAGCTCTCAACAATTGAATGGCAGCTTTGACAGCAACTATAATCTAATCAAAGATTAACTCCTCGTGCAGAGCTGGGGGTGCTGCCAGGAGGCTTCTGGCTGAGCCTTTAGAGGGGTTGTTTTCGTCACAGGATAAGGACCAGACGAATAAAACTCATCATAGAGGAGACTAGATGAGTAAAACTCATCATGAATGAGCCTAGTAGGTGAGTAAAACTCATCATAGATGAAACTAGACAAATAAAACTCGTACTAAATGAGACTAGATAAATAAGCTCGTCCTAGAAGAGTTTCAGAAGGGGGTTTATGGTAATAATGATTAATTGCCTGCGATCAAAAGGGAAAAGATGAGCACCTAAGGGAGATCTGTTATTGGAAGGGAAGCATAAAAAGTGTTGGGAGAACTGGAAAGTTAGAGCAGGCACAATGTGACACCTCTCAGCACAGCCTGGTGTCCTGTGAGCAGGAGCAGTGCCAGCTTTGGTTCCAGATGACAGCAGCACTGATAGAGGACAATAAAGGATAAAAAATCCCCTTTTAGAGGCACTTTGAGTTTACAGGCTGTGTTATTGAGAGGAAAGCAGCTCGTGTTTACCTCCTGACCCCACAGCTCTGCAGCAGTGACCTGCAGCCCCAGCTGCAGGTACTTGGGGTACATGGGAGTGATGGATTTGCTGCTCCCTTGGGGCCATCCCAGGAGCTTGGGCAGGGCTGAGATCCAGTGGGACACTCCCCTGAGGCTGGGGGAGAGCCCAGGCACCCCGAAAGGTGCTTTTCTGCACCAGGGTTGAAGGGCGGCCCCATGAAAGGCAGGTCTGAAAGGACCACAGCCCTTTGGGGCTGCCCAAGGAGCCTTTCCCCCTTTTGACATCAACAAACACAAACTCAGGGAGCACCTTTGGACCTCACCTGCTGGCACCTTCTGCACAGCTATAGGAATTCCATTTACCTTCCGCCTGCACTCTCAGGTGCCCCTGATTTTATGGCAAACTAGAGGAAAAATGGCTCAGTGGGATCTTGGTGCCCAAATCCTCGTGTTCACTTGCACGTGAGGCTGGAGAAACTGGAGGGTTCCCCCTGGTTCATAGGTATCCACGTTCCCTAGAGCCCCCTGATAGAAAGAACAAGACGTGGTCCTAGCAACCGGCAGAAATGCAAAGTCAGAGCTGCCAAACGAAGGGATTTTGTCAGAGAAGCATCTGCAGCCTCAGGAATTTCATAGGGAAGAGAGTTCCACCAAACCGGGGCCAGGCACATTGCAGATGGCACAGATGGTTCAGCAAGAGACAGATTGGAAACAGCACCCAAATCATGAGCCAGTACATAAACAGAGATCAAACTTTCTCCAGTAGGTGGGAGGCAGAGTCTGAAGGGTCTTCAGGAACAGTAACAACACGTTGGTTTAAGGCTCAGGAGGTGGCCGAGAGCAGGGCCTGGGTAGAGATGGGGGATGACAAGTTGTGAGGAGAACCTGCAGCTTCTCAGGGGCTGCCAAGGTGGAGTAGATGCCCAGCAAAACAGGGAGGCAGAAAATGGCCCCAACTGCAGCCCTAATCCAGCCTGGGAACTGCAGATAAACAAGGCAGGGCTTGGTTAACTGGCTCCTTGCAAAGCCAGCCTGAAAGCTGGGGGAAAAATGACATCGTTGTGTCTTGGCTTAATCAAGGTGTGATTTAGACTGGCTGAGTTTATAGGTGGGTGGAAACGTGCAAATGATGAAAGCAGCAAGTGCCCGTGTGAGGGAAAGGGGTGAAACCAGCAGGGGCAGGAACAAGAACATCCCAGTGGCAACAGGGGAGGGAACAGCAAAGCCAGCCCTGCAAACAGCATATGGGCAAAGGGAGAGGGATTATAGCTCAGAGTTAAACAAGAACCGGTTGTTTTACACCCAGTAACACACACCCCACATGTGCCAACTTCAGCTTCGAGACAGCAGAAAATTCTAATTAATAGAATGATAATGTTAATTACGTCGTATAAGAACTTGGGGGTGTGGAAATGCTGGTTGCAGGTTTGCGTGTCTGTGTGTGCACATATATATTTGTACACACAATGTGTAGCGTGAGGTGGCTCAGCTGTGAGTGTCTGTGCTCCCTGCAAGCCAAGGGGAGAGGGAAAGAACCAGGCTGTTTACATTGAGCTGGTTTTGGGGTGCAATCCCACCTGCCTCCTCTCTTTGCTGAGTGAGGGAGGAGGATCCCCAAGGGGGGATGCAGAGACCCCAAAGCCTCTGGTGCTGGGTGGTGGGAAGGAGGGGAGAGGAGGGAGCGTTGCTGGGGGGACCCCGCGTGTGGCTCCTTGGGTGTAGCGAGCCTGGGACTGTGAATTTTTCTAGGTAATTTAGTTCTTCCCCTTTCCCAGTTCCCCTTCAGATGCTTGATCCCGCCTCAGACTTTCTCCCTGACCCTCCCAGTCTGTTGCCATGGAAATTGGGCTTCCTAGCCTGGCTGGTGGATGAGGGAGGAGACGCAAGAGAGGCCAGGTGGGGAATAAACCTTCCCCTGCTGCCAGGGCAGGGCTGGCCCCGGCTGCTCTGCTGCCAAGCCTCAGGAGGGCACCCAAAGCAACGCCCTGGCTCTGGGCTCTGCTGAGAGCCCCCAGCTCCAGGGCTCTGCCTGGTGTTTTGGTGGGCTCTGAGGACTCGCAGCCCATGCCCGGAGCACCATTCTGGTGTCACCCTGCTGGCCATGGGCCACCCTCCCAGAGGGCAGGGGCTTGGTTAGGGTGGCACCACGCTGCAGCCCAGTCCCTGCCTGTGCCAGAGCTCTGCATCCCTGCTCGTGGTGTTTGCTCGGGGGGCAGATGTGACTTACCATCAAATCATGCACTGGTTGGGCTGGAAGGGGCCTTTAGGGTCTGACCCAACTAGTGCAACCCCCCTGCAGGGAGCAGGGACATCTGCGGCTAGAGCAGGTTGCTCAGAGCTCCATCCAGCCTGACCTTGACTGGGGCTGATGGGAACTTGCCCCTGGCTGCTTCTTTCCAGCTCCTTGCTCACAGCTTGAGCAAGGCAAGAAGAGGTCTGTGGTACCTTGTCACCCTTAGCAAGGACCTGACACTACGCAGCAATTCTTTGCCCTTCAATCAGATGTATTTTAATGGAGAATACAGTAACGTTACTCGTGCCATACATTCCTTGTGCCATACATTGCTGGTGCCATCCATTTCCCATCATCACTCTGATGTAGGAAACTGATCAATAGGATCAGCATTTCCAGCAAAGCTGGACCTGAACCAGCTGAACCAGCAGCACTTTCAGCTCTCTTAATGCAGCTATACAATACTTCAAAATCATTTGCAATGGATTTCTTTCCAGTTAGATCTGAATCCTCCAGCCGACTCCAGATTTATCACCTCCCTCGTGTGTAAAATGCCTTCTTGGTGCCTCACATCAGCTTCTTTTCAAAGCAGACAGTGCTTAGAGTTTATGGCTTGCTGCATGACAGTCATTTACCACCACAGGCATTGTGTTTAAATGCTAGAGGACACCTTTCGAGGGGGGGGGAGAGCAGAAACCCCACGTGTTAGCAAAATTGCTGTGATTTATTTCCCCACATCGAGGCCAGCGTGGTTGGAATAATCAATCCATTGCCAGGGGGGTAAGACATCACTTTTATTTGCTGCTTGCCACGGCAAGCCCCTGCCTCAGCACACGTGGACCTGTGGGTTTGGTGGGTGGGAAGCTGGAATGAGCAAAATTAATGCTGATATTTACTGCTCCGCATCAACTGTTCCCCCCTCCCTTCCTATTTGCCCCCCTTTGTACATGCAGGGAAATGTTCCGTCTATTTAGGGAGTGAGCTGGGGCTCCCTCTGCCCTTCAGCAGGACCAGAATAGAGCAGGGACCCCAGGGAGGGGGGTTCTCAGAGGAACAGCTCCCCTGTCACACTCCATTTCTGAGGAGGGGTCCAAACGTGCCCTGGGCTCTGCGTCTGTCCCCCCCTGCTTTCGGTGCCCCGTGGAAGGGCGGATCCAGCTCCTCCTTGCCTCTTGTTGTGTCCCCATCACCACCAGAGCACTGGGGGAGGCTGCACCTCTCAGGGGATGCCAGGAGGACTGTGCAGACTTAGAAGCATGAGGCACAAGTGGCTGAGCAGGCTCCTGGAGCTGCTTCTGCCCCCAGCACTTGCCTCCGTCACCACAGCACCTCAGCATCCCCGGCTCCTGCTGCTCCAGACGTGGGCATCCCTGTCTCAGGGCTGCTGTGCTCTCCAGGAGAGGCTGGGGAGGAGCAGAGCGAGTCCTTCACGGCTCAGCAGAGCAGGGGGGGCTCCTGACAAGTGAGGGGCAGCTCGTTGTCCCACGGTGGCCCTCCTGATGGCCCCGGTGGCTGATGCTGTGCTGGAGGTTCCCTGTCCCAGGGGTGACATGTGGAACGGGGCTGTGCTCTGGGGTTTCATAACCACGGCCCTTGGCTGGGGATGTGCAGGCACTGAGGCTGCTCAGGAGCTTTTCAACTGCAAGTAATTTCCAGCATGAAAGGGACAAGTAGAAGTAAAGCAGCTTTTCTTGTCGGGCTGTGTCTTACATGCAGCTGAGCACCAAGCTCAAATTCTTAGAATCACGGGATGGTTTGGGCTGGAAGGCACCTTTCAAGGGCCTCTCATCCAACCCCCTGCCCTGAGCAGGGACATCTGCAGCTAGAGCAGGTTGCTCAGAGCTCCATCCAACCTCCCCTGCAATGGTTCCAGGGATGGGGCAGCCACCACCTCTCTGGGTGACCTGGGACAGGCTCTCACCACCCTCAGTGTCAGCAATTCCTTCCTTCTCTCTAGCTGGAATCTCCCCTCTCTTACTTTAGAACCATCACGCCTTGCCCTGCCCCAACAGGCCCTGCTCGAAAGTCTGTCCCAGACAGGAGAAACGGGCTAAAATTGCCCTGAACCCCCGTGATTACTGATGCTAGGACAAGAACATCTCTTGTGGGAAAGAAGAAAAGCCACAGTCACGCTCAGGGGCTCCTCCAAAGCTCATTTATGGTGGAGCTGTGGGAATTGCTCATTACTCCTGTGCTAGATTGACCTCCAGGCTGCCCCCACCTTCCCAATATCCTCGGGGAGGTTCCTGGGGGGTGGCAGCTCCTTTCCGGGCTTGTCCTCAGGGTCTTGTGAGGACTCTTCAGGTGGGTTTGTGGTGTGTGAAGGGAGCGGCCGTCCCTCCATCCCTGCTTGCTCCAGCTGCAGCTGGGAAACCTGAACCCGGCTTGTTTTATAGACCTGGGGGATGGAGGAGAAAACGGGTCGTGTCTGGAGAAAATCAGTTTGGTGTTTCTGGAGCTGGGAGCAATTAGAGTCAGGGCAGGTTTTGCTGTGAGAGGCAGCAGCACAGTCCGAGGGCAGGACTCGTCCTGGCACTCCTTGTGCATGTTCATAAAGAAATGTGGTTTTCCTAGAATGTTAAGCAGGGGTGGAAGGGAGGAATGTCAGATTAATTCTGCACGAAGGGCCCAGTCCCAGCTCTGGTGCCAGCCCAGGGGCTGCAGTAAAAATGGTGTGTTCAGCATGGGGTGAACCCCTCAGCCATGGAGGTGGGAGTTTGTGTGATGAGCAGAGTAGGACCGGGCCATGTACAGCAACTAACTGCAGATAAGGTTATTTATTCTGGACGTATTTCTTGTGACCAGTGAGGAAATCTGCATACACTGACTTCTTCCATCCCCATTTTTCCCTGTTTTTCTCCCTGCTCGCTGTCTTTGGGCATCTCCTTTGTCCTTCCTTCCTTTCCTTCCCAAGCCTGCTCCCTGCAGGGGTCTCTCAAATATCTTCCCCATTCCAGGGAGGGGGAGTTAAAGAGTTAATGCTGCCGTTTAATTGTCACTTTGGGGCTTTGATTTGACCTGTTGGTGAGGGTAGAGAGAGACAAACCTTCATTTCTTAGCCCAGAAGACAAGGACAGATTGCATCTCCTGAGAACCTTGTGGGATCTCTCTGGGTCTGAACCAGTCTCTGACTTGGGTTTTAATTTGGGTGCATCTTGTTGTTTCTGCCAAGCTGAGCCCTTGCATGAAATTCCACATCAATCCTACATTAATTCCCCGTCAAATTCCACCAGAGCTGCCCCTTCAGCTCCGAATAAGCTGCTTTGACCCAAGGAAAAACCCCAGTAAATGGTTAAAGGGAGCAGATGTGTTAAACCCCTTAAACCCAGAGTGTACCTATGGGAAGAGCCCAGCGAGGGCTGAGCCTTGCAGTGCTCCTGTCTGGGGAACACCAAACCTGGAAGGGTTCAGCTGAGTTAAATCATTACTGTGACAGTTCCGTGGCTCTTCAACCCACAGGCTTTTAGGGAACCATCATTCTGGTCAGTGCCTTAAGTACATTCCCCCCCTTCCCATCGTCTCAGTCCTTCCTGAGCTATTCCACACACGTTTGTAACACGTGCCAAAGGTTTAGAAAGTGAGAAGGTTTGGAAGCAGCTCTGGGTAGGTTGGGTAACCTGATGTCATTCCAAGGAATGAGCCAGGACATTTTTTTCCCCTGCATGGTGTGAGCCACGTAGCCTGGGAGATCAGGGACTGGGAGCTGGATGGTTTTTCCAGAGAAATGCTGAAAAATGGAGGTAGCCAAGCCTGAGCCTGGTGTGAAGGGTTACTCAGCCTTTGGCCACCAAACCCAGAGGTGGGTCTGGCTGTAGAAATTAGAATCGTGTCACAAAAACCCCTTTGAAGTGCCCCCGGCACCGCTGGTAAATATGAAACGTTTGTGTCTTGCTAAATGTATTTTTCCATGGATTTGTATTGTTGAAAGCCCCAACACTGAGCCCCCCGTGATGGATGCGCAATAAGCCAGGACTAATTGGAAGCATTAATTTAGGGAGAGGCAGAGGCTGACACGGAGCTCTGAGGAAGGGATGCTTTGTGCAGCCAGGGTACAGAGTGTTTGCCTGTGACGTGCAAGCCCCCATCACACCACCATTGGCCACAAACCAGTCCTGGGGCATTTCTTCCCCTCTTTCTGTTTTATTTCCCCTGATAAACATCTCGGCCCCGAGGTGGTGCTAAGGGAGCAGGTGTGATGCCCTAGAAATGCTGCTGTGGGTGCTGCCCTGCTCTCTGAGTGTGAGGGAGGCTCATGTTGGGGCTGCAGCTCCCTCTGCTCTATCTGCTCGGTCCCCAGTCCAGTGGAGTCCTGGCTACCCGTGATGCTCCTGGCACGTGGGTGACGCCAGTGACATCAGGTGGAGCAGCTTGTGCTCCAAGGTCTTGCTGGGACAGCCCCCAGAGCAAGTGCATCTAAATAGAACTTTGGGTGGGTTTCTTGTCACCAGCAGCATCTCAGCCCCTGGCCTTGGTTAACCAGATAACTTGGGTTTAGCTGCTACAGAGGAGTTACTGTTTGTGGGTAATCTCGGCCCAAGCAGCTGCTCCAGCACGTCCGTGGTGCCAGTCAAGAGTTGTTGGTGTTCAGTAGGAGCTGGCTCTGAGCGTCCACAGCAGGGGGATTTCTCCTCCTGGGAAGCCTCCTGCAACATGGGGATTGTTTCACCTCTTCCAAAGTCACTTTCGTTTATCCTTCGGTGGTACTGAACAAGTCCTCGGTTTGCTTGATGCCACCTAAACGGATGGAGGGTTATGGGATCCGTCTCACCTGATCTTCATCCCCTATAGGAGGGCATCTCTTAAAGCTCTTCACCCTCTGTGTGATGACTTTGGGTGGTGGCAGGAGAGGAGCCCCTCTGGGGCTGGGGTGCACTCCCTGCCAGTCACAGCTGCCTCAGACTGAGCAGGTCACTTGTGTGTGTCTGAAGTTCCTCCTGCTTTGGGAGGTGTCAGAAACCCTCTTCAGATGGCTTTGAGTCCTCCTTTTCTCCTTCCTACTGCTGCCTGTGAAATGGGTCCCCTTGCCTGAGTCAGCATCCGTGACACCCTCTCCCTCCTCTGCTGGGCAAGATCCTATTTTCAGCTTTGCATCCGAGGCCACAGCTATTTGTGTCATTGTCACGGCTCCTCAAAGGCCCCGTGACATTGACAGTGGGTCTCTTGGAAGCCAAAGGTTCTGCAGCAACATCACCAGGCTCAGCAGCACGGCGAGCAGGTGAAAGCAAAGGCAGCTGCACATCCCTGCTGTCTCTCTTGGCAACAGCATCCTGCCAACAGGACCTGCTGCCAGGAGGCTGGGAGGGGAGGGATGGGACACAGGGCTGGGCTCTCACCAGTATTTGGGGTTGTTCTGTGTGTTCATGGACGAGGAGATGCACAGAGCCCCTGTCCTTAGGAGGAGCTTCCATCTGAAATCCCAAACGAGGGGCAGGGATGTGATGCAGGGCTGGGCTCTCACCATTATTTGGGGTTGTTCTGTGTGTTCATGGACGAGGGGATGCACAGAGCCCCTGTCCTTAGGAGGAGCTTCCATCTGAAATCCCAAACGAGGGGCTCTGCACCCTTGAGCTGTGTGTTTCCACCCCTGGCAGCACCCAGGGAAGAAATGTGGGGTGAGTTAGAGCTTCCAGATGTGGCAAATCCTCCAGCAAAGGTTCAAGTAGGTGCCAGGGGTCTCTTGTTACAGCAGCTGCAGCCCCGTGCTAAATCATTGTTTCTTCATCAGCCCCGAGTTCCAGAAACTGCTAAACAAGCTCATATTTGTAGATCTTCTTCTTTTTTTTTTCCATAATGCACTAAATATCTTTATTTAGAAAAACAGGGAGGGTGAAAAGTGAGCTGCGAACAATGGGGGGGGAGAAAAGGAGCATCAGCACAAGGGCACCAAGGTGCAGAAGAGGTCCAAGATGTTATTTGCAGGCAGGGGTCACTGTCAGAGCCCCATAGCTGCCCATGGTGCTCCATCTCCAGCCTCTCACCACGTCTTGGTCCCTTCCAGGTTTGGCCACAGCATCACAAACGGGGTCGGGCTGCAGGGTGCTTGTACCCAGGGCCTCAAAAAGGAGCATTTTCTCTCTAGCTAAATATCAGGAATGAATTTTGCCCATCTAACAAACTGCTGGGGCTGTCCCAGCCCCCTGGGCACCACAGGGACCCTGAAGCAGAGGCTGAGCCCCCCGACTCCTGGGGGTTCCTGCCCTGCTCTCAGAACCCCCCCACTTGTTGCTCTCTCCCCATTTCCCAGCTGAGCCAGAGAGAAACAGCAAAAAAAGAAGGAATGGAAGAAGGGAGGTGGGGTTATGGCTGTAGGAATATGGGATACAGGGATACAGGGTAGAAATTGCCCGTTCAACACTGAGGAGTGGAGAAATAAAATGCAGGACGTGCGTTTGGATGCTGGAGGAGAGGAGAGGAGAGGAGAG